>CAWUPB010001198.1:1858010-2360462 GCA_963924115.1 Dovyalis caffra | reverse complement strand
TTATTGAGATATGTGTATCTCATGTATGTTCTGTGGTGGAGGTATCGATACAAATATTGATGATGTTGATGCTTGCTTCTTGTATTTGGTGACTCATGTAGGGAAACTCGAACTTAAGAGCTATGACACACTAGGTTGACATCATCTAACGGACCCAAATAACAAAAATATCTTTACAAGACATTCATGTAATGAAAGTTAACAATATCTTTAAAATACCTAGGTAAAGTTTGAATTTCCCTACATGGGTGAGTCGATCGGGTCACTATGACCACTAGGCTAGTAGGGTCTAGCATCGGTGAAAACATGCGGTCACATTAGCGTTAATATTTTATCGTCAATCTTTAACTTGTAAACCTAAATATTTAAGCCTTAATACGCAACCTTAAAATTTAAAACCTTAATATTAAACATCAATAGTTAACCTTAATGATTAATCTTTACCTTTAAATTTAAAACCTAACATTCATTTAAAATATTTTCTATCATAAAACATTATTTCCATATGCACATCATTCATTTTCTTAAAACATTTCATTTATTTACGATCAACATGCAAAATATGTATTTGTATATGAATGGACTTAAAAACATCATTCACATTAAACACATAACATTTAAGTCTATGGTGTAAGTCAATTACACTTACTCGATTCATTTAAGACTAGTGTTGATCATAATCTATCTCTCTAAAGTTAGTATCTTGACTTAATTCAATATCTTAAATATAAAAATCATATCACATAAGAAATTTCAATTTGTCATATAAATCTAACGTTTTATTTTATTAGGCATATGAAAGAATGGAGTGGAACTTTATCATTAGTGTTTTAAGAAAGTTTGGTTTTTCAAACGAGTTGGTGTGATTTGATATTTTGATGCCGGAGTAATTGTTAGTACTCGATATGCTTTAATTCATGCACTTTTGGCTTTTTAAAATCACAACGAGTAGTTAGGCAAAGAGATCCATTATCTCCTACTCTATTTATCTTGGCGCAAGATGCTTTCAATCATCGGCTCAATGAATAGATAGACAGAGGTATGATTAAGCCTTATGATACTTGGATGTAAAAACCCAATTATATCTCATCTTCTCTTTGTGGATGACATGCTTCTTTTTGCAATGGAAAAAAAAACAATTGATAAGATCTTATTATTGATTAGCAAATATGCTTGCATTTAGTGGTCAGTTGGTTAATCATAGGAAGAGCTCGGTACTATGCAACAACGAGGTTATCTCTCAATAGAAAAAATCTACTAACCACATGGATAAGTTTCCATACAATAGAGATAGTTAAGTACCTAGATATACCTTTGTTTAAAGGAAGTTGTCGCATCTAATACTTAATCTATATGGAAACAAAAATTAGAGACGAGTTAGCGAGTTGGAAGGGGAAAGTGCTATGGATAGGTGGGAAAGTAACATTGATTCAAAGTGTTTTATAATCTATTCCAATAAACTCTATAGGAGTTCAACTAATTACAAAAACTACCATTTCTAGGCTCTAAGGTTACATATCTAACTTCTTTTGGAATAATCCGAGGAGAAAGTAGGCGTCATTGGGCCGAGTGGCATAAGATGTCTTTGTACGTGAAAAAAGAGATCTAGCTATCAAAAATCTAAAAGAAGTGATGAAGGCTATGAAAGGGAAATTTTCTTGGGCATATTTATCAAGCTTATCCTTATGGAGTTGTTTCATGCGAGACAAATATGGTTTGCACGATGGGATTTCAATACTTGGACAATAGCAAAGGCTCACTCATTTGGAGATCACTCTTGTTGCATATTAAAGCATTAATGGATAGCTCAATGTGGCTAGTAGGGGCGAGGCGAGCATTCGACTATGGAAGGATCGGTAGATAGACTAGGATCTCTCTAGTCTCGACCCGGCTAGCTCTAAACACGAAGTTCACATTATTACAAGCGAAAGCTAATTCCGATATACATGTTGTTCTTCATCCTTTAATTAGAGGTGCGAGTTGGATTGCAATGTTGAGGATACTTTTTTGCTACATAAAGGCTAAGTCGGGTAGATTTAATGCAAAAGTTTATCATGAGGAGAATAGAGTAACTAGTCCTAAATTTTAGTGGTGGAGGAGTTTATGGAATAAATGGATCACAAAAAAAGGTTGGAATCTTGGTTTGGAAATTTATGAATAATGCTTTAGCGAGTGGATGACAAGATTGAAATGTATGGAATCCCTTTTCTATCTTAGTGTAAATGTTATAGCTTTCCACAAGAAGAGTCGCGGGAACATCTTTTCATTCATAGTGAGGTTTTTAGATATTTATGGAGTTACTTTGGTGACATTTTAGACATAATTCCAGGGGTAGCATCGGTTAGACAACTAATAGTTAGATGGTGGTCCAAAAGAAGGCCCTTCTCATAAAAAGCATTCTCTCGCCCGGTGATTTTCAACTTGGTTATTTGGGAACTTTGGCTAGCACAAAATAAAGTAGTTTTTTAAGGTGAGGTAATGAACAACACAAGTATTAAACTCAAGGTGATTCATTGGTTGGTTGAGCTTAATAAACTTTTCCTATCAAAGGCCTCTCCTTCCTTCCATGATAGCATTTGCCTCAAAGTCCTAAGAGTTCAAACTCATACTCCTCTCATAGTTAAAGTATAATGGGTAAGATGGACACCTCCATCTTTAGGCTCCCTAAAGCTAAACGTATATGGAGCTTCGAGGGGAAATTTCTACGAGTGGGGGAGGAGTTCTTTGTGATGCCCATGGTAAGATGTTAATGACATTTTCAATTTTTTCTAGAGATGGAACCAATAACAAAGGTGAGATTCTAGCCATTTGGGAGGGCTTAGGCAATGCAATCTTCATAACTTACATCCCTTAATTATAGAGGTGGATTCCTCTTTTGCATTAAATGGCTTGGTTCTCTCACATAATCTTCCTCGGCATCTTACCTATTATTTACGGGAGTGTTGGGCACTCATATGTTTAGGTACTTGCCTTTAAACATGTATTTCGAGAAAGGAATAATGTTGTCGATAAGGCTGGCGGCATGGGCCTCCCAACACTTATTCATGTGAGTTACTTTCATGTTATACGAAATTCCTAGCACTTGTACCTAAGCTATAAAAGAAGATGCCCGGGGTAGCTATTCTTTTACAAGTCCGAGTACATCGTGAGTAAGAGATTATAGGGTGTGGAAGTAAGAGATGATAAGCTTTGGGTGTAGATCACTTCATGCTTCGGTCGAAGTTTCTTCAAGCTCAAATTTGCTATAGCTTAAGCCTCACATCTGGTTCGAGCTATTTCCAATAGGTATATTCTCTAAGTTAGAGATTGGTAATGTCATTGCATGGTTTTTTCATGCGAGACTCATCCAAGTGCAATTACTTAGTTATTCCCATATTGGTTTTGGTTAATTAGGAACATGATTTACTTCTCTATATAAAATTCATAACTACTCTCAAACTGACTTTAGTTAGTTGGGCCCTTGCCTATTAATCTCCTAGGTGTATAAGCTTTCTTGCCCTCCTAGTATGTTGGGCCAAGCTAGATTGAAACCCCTTGTATTCATTGTTTTTTATTCAATAAACTTTTAGGGTACCGACCCTATTTCCCAAAAAAAAAAAAAAAAAGAATTCTTGGGCATTCTCATAATTTGTTTTTCTTATGATATTTGGTACGATCATTGCCTACTAATTACTTGCATCTACTTACCTAATTATGCTTCATCATCAACTAACATTAAATTTCATGCCTTATTATCAATTTTATCAATTGAACACTAATTTCATCATCAATTCTCAATTAAATAATCAATAATCATTTAAGAATTCATCAAATAAAGAAAAATCATTGAAGAAGTCATACCTTTCTTTATGGTACCAATTTTAAGATCAAGAACTAACATAATCTAATTTTTTTGGTGGAGGAATAAGTTCGAAACGGGTGAGAGATGATGAAATTGAAGTGGGAATGTTAAGGTGTGAGAAAGGAAGGAGGAGAGAAAGAGATAAAATGAGGGAATTTTATGGTTGTCCTATTTTTTTATAACTTGTTGCCAATTTTTTTTTCTTTAAAAATCATTTCTACAATTCTATTTATGACTAAAAAATTCCATTACTTTGATTTATTTTTATTAATAAATTTAATTAAATTTAACAAACTCTAATTGCCATATTCTTCTTTAATCCCAAAATACATTTAATCTAAAACACTTCACATGATAAAAACAATAAAAAAAAAATATCAATCACATAAACAAGAATAAAATTAAGACACCCACAACCATACATATGCATAATATGTAGAAATTTTGGAGATTACAATCCTCTCCTCCTTATAAAAATTTTTTCCTTAAAATTTACTCGTCAAAAAATCCTAGGTACTTAGTCCTCATCTTTTCTTCCTTTTCTCGTGTAGCTTCTTTCACACTATGATTCCTCCATAACATCTTCACCAAGGTAATCACTCTGTTCCTTAGCTTCTTAATTTCCTTATCCAAAATTTCAACCAATGTTTCTTCATAGGTCAAATCTAAAGTTAACTCCACCATTTCCACCATCAATGCATGAGAAAGGTATTTACATACGTCTTTAGAATTAATACATGAAAGACATTATGGACTCTCAACGAGAGATGGAGGGTGAGCCAATCAATATGCTTGATCATTATGTCAAGTTTAGGGAAGTTATTGGTCATTTTCACATTTGGTAGGGAGTTGGAGAAAACAACTAGAAAGTAGTGCTTCTTAGAGACTACATAGTTTTGGCTCCCTTAAATGTAGCTAATCTTTCACCTTAACTTGGGGATGAATTCAAAACATCAAGAATGAGTCTTCTTTAACATGAAGAGCTTGACACGAAGTATTCGCCCAAGATCATGAAGCTGAAAGTTCGGAGCCAATTGGATTTAATGAGGCTGAGAGTTTGGATGTGTATTTAGACTGAGTGGTTCAAGATTCATGGAGGCCGAATACTCAAGATGGATTTGTATGGTTTAGGTTGAATTGGTGAAATCTAATTTTGGCTCGAATTGTTCAATTATTTATGTCTTATTTTAGTTATTTCTTTATTTTATCCTAATTGCATAAGAGTTTATGTTATGTTTGGAGTTATTTTTAATCTTTTCATGTTTTAGACTTTGGCTAAATTAACGAGTCCTTATTGGATTCGGATTAGACTAGTCGATTGCCCGACCTACGGCTGCGGGTCCTACGGAACAAAATCATTTTAAAATTTTTTTAATTATAACAATTTTTTTAATTAATTAATTTAATTTTTTTAATAAATTTTCTATTTTTTAAAAAAAAACCATAAATCATTCTTCTATATGGATTAATTTTAAAATAAAAAATTATAATAATTTTAACTAAAATATTAATCGAGAATTAAAAAACATTAAAAATATAATTTTCATAATATTTATTTCAAAAAATAAATTTATAATTAATGGATAAACTTTTCCAAAAATTAACAAGTTAAAAAAAATTGTAATTTAATGCTGATAAGAAAATTAATTTTTGAAATTATCCGTACAATGCTACGGGTAGATAGAATAAAATTATTTTAAAATTTTATAATATTTTCATTGATTTTTTATTTAATTATTACTATTTTTATGTGTGTTTTTCATAAAATTTATACCTTAAAAAATACGATTTATTGTTCTTTATTTATGGATTGTTGAATAAAAACTTGTAATAATTGAAACATATATTATTAATTAAGAATTCAAAAAAAAATATTTTAAAATTATATTTTTTTTATAAGAATGTATTCAAAAAAATAAAGTTACAATTAATGTATAGACTTATATAAAAATTAACCAACGAAAAATTAAAATTTTATTCTTATTTAATGTCGGTGTGAAGATTATTTTTTTCAAGTATATGCATTTGATTTGTATATATTTATTTGTAACATAATAAATACAATTAGCATAAAAACTATATTTGAATAATTGGTTAGATCTTTTAAAAAATTATTTTAGTTTTTTTATTTCAAATGAATTGGTTTTATAATGTTAAAAAAAAAATCATAATAAATAATTTATATTATGTTAGAAGATGTATAGTTAATTTTTAATAAAATCAATGATCCAATAGTTTTTTTTATACGTTTTGACCATACTTAGTGAACTAAGATAAATTGTTTAAAATATACTTTTAAACTTTTTAGAATGAAATAATTATATATTTATACATATACCACTATCATTTAAAAATTATAAGAATTCATGATATCTATTATACCATTTTTTTTTAAATCATGTTTTAAAATTTTATTCTAAAATTCAAACATAGGGAAAAATAATTTATATTTATTAATAAATAAATTTTATATAAAAAATATTAATTGGATGAGATTTTTTATTAAAAAATAATAAATTCAAAGAATGAAATTTAAATAACAAAAGTAATATAAGCTGAAGTATATATGTTAATTTTAAAATATCAAAAACTAATATATATATATATATATATATATATATATATATATATATATATATATATATATATATATATATATATATAATAATAATAAGAATAAGAATTAACTTCATGAGAATTTTTATTGGAAAGCTCAATTTTAAACAATAAAACTAGTATATTTATTCTATAATCTAAAAACATATCGGATATATATTATATAATTGTTAGTTTGTATTGAAAAAAATAATAATTAATTTTTCAAAATTTTAACACCCAATTAAATAAATAAATAAAAATAACATAAATTGATGGGAAAAAAAAAAGAAAAAAACCAAAGGAAAAAAAGGTATGTATAGTGCATCGGGTAAGAGATTAAAATTTTTATTTTAAAATCATCGGTTTATGTGGAAAAAAGTAATGATTGATTTTTAAAAATTTTAAGACCCAATTAAATTTAAAAAAAACATAAATTGGTGGGAAAAAGCAAAGAAAAAAACCAAAAAAAAAAAAAGGCATGTGTAGTGTATCGGTTAGGGGATTAATTTTTTTTTTTTAAAAAAAAAACATTATGAACCAAAATAAAACAACTTGAAAATTACAAAGGAAAAAAAAAAAAACTAAGCTATAATAATAAATAGTAGTTTGTGAGGTGGTGAAAAGTTTTTTTTTTTTTTTTAAATAATGTTCCTTAGCTTTTAACTTCTTTGATATTTATATATCAAAACTTATTAAAGTTTCTCACATACATTTCTAGATATCATTATTCTCACTATTTTAATGTTTTATTTGCAATACCTTAAAATTTTTCTTTAACTATTCAATCCAATAAAATAATAAAATAAAATTTATGAAATAATTTTAAATAATTCAATATGCAAAATTAAATTATAAATCAAAACAAAATACATAAATTCAAAAATATAAAACATGAAAGATGAACATTTTAAACCAAATTCTTATAATAAAATAATGAATACCCCTAAATATGTACCGAAATTAAAAAATATATATATTCTATTTTGGGTAACCATATAAAGTTATCTCATTAATTAACACAACTTTAAATCATGTTTATTATTGTAATATTTAATGTCTATTAAAAAAATTAATTTTTGTTAAATCTATTTCAAATCAATCATATACAATTTAGGACCATTTTAAATATTTTGAATTAACCAAAAAAAATTAGATTCTATTTTGGGAAATCATATGAACTTATCTCATTAAGTAACACAATTTTAGATCATGTCAACTTAATCATATATATAGTTTAAGATCATTTTAAACATTTTGAAATCCAATAAACCAAATAAAAAGATACTTTTAATGTAAGGACCAAATAAAAAAAAAAGAGTAAAAATAACTAAACTCACAATATACGTATTCCAAAGGAAAAAAAAAAAGTTGTAGCAAAAGATCATGATTGAGCATTAATTGCTCTTTCCAAGTAAGGAGCAAATTACAAAAAAAAAAAAAGGATAAAAAATGAAAAGGTGAAAAAGAAAAGTAAAGGTAAGAACGTAACTTGGCACCACCACTAAATAGCGCAATAGCAATTAAGCAAGCAATATAAAGGTGTTAAATTGAAAATTGAGACAAAAAGAATGGACTTTTGCAATAGTATTGGAAATCAACGAAGGAGATGAAACAAGGTAGAAAATGAACGACTCAAATACGTGGAAAAAGGCGACACGAGTAACATTGTGTCTTGGTCTACGAGTAAATTTAGAGTGAGTGAACGGTTTATGAACATAAAAAATCTCACTTGTTTTAGTGTATTAGTAATTGTTATTAGTAGTTGGTCTTAGTGTGTTAGTAATTGTTATTAGTAGTTAGCCTAATGGCCTATGATTGGTTATCCATAGTTTTTTTGGATCCATGTTTGTTTAGAAGTTCGTAATTGTGAATGATCCATATTTAATTAGGAATACATATTTATTTGGGACTAGGATTGAATGTGTTCTTGTTGATTTAGGAAAGGAGTTGGCCGAATAATCTTTTAATTTTTTGGAGGTGTTGCCATTTTATTTTTTTTATTTTTTAATTTTTTTGATGTTGTAGTTAGTCGATTCCCTGCTTATGTATTTAAGTGTACTTGTGTATCTAAGAAAGACAACTTTTGTTGAATTTTGAAATAAACTTTGTGAGAATTTTTCTCCAAAATTGCATCTTCCTTGTGGTTTGCTTATGAGCATGCTACTCGTATTTTTAACTTGATCAATCCGAGTGGTGTTAAGAATCAACTACATCAAACATTATGCTTGCTTAGATTTGAATATTTATCCTTATAGGTGGAGTTTTAGTAGAGTCTTTGACTTATGCCAAAATCAATGAAGGCTAGTTTAATTATCCTTATAAGTTTCGGTTTTAACATAGCTTGGGTTAAACCATTTTTTTATTATTGTATTGTGGATTGGGACTTGATCTAACTTGGTCATAAGTTAATTGAAGTTTTGATAACTTGAGTAAATTGGACATAAGGTTTCGACCTAGTCTAAAATTAGGTTTTGGAAGATTGTTTGTTTGGATTTGAGGTTTGTGGCTTGTTATTGTTCAATTATTGATTTTGGCTATATTGATTTGTTGGCCCTAGAGTTTCAATTGTTGTTGATTTTTTAGTTATTGGTTTTGGGAGGATTTTGTAATTATATGTTTCAACTTTGAACTATCTTTACATGATTGGTTGTAAAAATAATAATAATAATAAAGTTAAACATATATTTCTAGAGAATATGTCTCGGCCTAATGGATAGAGGATTGGTAACAATCCTAATACTACAAAGTTTCTAATGCTAGTCAAAACCAATCCTCATTAACAAGTCGTTATAAAATTAGGATTAGAATTCATTTAACATCATAACGATTGCCTTAAGAAATAGAATCATAATCCGTTAATTAATAGGAAGGCCAACAACAATCCCTTGAATTGAGACTCAAATCCTAATACATTAAGAAATAGAATCACAAGAGACTACATTTTCAATAACTTGTGTCTACCCCGAAGGTGTCTAGATTATTTATACACAACCTCGTACACCAAAATAAGAAATAGAATCATAATCCGTTAATTAATAAGAAAGACAACAACAATCCCTTGAATCGAGACTCAAATCCATCCTATGATTATTATACAATATTCTAATACATTATAACGATTACTGTGATGAGACTTTCCAAATGATCTAAAATTTATTAGTACTATAGATTTGTTTTTTCAATCAATACAACAATATTAATTTAGTAATTGGAACATGTATCAGTTGTATGTATTCTCCTCGCTTTTACAAGCCTTAAGCCCTTGGCCTCTTACCATGTTAGTGAAATAGAAACCAACAAACTGCAAGGATGGTCGGAATTTGTTTCCATTGTAAAAGCCTGCGAAATCCACAACCTAGCAGTTATATTGGCACTGGATCTATAAGCAACGCCGCAACATTGGTTTTCATCACTTTTCCAACATGGGTATAGCCATCTTCCTCCTTGTAAATGACATCTATGACTCTCGAAAGATTGAGAATCCGCTCAAGCAGAGGCATTGGTACAGCGGTAGGTTTGAGACACTCTTCATTTATATCCTTCCACGCATTGACGACTTGCATGTGAAACTCTTTATGCACTTCTTGTTCCGAGACACCATATTCCTTTATGTAACATTCAACTCCTGAGGCAGCGTGCCCTCTCTCTTGTTCAAACTGAAGAGTATACATTATAAGATTAAACGGAAGCTCAAATTATCTAAACTTCAACATCTATTCCTTTCAAGAAATTTGCAGCCATCTTTTACTTTAATGTTTTTCAACAAAAAGAAGTCCATACCTTATGTGATTTAACATCATCCATGAGTCTGCCAATTGTTTCTGAGGCTCTAATAATTTTAGGGTGATTGAATACCCAGTCAAAAGCTTGCTTGGTTACTATGTCGCCCATGCCAATAAAAGATACGGTTGTGAGCATGAAATAACCAGAGGTTACTAGAGCCACCTGCATATACTCTTCCATTGTTGGGACGCGATTTTCATGGAACCATTGGGTTTCGTCAAAGTAGGCGTGGACTAAACCTTTCATCTGCATACATCGTAGATTGAAGTTACACATAATAGATTAATTTCCACAAGGTAAATTAACAACACAGTATCTATGTTAGCATTTGATTTCAAGGAAAGAGAATAGATCGGGTGGTGCATACTGCTTCTTTTCCATAGTGGACTCTGTAGGACCATCCTTTCTTCAACATTTTTTCCTCAATTTCAGCATAAACATTCAATAATGCCTCGTAACATATTTGCATGTATTCTGGAAGTTGGTCCATGCTTTTAATGTCCCACCTGAAAATTAAGCATCCAAGTTTTTATTGCATTCTGAATGTTATTTGTCTCTTAATTATTACTAAAAAAAAAAAAAAAACACACATAATGGAGCTGTTTTCTTGCATCAGACCTGTCAATTGCTTCTGTAAAAAGTTTCAGTTCTTCAAGGGTGCCATAAACATCATAGATGTCATCTACAATCGATGTCATGGCTATTACTTTGGTGAGTATTTTCCTAGCAAGGGAGTAATGAGGCTCAAAATATACGCCTACTATCCAAAAGTAGCACTCGACCACTCTGTCCCTTGCGAAAGGTAGCTTTCTGGCAAAGTCCAAACCCTTCCACCACCTGAAACAATTAATATATTGAGTGATACTCCTACCTGGACAAATAAATAGCTCGACGTACGAGTAAAATCCTTAACAAAAAAACGGAAAACAGAAACTTTGTACAAGATATGGCTAGGGATATTGACAGGGCAAATCCCGCAGACTACAAGACAAAATAAACATTAAAAAAAGAAGAAGTCATAAATGAACATCAGAAATAGGATTACGCAACTTGCAGAAATACGAAAGCTAAAGAGGATCAACGGTAGGCACCTCCCAAAAGAAAAGCACAGACATCAACGGACAAACAGCAGTATTTTCCCAAGATTTTCTTTTTACATAAATATTTGGATACAAGTAATTAATCACCTTGTAATTTCTGCAAGCTCCTCCTTATGTAATTCTTGCACGAGATTGAAATTCAACTTTGCAAGCCTTAGTAACGTTTTGTTACATGAAGGTTCATCCTGATAGAAAGAGATGTAGCGCCTGCTCTCTAGTCTTGGAACGCCTCTTTGGATGGGCTGCTTTAGGGCATGAGAAACTTGTGCCGATAGTGGACATTTAGACAAGCTGTCATGCAGGGACTTGAGGTAGTTGGTTGTGAAAACAAGGGCCTCATCTAGAATATCTTCTCCATGCACCGCTAGATGTGCTGCTTCGTAGAGGCATAGGATGCCTCGAACATCAATGGATTGCTTGAAACAACCTTTGTCATCTTTGAACTTCTTGAATGTATCTGAAAACCATCAAAGAAATGAACTTGAGTTTTTTTTTTTTAATTAAGAACCTCGAAACTTTTATGATGATTGCGTTATGCGCCTTTGTTATAACAAGTAGCCATATAGTAATTACCACATGAAACATTGTAGCCATGTTGTCTTAGTAGTCGAAAACGAAGAGCAATGTTGTAAAGGTTATCATCTTCCGTATCGATATGATTATTGTGTATATGATGTAGTGCTTCTTCTATCTCAGTTTCGAAGTGATAAGCCACACCAAGGCGCTGGATTGCATCTATAAGGTCCAGCCGTTTTGATGAATAACTAGCAGTGGCCAAGAGTTCCCTCTTAATTTGTTCCCTCAGCTTTTCAATCTCTGGCAGTTCAAGTGCTGTATACACCTGCATTAATTCACACAATAAACAAATGAGCTACTGAAAAAAAAAAAGTTACATATATATATGTATTCATAGTATTGTGTTTTGCATGCAATGACCTTGTCTTTGGGGATGTAGGAAATGAATTGATTGCCCCAAATGCTTGGATGAAAATTGGCTGTCCGGCGAATAATGTCATGATGAGCTTTGGGAGTCTCGGTTACAACAGCTGGAGAGACATTGGTAGACATGTTGCTTTGGCAAGGACGGTCAATAGATTCGAAATTTTTTTATCGGTTAAGGAAATGAAGCAGTGTACAACAGCTGCATAAATCAGATGTATTTATAGGCAGCTGAATATTAATGCACGTGGAAATATTTAATGCCAATTTAGTCAAATCTTCCTTTAAAATTGAAAATAAAAACGGGATGGTCCATTATTTTTGACCAGATAGCCAGCATCCTTTCTTAAAAAAAAAAAATAATAATAATTGAGAAATGAAACCGTGTGTTAAACATGATTGTTGTTGTTGTATGGACAGAGGCTAGCCATTGAACATTGTCTTTACAAAAAAGAAAAACCATAAGTATGGAATTTTAATAAAGCTATTGAATATAATACAAGGCTTACTAGCTTTCAAAAGTTGACACCCAAAATATTATAATTAATTACTCCTCGATTGTGGTGGTTAGGAGGGCAAAAAGGTGAACATGTCCCTTGTATTTTTCCCCTTTTTATAAAATAGTTTTCTCTCTCGTTCTTGATTCTGTCCTCCATTTTGTTTTTCCTTTTTACTTGCACCTTGTGTTCGGAATCCAAGACTATTTAATATAGTAATGCATATGGGCTTTGGGGTGAAATGGAGAGGTTAGATTACTTGGTGGATTTCTACCGTGAGTTTGCACAACTAAACTGCATGCCCCTGCGGCTCTGAGCGGTTGTTTTTTTTTTTTTTAGATCTCTTCTTGAATTGATTCGGTTTCTAAGCTGCATTCGTGTGTAGACAAGATTAATCTGAGTGCTGAAGCTTGAAAATACATAAACATAGCAAAGACTATCTCTGATGGCATTTTTGTAATTTGATTGGCTTTCTAGGGCATTTACAAGTTCAGTTTTGATACATGTTCATTTTGTTCTTTGTTGTTTGCACAAATTAATTATCAAGCCTCATACTTGAATTATGTCACATTTCAACACCTAGCCGTAGAGAGAGGAGACATGATGTAGAAGAGAGAAAACCTCAACAAGCTCCATTTTAGCCACAAAATCACCTATCTTAGTGTCAATATGTTGGTTTGGCAATGGGAGTTGCTTGGTGGTGGTGTGAAGCAATAAAATTATTGATTGAGATCCAAAATATAATTAAGCTTTTTTAATTTTATTTGACTTTTTTTATGTTTTTAGGATGCATTAAAATATGTTTTGAGGTTAAAATGATTTTCAAAAGTTGTTAGAACAATTTTACTATGTTTGAGAGCAAATAAAAGATAAAAATAAAAAAAATTGTACTTTACGGCCAAAACTAACAACCCATATTTTGGTCATTACAAATTGCATGGCCGAATAAATACATATTCAATAACAATGTGCTTTTTTTTTTTTAACATATTAAAAGACTAGACACACAGATTTAGTTGGACTTGAAAAGACCAAACATGCTCAGCCCAGGCTTGGCAAGCTAAAGCATATTTGGATTATTTGATTATTATTACTAAAATATAATCTAACTCTTAAAAAAAAAAAAAAAGGGAATAAATAGAGAAAATTTTCCAATATTTTGTTGGACAAAAAAATCGAGAAAATGGATTTGAAAGAATATCACAAAAGTAATGTAATTTTTTGTCTTCTAAATTCATTAAGGGATTTTTTTTTTTTTTTTGGCATTTAGGGTGAGGGAAATCATAAACATTATAGAGCTTTTTTATTTGATAATTTGAACGTATCGAGCTTATTACTCTTTGTTAGGTTTCTAGTTTAATAAAATAAAATATTAACAACATATACTATCAATAATTACGGTTAAAATGGAACTTATTAATAATAGCAAATAATTGAAAATCAATGTTTTGGGTAAAAAAAATAGATATTATGAGTAAATAAGTTTATGAAAATATATTATGAGTAAAAATAAACAGATTTTTCAATCTTTCAATACTCCTAAAAACTTACAATAGATTTTTTTTAAAAAAATAATAATAAAGCTACGGATACTATAGGTTTTTTGTGAGTTATGATTGATCATTCAATCTATTTATTTTACATATATCAATATTTCTAGAACATAATCTAGATTTAATTAAAAAAAATTAAAATAGTAGTCGCGGGTTGGCTTGTACATATGTCCGAATTTGTAAATTGCAAGGAACCAACGAGTGAAAAAAGATGCCCAGATCCTTTTGCGGAATAGACAAACTTGTTCGGGTAATTAACATACGATCTTCACCATTTTTTGTAATTTTTTTATTTAATTAATTTAACGGGCCTTTTCGTTTTTCTTTTTAAATTATCTTGTTCACTTTTGATTGATAAGTACCGAGCCACTTGCGTACCTAATTAAATTATCATCTTGAATCATGTACCATATATAATTAAGGACTATACAATATATATAAATTTGCAAGTGTGCATGTCTATATACTTCTCGGCTTTTTAATTATTTTCTTAAAGTTGATGGTGGCAAGTGGCATTAAGATATGAGAGAATCTCCATTACATATTTTTTTGGTACTTAATTATAATTAATTAGATGTTTTTCTTTTTATGTATTTTGGTTTATTGAAACTTGATAGTTCTATTAGTTTTTTAAACCATACATAATGGGAATAGACTTCTTCTATTACATAATTTACAAGATGCTAATAATTAAGATTAGGTCGGTAAAATATTTTGTAATCGGATTAATGCATCAAGTGTGAATTATACAATACATGTTACTATTACCATCTTTATGTTAATTTTTACCATATAGGAGAAGCATGTGAACATCTCGGAATTCATTCGAGAGAATACTATTTTCCGATCAATTATATTTGAAGAGCTAGCTACTATATTGCAAATTTTATGCAAAGCAAGAATGGATTTGGATAGAACAACCTTGTTGACTATCCTGGTTTTTTCATTTCGACGCATATTCGGTCATCGAAAATTGTAGGGGCGAACATACACGTGTTCTATTTTTTTTTTTAACATATTAAAAGATAAGACACATATTTTTAGTCGGGCTTGAAAGCCCGGACATGCTCAACCTAGGCTTGGCAAGCCCAAGCATGTTTGGAATATTTGATTATTATTGTTAAACTATAATCAAATTCTTTGTTTTTTTAATTCACACACCTAAAGTTCCTAGCAAAACGAATTTGTTAGAAACTTTTCCAAAAGTTATTTTATTAGGAAAAAATCAAAAAATTAATTTGTAACTTGTCATGACACAAAAAAAAGACAATTAGCGACAGATTGATCCATCGCTAATTGCTAATATTCTATCGCTAAAAGCGGTTAGCGATGGAATAGCAACGAAAATTACATTCGTTGCTATTTAGCTTGTCACTACTTCTTTACCATGGAAACCGCATTCCATTACAATTTTAGTGATGACATTTTCACCGCTAATTTGAAAAAAATCTATCGCTAACGTTGTCGTGGGATGCTGTCGTTTTTGAAATCGCTAAGGCATCATTATTTTTGTCGCTAAACAATGACCAAAAATCTGTCACTAATATCCGATACTAAGTCAAGTTATTATTATTCCATCACTATTCCATCGCTAAATGTAAGAGATGAATTTGTCGTTATTCCGTCTCTATTGTATTGTTATTTTTTTGGTAAAAATAAAATTTTTTTGACAATTTTTTATTATTTTTAAATTATCAATATTGTATTTAATATTTAATAATTAATACTATATTTAAAAATTAAAAATTATAAGTAATAATGCATAGATTAAAAATAAAATAATATTAACAATAATATTTTAGAGTGTGTTCCATAAAAAAAAAAAGTGACTAAATGCAATGTTCTATCACTCATCCTACTCGTCTAATCTTATATCCTGCTCCCGACCTTGTGTGGAGGGCTTGGCGGTAAGATCGGCTAGAGGCTGAACGGGGAGGCTGAGTGGAAGGAACGGTAGATGTTGACTAGTTGATGGATCTACAAGCACCACGGTTGTTTGTGTTTGCCTCGGTACTAAGGATGCCATCGATTCATTCGAAATTTCGGACTATATATAGTCGAGTGTTGCTACGAGATCTAATTTTAGAGCTCGTGTTATATCACTTACATCACCTTCATCGCTTCCTTCGTAGCCTCGTATTCCCTCCGAAGCTCTTCATTAGCCAAGTCGGTGGCGCGATACAATAAAGCAAAGGAAGAGCTGCTTGCCACTTGACTAGGACAAATAATGCATCTACTATGTGCCTACACTATAAAACCTTTTCTTGTGCTCCTTGATAGCGTTGAGGTATATGGCTTTCTTGTAAACTTCGGCTCCATGATTTACTGCTATCGTTTGAGTCACAGCTGCCTCTCGGATGAGTTGTTCCACATGGTCTGCGTAATCAAAGTAATGATATCATCATTATAGGATTATAATAAATTTTAGATTATCTTTTGATATTTAGTATTTAAAATTGAAAAAGACTTACCATTGTCTATCGGGAGTGCGGATCGATGAATGAACCATCTTGTCGCTTATGAGTCATCTAAAACACTTAAAACTTGTTGGCTCGTGGCCCAATTTTACCTCCTGAAAAAAATCTATTACGAGAAAATATGAGAACAAAATTGAAATGTTCTAAAACATCTAATTAATAATAAAGAGTGTGTAATTTACGAAGTGGCGGGCATGCCCTTCTACGGATATAGAGCCCTTTTTTTTGCCTAGAAGGACCAGTACCGGGACTATCGATCTTCGACAATCGATTTTACAATGCTTTCTCTAAATGAGCCATATGAGTAGGCCTTGAGAAATCTTCTTGCCACACATCCCAAACCTCCTAACTAATATAAATAGGTCGCTCATTCATCAAAGCTGCACTTATAGATGAAGTCGGCGTAGCGCTTTCTAGCCGTGACCTCCTATATGTTAGTGTTGGTGCCCAAGATCTAATCATGTTTGGATGAACTCATGTCAATGTATTATTGCATTATTTAATTTAATAATAAAAAATAATTCTATTAATTCTTATGTTTACATGTTAATAAATTCGGTAGAATTAGATAGAAGTTCTTATGATATGCATTTGCAATAGTGATTGATCAAAAGACGTAAGAGAAACACTAATGCATATAAATGATATCATTAAACGTCCCAAGTCATAGCATTGTCAAGAATGGACATTAACAATATGCAAACAGACTTGTATGTTCTATACTCATGCTATATGATAGCAATAGGAGATCTCACACATATTGGCATAGTGATGCCAAAGCAAGCACTTAGGTGATTTATATTAGAGAACATATCCATTGGACTTGACTCCCTATGAGAACCCATTTGTTTTTAGTCTATGGGAATCTCATATGAGATAGGTACAAATGGTTTTTAGACTCGAAGTCATCACGATTGTCTCATTGGAGGACTTATAAACTTTGACACTCATTTCGATGGATCTATTAATGGGTTGCATATGTCAATTCGTTACGTGCACTAGGAATCCAATAAAGGTAGGTGTATGAATAATATAGGATATATCATTCCTTGTATGCTAAAGGAGTTATCACATTGCACTTTGATAAATGTACGCTCGAGAAATGCGAGGCCACGGTAGAAGCACACTAATAGAGCATAGTTGGTTTACTTTAAGAACTAAGACATTTGGGAATCGAAGAAAATTTATGTGATCATAATCGAATAAGACTTATAACCAAGTTCTAGATCCCACTATATAAGTTGATATGGGGACTAAATTGTATAGCAACCATGCTCGTGAAAGGTAATAATAGATTAACTAATCCTCCAAGAGAATTAGATAGTCATGATGCCTTGCTAAAAGGTCAATTTTGATTTATGTATTAAGAGATAAAAGAGGAGTCTTTTGTTCTTGATACATTGCCAACATATCTATGAGCTTATTGAGTCACACATATAAGTTTAGGTATTCACATTATAAATGAGAAGCAAAGATATTAGAAAAAGGTTTTCAAGTATGAAAGTTTTCTATTTTGGAAAGGATTTCCAAAATGGAAAGTTTCCTTAATTGGAAAGTTTCCTAAAATGAAAAGTTTCATATTTTAGAAATCGGTTTCCTAATTTAGAAGTCGAGTTTCAAATTTGAAAATAAAGAACCTAAAACGAAAGGAGTTTCCTAATTTAGGTTAAAAGGTATTTTGGAAAATTATTTCCTAATGTGGACCTCGTCAAATTAATCTAAGAATATTTATTTAGATTGTTCGGATAAATTAATTAGGCTAAAATAGTTTTGGCCAATTAGGTTTAATTAAAAAGACTTAAAATATTTTAGTGAGAGAATAAAAATCAACCTTTTTGGATAAAGTTGAATGTTTTAAAGATAAACATTAACCTTATAAGATAATAATGAATGTTTTAAGGATAATGATCAAAAGTCCACATGTAAAATAATTTTTTATCCTTAGAGGATAAAAAAGCAACAACTTAGAGTCCTTTATGGACTCATTGCCGATCCCTTTTTTTTTGTCGTTACAAGACAAGGAAACTCTCGCCCTATATATAGGAGGGGAGGTGCGGCATGGAGAAAAAGAATGACCAAAAAAGTATTTTTGACCAAGCAAAATTAAGAGAGTAACTTTCGGCCAAAGAAAAATAAAGGGAGCAAAGTTTCGACCAACCCTAAAATTAAATAGGGCATAAGACCAAGAGAGAAAAATAAGAAGAAAATAGTTTTCTCCTAAACCCTAGCAAACTATACACATTCCTTCTCTTTTAAGGTTGTCGTAAAATTGCTCGAGATTGATAGTATAAAAAATACTAAATCGAGAAAAGATAGAGCGACCACCCCACTGATTTTGAGTGCTTCTTTGTGGATACTCGGACTATATGAATCATTAATAGAGGTTAAACACTCGAACGGCTATAAAAGTTCATCCTTTATTTATAGATTTATATTCATATATGGATAGTTAGTAGATTTAACGGTATGATCTTGGGCCTTTAGATGGAAATTTTTTTTTATTTATTCCATACCTTCATAATATGCATGATCCTTCACCATGTCGTTCTAACAAACGCCTCGATGGTAAAATCCCAAGCAAAGTATTTCTACATGAAGAAAAAAACATTAACAACTTTACTTGATAAAAAATTTTATTTTAATTATAAAAAATTGATAATACATCACCTAAACTTCATTGAAGTAGAAGTTTTTAATTACATTGGTGACGAGTCTTTTAGGATGATCCAGTGACGACTACCCGTTCCTTAAAAATTGAAGAGATCTTCGTGGAATAATCTTTACTAGGCGAAGTAAAACTATTTGAACAAAAAAAAAGAAATATTAAAAACAATATAGGAATTATTGAAATTATATATTAAAGTAAAAAAATGATTACATACTATCCTCGAAGCAACGAAATATATCGTCGTCGGCTGGAGGAGCTATGGAAGCTTTTTGAAATATCAAACACTTGAGTGGAGGGGCCACTCTCGGAGGTCGACGGTGGAACCTCGGATGCGATGCGGGAACACTCGTCCTTGTAAATGTGTTATCTCCATGACTACGAGAGCTATGGGACCCATGTAAAAGGCCTATAGTCGAAGATCCATGATCGATGCGGTAAGGGATCCTAATAGACTACCATCAAATAATCATGCTTTTCGACGATTATCAAAACATGATGCGATACGACTATGGGGGACGATGCTAACCACATTTATCACGAAGTCATTCGTTGTATGATTTAACGTTAAACGAATAAGCATAATATAACAAATATATTGTTAGAGTAAATTAATAAGTAATTAAATAAAAATGCATCATTTTCTAGGGATACAAAACAATCAAAACACACGGTGAGCATTTAATAGAGGTATGAAAATTGATATTATTTATTGCATGTAACAAATTAATCAAGAGACAAGAATTACATCATTTCTTACTAGTACAAAAAATAAAATATAAATTAAATTAGAACTGTCATAATCACTATTTAAGTTATCATCTCCATCATTCGATGTATTTTCACATTATTATCATCGTCTTCATCAACAAAACTCACTTCTATATCTAAAACGACCCATTTGGATAATTCAACAAAGTGACATCCTTGACTTCCTCTATCAATTCTTGTCAAATTTCTAAATCATTTTGCAAAAATGGTTTAGTGTTTTGTTGGACGATAGTTGATGAATTAGGGAAATCACATATAGACCTAGCTTTGATCTTACACACGACCCACTAATCTTGGTTCTCGCACCTTAAACTAGGATACTCCATATAATACACTTGAGCCAACCATGATACTCGGACAAATGATTTGTAATTGTTTAAGATTCTCTTATAGTTAACATCCATAAGTTTGTACTTGTGTATGAACCCTTGTTCTTTACGGTGTAGGATTGAACCAATCACGGTTGAACAATGCTATTAGGATCGAACCAATCACGGTTAAACAATGCTATTCTCTTAAATAAACATAAAATCCCCTACAAGTTTAGTTATCTTTCAATTAATGCTATCAACAAACTAAGCACATATAAAATGATAATACTTATCATTAATTAAATCGAGAGGCAAACTCATTTTTAATTAGAGCATCGACCTCATTCTTGAACATGAAGGGAATGTTTAGTCGTATTTTGAGAAAAAATCCACTAAAGAGAAGAAAATTAATGAAAAATATGAGTTACTCTCTACTACGTTGCTAATATTATTATATGTAATAAAATAGGTATGATATAGAATTTGAATTTTGATAAACTCAATCAATGTAGGTTTTACTTCTTTACAATTCAACAATGTATATTGATGGGGTACGCTTTGTATTTGAGTTGTGTCAATTTTTGTATTATCTATCAACCAATTTATCGACCTAGTTATTTGAATATAGATAACATCCCTTCAATGTGATCGCTTTTTCTCTGTCGAGTAGTCAACATTACGTGGCACTTTTTGATGCCTAGTATGCACATAAGGCTTGAAATAATACGAGCAAAATAAAAAGATTATTTCGATCAAATATGCATTACACATTAATCCTTCCACTTTAGCCATATTCTTAATATTATTTTTTAACTTCCATAGATACCTATAATATGAACTATTTTAACTTTCGAAAGCTAAAAATTTATTTAATTTTAAATTTAAATTTAAATACCTTTTAAATAGATATATCTATCGATATTGCATAAGTCCTGCAATAGATGTCTCATATAACGGATGGATTGGAAAATGTTTCGGGGAGTCAAAAACGTTGAGTGGAGATATATGCTCTAGCTTGCAAAAAATGATGGGTATCTCACCATTAAGCCGTAACATATCTTCTTCTCTTATCATTATAGAAGTCAATTACCTAAAGAACAAATTCAACTCTGTAAGTGCTTGCTAAACATTTCTGACGAAACTCCCAAAATGCAATTAGAAGTAACACTGTGCATGAAGACATGACGAGTCATGACTTTTCATCCCATAAAGTTTATCATGCTTGCATATCGACACATCTAGCTAGATTGAACACATATCCATAGGAAAACCTGAATTGTTTTATCCATTCAAACAATTTTTTTTATTTAGATAGAGTAAATGCAACTTTAGGATACTTTTTAGATGCATAATCCTTTACTAATTCTAGCCTTTTACAAAAATGTTTCAAGTTTTTCTTTAAGCTGGCATTGTCTTTAGTCTTACCCGACACATTCATTATTGTGTTAAAAATATTATCAAATATATTTTTCTCAATATGCATGACATCTAAATTATGTCAAATGAGATTTGTACTCTATTAAGGTAAATCCTAAAAAAATACTTTGTTTCCTCCATCTACACATTTAAGAGATTCTATTGTTATGATCATCCGCATCATCTTTTGTCACCTTCAACAACCCTCATCTGTTTTATCGGATGTAACATCTACTGCTCCGGATCGGATTGGAGAATGGCCGGATTTAACAATTTTTTTATGGTGAATGCTTTTTGTTTATTCTATATGGATGATCATGAGGAAAAAAATTTCGGTGGTTATCTAACTAGCAAGTCTTCCTTTAATTAGGAAGGAAGAAAGCATTTGATTTTTTCATACGGTAAGGACAACCTTGTTTTCCTACGGTACTCTAACCAAACGACACCGAATGTGTAAGAAAGTCAGCGATAGTCCATATAACATATAGCTCTCAATAAAAAATTCTGCTTATAATACACATCGTAGGTCACTACATCCACTTTCCATAATTGGATAAGCTCGGATATGAAAGGCTACAATTAAATGTCCAACTTATGTTACTGGATTTATTGGACCTAGAACAATCACTTGTTAGGAACATATATTCCTCCTTCACACACATCCATGATGGAAAATTGTATAGTCATAATGACCAATCACGAGAAATATTGCGCACCAGATTGACCAAATAGTTAAAACCCATCGGTCCAACTCCTAATCGACATTCCTTCTTTCAGCTATAAAAGAAATATAATCTAATTAAAACTTTGCCATGCATTAGAATCGGAAGGATGATGCATTACTCCTGTATCATCTCCCCCATGTTCAACATGTCATATCATATTCTCATATGTTGTATTTGCTTGCATGCAATTGCTATAGATGTGGGGTTAGAGGGAAGTAGTACATTTTCTTAATTGGAATAACTTTTCCTCTTTTTTGTCCTTAATGAGAACTTCGATATAGAGGATGTTAACTGAACTTGCATTTATCAAATT
Source organism: Dovyalis caffra (assembly GCA_963924115.1). Lineage (NCBI taxonomy): Eukaryota > Viridiplantae > Streptophyta > Magnoliopsida > Malpighiales > Salicaceae > Dovyalis > Dovyalis caffra. The sequence continues at coordinate 2,337,473 of CAWUPB010001198.1, read as the reverse complement.
CATTGTCTTCCTTCCAATAAATCATGCAACCCTTATGACAACAAAAAACTTTTTCCAATAGTAAACCCATCCACTTAACCGAGCTTCTTTGTTTTATAAAAATTGTTTGTCATACGGTTATTAGTCGGCATCAACTCCTATAATAATTCATATAGCTGATCAAAACACTTCTTTATAAAATGATATTCAACTTTTAGATTCAACATTTGAGCAATTGTTGACAATTGCGAGTCCTTATCACAACCGAGGCCAAATCCCTCTATGTGATGCATTCAACATATCATAAAAGTGCTTGGCATCGGGATTAGGAACCTCCTTCATGTTAGGCGATCAAAGGATGGATCGGTTGCATCCATTATCATATTTTGATATCGAGTTTTGGGGTTCACTAGAGCTGACTTCGTCCTACATAATAATTTTCAAAAACATACGACTCCTAGAATTTTCATATGCCATTTAGGATTCAAATTCGCCATGATGTATCCAATCATAATATCCCGACACAAAACCCTTATAGCATAAATGATATTTTACCATTTCAACCTTTTCATAATTTCTGTTTTGATACTTACTAAAATTACAAGGGCACCTAATTTTGGTTTCATCCATACATTCACGATGCTCGATAGCAAAAGCTACACCTTTGACAAAGTCATCATTTAACAACCCATTAACTAACCTAAAATTCATTCATTGTCAATCGAGATCTCCTTTTTGTAATTACTACAAAAATGACACAACCAATGCAAACAAGCACTTACCATCATTTCGATGAGTTTTAAATAAAAATTGAGTATATATATATTACTTGTGTAATTGTCCCTAATCAATTATGAATTTTATTTAAAAAATTTGAATTTATATTTAAATAATGATTAATTTTTTTATTCTTAAATACTTAATTTTATAATATTCAATAATTTATTGTGTAAGTTTATATTTATACATTTTTCTACACGAGGTTGAATAGTAACAGTAACTTAAACCAAACTATTTCTTTCAATTTCAACACCAATTTTTCATATAATTTCAATCAATTATACCTAAACTAACTCAATTAGGCATTCATTGATCAATTACATACATAAACTACAAATTGGGCCTTATTGGGCCTAAAACCTAATTTAAGTCATTTAAGCCAATTTTTTAATTTCAATGTAATTTCTCATTCTAACTCATCTAATTATATTATTCTAAGTATAAATTAATTAATTAAAGTATTAATTAGAAGTCAATTATACCTAAACCATAATTTATTCCTAATTTGGGTCGAATGTGGGGCTAAGATATTTAGATAAAATTCTTCAATTTTTCTGAAATTTTCCACTTTCATTCATCAATTAACACTTAAGTAACTCGCTAATTAACCAATAGTTCATTAAATAAGCAAAAGAAATCAAACCCTAATTTTACCAACATTGGGCCGGATGGCTTCCTAATTAAGGGATTAAGTGAAAATTTATCATTTTCACAAAAATTACATGAAATTTTATCCATATTCAAGCTAAAAATGTTTATTTTTATTAAATTTATCTAATTAATTTAACAATAAATTTAACTAAATTTAATTTAATTAATCCTAAATAAAATGTTTTTTAAATTCTATTAAGTAATAAAATGTTCATTAATTTTTAACTTTTATGTTTACTTTCAAACTACATTTTTATTCCAAATTTTTTTATTTCGTGAACAATTAAATTGTTATGCATGTTATCTTCGTCCAATTTTAATAATTAAACTATAACATTCATTTCTATAATTTATATTTGGAATAATCATAAATCAAATCAATTACATTAAATTAATTTCAACTAATTAAGATAGTAATTAACTCAAACAAAGCACAATATCCCAAACTAACAAAAAATTAATTAAAAAAAATTAACCAACCAATAAATTAAAAATATCTTAAGAAATAATCAACAAAATTTAACTAAAGTACGTAAAAAATAACATAATTTAAAAATTAAGTTAAAAAAAAACTAACAAAATTCACCTAATAATTAACACAAATAAATAATTAATTAATTAACAAATTTAAAAGAACAATTATAGACTAAATAATTAAATCTTAACTTAAAAATAAAAAATTTATAAATTAACAATAAATCAACCTTAACTAAATTCCATAAAAAAAATTACATTAATAAAATTAAACCTAAAGAATTAACATAATTAAAAAATTTTAGGTTTACATTAACATAAAAATTAACCAAAAAAATTAACATAAATAAAATGTAATAATTAAAAAAATTTATCTAATAGTTAAGAAAATGAAGTAATGAAAACATTTACACTAATAATTAACGTACAACTTAACCTAATTGCAAATTAATATAACAACAAAATTAGCAACATTCAAACAATTAATCAACTAAAAAAGAACAAAATTAACCTAAAAAATTATAACATTTATTTAATTTTAAAAAAAGATTTAGAGAGAGAAAGTTTTACTTGAGAGATCAAAGAGAGAAACAGAGATCCGGTCGAATTTTGAGGGAGAAAGATGCACCTCACTTTGTTAAACGGTTTAGAGAGTCACTTTGGTGGCGTGGGGTGGTGGTTTTGTGGCTAGCAATGCTATATTTTATGGAGATGATGGGGGAATCGAATGGAGGAAGAAGAGGAGTAAGAGGTATTTACGGGGATATAGATTAGTGATGGATGCGATTACGTGGCTAATTCATCACTAATTAGCAATGGAAACTCATTTTCATCACCAATACGAAACTCGAAAGTGTTAAAAGTTTCCCAATTTTTCAAAAAAAAAAAAAAAGAAGCTTAAATAGCTAGGAATTAGCTATGAATTTCAAAATTCGTCTCTAATTTGAATTTCAAAATAGTGATAAAATGTATTCCATCTCTAATTTAAAGCTGCTTTATATGAAATTTAAAAATGGGGGAGCCAAAATAGTAAGGGATTGACAAATCCGTTGCTAATTTGAATAGCATTTCCAAAAAAAATATTCAAAATAGCGACGGGATTTGAAATTCTATCGCTATTTTGGCTTTCAAATTAGCAATGGTCATTGTTCTAGCACTAATTTAAACCCTAGAGGGAGCCACATTATATTTTAGTTAGCGATGAAATAAATCTATTGCTATTTATCGACTAATAGCGATAGATTTATATAAGTCGCTAAATTAGTGAAGAAAATCCATTGCTAAACACTGGTGCTTTTTTCATTCGTGTTAATTTACAATGAAATTAAATTCGTCACTGAGTTTCCCTCACTATTCCATTGCTAATCACTTGCAAAAATTTCCTTTTTCTCATCCATCGTTAATCTATCTCTAATTAGAGACGGAATTGTATCCATCGCTAATTGCTAACTTTCTTATAGTGTGTGGTCTAGGGTAGCTTTATGCTTTACATGGATGCTTCTAAGATAGCTATATGGTAACTTTATGGTTTAGAGGTAGTATTAATGCAAAAAGGAAAGGTTATAGCCTATGCCTCGAAGACAATTGAAAACTATGAGAGGAATTACCCTACGAATGATTTAGAGTAAGTAATAGTGGTATTTGCTTTTAAAATTTAGAGATGCTATTTATACGGGGTGAGATGTGAGATTTATATCGATCAAAAGAGTCTTAAGTGCTCCTTGACTTAGAAGAGTTAAACATGAGGTAAATGAGATGGTTAGATGTGTTAGAGGTTATGATCTCGTATTATATTATCGAGCTAAGAAAGGCAAATGTAGTAACTAATTTCTTAAGTAAAAAAATATAGGTAACAATGGAAGTAGTGCAAACGAGTATTTTGAGGGACTTAGAGAAATATAGTCTAGAGGTAGTGTCGAAGAAAGACGAGTGTATGGGTATCAACTTTAGTAATAGAGCTAGATTTGAGGTCTAGAATAAAAAATGGATACTTAACTAATGATGAATTGGTTAAGGTGAAGAAAGAAGTAGAGGAAGGAAAAGGACCATATTTTTATAGTTAATGGTGACAAGATAATAAGGTATTAGGATAGGTTATGTGTACCGAAGTATAAGAATTTAAGAGAAGAAGTTCTAAGTGAGGTGCATTCTATGTTTTATTCAATACATCAAGGTTGTACTAAGATGTACCATGATTTGAAATCAATGTATTGGTAGAGAGGAATGAAGAAAGATATAACGGATCATGTAGCTAAATGCTTAACTCTATCGGTAAGTTAAAATCGAGCATCAAAGACCATTAGGTTTACTATGACCTATGGCAATGCACGGATGGAAGTGGTTGCATGGAAGTGGGAGTACATAACTATGAATTTTCTAGTTATTATTGAGGTCGGAAAAGGGATCTAATGCCATATAGGTCATTATGGACAAGATGATGAAGTCGGCTCATTTTCTACTTGGTAAAGATGACTTTTAGTATGACTTAGTATCCAGAATTGTATATGAGAAAGATAATGAGATTACATAGAGTATAATTATCTATCGTATCGATAGAGATTCGAGGTTCACATCAAACTTTTGAAAGAATTTACAAGAAGTAATGGATATTATGTTAAATGTTAGTATCGTTTTCCACCCCTAAAGTGATGGGTAGTTAGAGAGAGTGATACAAGTGTTAGAGGATATGGTGAGGGCTTATGTACTTGGTGATCGGATAGATGGAAAAAATATTTGTTGTTGATATAATTTGCCTATAATTATAATTACTAAGCAAGTATAAGGATGCTTTGTCCTATGAGGCACTATGGGGAAGGAGATATAGGTCAACGGTTCATTAAGATGATATAAGCGAGAGAAAATTATTAGGACCGAGAGAGAGTTCAATAAATAAGCGAGGCTGATAAAAAAGATAAGGCTAAAAATAAAAACGGCTTAAAATAGATAGAAGAGCTATGTCAATCAAAGAAAAAAGGATTTGGAGTTTGAGGTTGATGACAATGTATTTTTAAAGGTAGCACCGATGAAGGGTGTAATAAGGTTTGGAAAGGGAGGAAATTTTTGAGATTCCTAATAGGATGGGTGACTAAAAATACAAATTAGCACTCCCTTCATATCTGTCAGAAGTCTATAACGTTTATCATGGATCGATGCTAAAGAAGTTTGTGAATAACCCAAATTATGTATTATCGATAGAACCGATGGAGTTAGCTTTAGATTTGACCTATAAAGAAAGGTTGGCTAATATTTTAGATCAAGAAATTTAGAAGCTAAGGAACAAAGAGATTACCTTAGTGAAGTGTTGTCTAGGAACCATGATAAGGAAGAAGCTATAAGGAAAAGGGAAGAAGAGATTTGGATTGAGTATCTAGGACTTTTTTATGAGTAATTTCAAGGACAAAATTTTTATAACAAGAGGAGGATTGTAACCACCAATTTTTTCTTTTGCATATTATGCATGTGTATGTTGTGGATGTGTTTTAATTTTATTCTTGCTTTATACATGTGATTGATGTTTTTTATTATTTTCATTAGGTGAGGTGTTTTAGATTAAATGTTTTTTGAGATTAAGAAAAAATAGGATAAGCTGGAGTTAGTTAAGTTTGATTAAATTTACTAAAAAAAAAAATCATCAAAGTAACAAAATTTTTATGTTTTAAATGGAAGTGCATAAATGAGGATGAAGTGAATTTTGAGATGAATTAATGTATAAAAATTAAAAAATAAAATAAAATAAAATCTGGCGACTTATTAAAAAAAATGGGACAACCACCATTTTTCTCATTTACCTCATTCCCTCTCCCTCTCTTCTCCTTCCTTTCTTAAACCTTAACCTTCTCAATTCAATTTCATTAACTCTCATCCATTTTTAAATTATTACACCACTAAAAAACAATAGATTATGTTAGTTTTTGATTATATAAGTTGAAACTAAGCAATATTGGAGCTTGAAAAGTTAGTGTTCTTGAGCTTGAAATCCGTATCACAAAGAAAAAAAAGATTTCTTCTATGATTCTCATTTATTTGATGAATTGTAAGATGATTATTAATATTGATTATGAGGTTAGATTGTGAAGAGTTTGTCATTTGAGCTAAAATTGATGAAGTTAGGATTTTGAAATCCATTTGATAAAAGTACAATTTAAGTGATTTTAATAAGTTAGAATATGATTAATTGTTTGAGGTTAATAATTTATGAAGCTAATTTGGAATTTAGTTAGTTAAATTTATTATATGAATTACTTTAAGATATAATGGAATAAATTGAGATTTTGTATTTGTAGGATATTGTAGAGCTTAGATTGAGCTAAAAATTCAATATGTAGTTTATGAAAGTGTTCTTGTGATGATAAAGTATTTTGGGTGGTTTATGAAAATGTTCTTGAATTGATAAAAAAATATTTTTTGAAAGGTTAAAGATGATGAATAATGAAATACAAAATTTGGAGAAAATAATTAGGTTATATGAATACAATTAAAGATGAATGAAATGAGAATTGAATAAATTGGAATAGAATTCATGATTTAATTAAGAATTGATGATGAAATTAGAGTTCAATTGATGAAAATGATAATGGTGCATGAAATTGAATGTTAATTGATGATGAAACATAATTAGGTAAGAGAAAAATTACAATCAGCACTAGTATTAAACAAATCAGATAAATATAACTCAACTACCCTATGAACCTAAATACTATATGTTTAATGTGAATGATGTGTTGTGATAGTCTTGAAGTACATTTATATGCATACACATATTTTTACATGTTGATTTGTGATGAAATGAAATGTTTTAAGAAAATGGAAGATATGGGTATGTAAATAATGTTTTATGAGAAAAAATGTTTTGAATTCATGTTGAAATTTTAATGTTAAATGTAAAGGTTAACTTTTGATATTTTAAATATTTTGGTTGCCTATTAAGGCTTAAATGTTGGGGTTTAAAGATTAAGAATATACGGTTCAATATTACGGCTAATGTGACTACATGTTTTTAGTGAACTAGACCCTACTAGCCTAGTGGCTATAGTGAAGCAACTCACTTATAGAGGGAATGTCAAACTTAAGAGCTATGGTGCACAAGGTTGGCATCTTCTAGTTGGCTCAAATAAGGAAAATAATTTTAAAAGTCATTCATGTAAAGAAATTTTTTAATGTAAAATCATGTATGTTGCATTTGTTGAGATATTTATATCTTACATCCATTTTATGGTATAGGTATCGATGAAAATGTTAAGAATATTGATGCTACTTTTGGTATCTAGTGACTCCATGTACTTGCCTTGATTGTACCTAAGACATGAAGAATGTGTTGTATTTTAATGAATGACTATGCGTTTATGTATGAATATTTAAGGTTTATGAATGGTTTTATGAATATTATATGTAAGAATATTGAATTTCTAAATGTTAAGAATTATTGTTTAATAACTAAGTGTGAATAACGGGTTGAGATTATTTATTAATAGTGAGCAATGATGAAGGATCTTTATTTAGAATTTAAGAATGAATTGTGGTAATAATATTGAGATAAAGTATGGATGAAAGTTTAACAAAATGCTTTCGTTGTATCAATGAGATGATCATATGGTTATATTATCGGTGACAAGTTTTAATTTCTATGTTGAATGATTAATGGGATTAGATTAGAAACAAGGTTTAAGGATAATGAAAAAATATAGATTTTTGTAGTGAACCATCCACCCATGACCCTTGAGATAAGGCATCTCGGGATATCATGATGTAACGTCCATCGATCGAGACGCCTTACTTGAAGGGTCATAGAAAAACGAGTCACTACAAAAACCTATATCATTTCATTATCCTTAAATTTTTTTCCTAATTTAATTTAATTCATCATTAAATATATCAATTAAAACCTATGATCAATAATATAACCACATAATTATCTCATTGACTTAGCAAAAATATTTTATTAAAATTTCTTTCATACTCTATCTCAACATTATTACCACAATTGATCCTTAAATTCTAAAAAGACTATCCATCATATCATTCAATATTCATGTATAACATCAACCTACTTGTTCATAGTTAGTTACTAAATAATAATTTCTAACATTCAAACAAATCAATATTCTTACATCTAATATTCATAAAACTTAAACGTTCATATGTGAACTTATACTCATTTAATAAAATATAACACATTCTTCATTCCTTTAGGGGCACTCGGGGTAAGCACATGAATCACTAAACACTAGAACCAACTTCAACATCCTCATTACATACATCGATACCTACATTATAGAACGGACATGAGATACGAATATCTCGATAAGTGTAACATGCATAATTTTACATTAAAAAATTTCATTACGTTAATGTCTTTTAAAGATATTTTTCTTATTTAGGCATGCTAGAAGATGTCAACCTACTACACCATAGCTCTTAAGTTTGACTTTCCTTACATAGGTGAGTCGAGTCACTATGACCATTAGGCTAGTAGAGTCTAGCCTCATTGAAAACATAGTGTCACATTAACCTCAATATTTAACTGTCAATCTTCAACTTGTAAACCTATGTATTTAAGCCTTAATAGACAACCTCAAAATTTAAAAACTCAATATTAAACATCAATAGTTAACCTTAATTATTAATCTTTACCTTTAAAATTAAAACCTCACCATGCATTCAAAATATTTTCTATCATAAAACATTATTTACATAGTGACTCGACTCACCCACGTATGAAAAGTCAAACTTAAGAGCTATGGTAGACTAGGTTGACATCTTCTAGTGGGCCTAAATAAGAAAAATATCTTTAAAAGATATTCATGTAATTAAAGTTTTTAATGTAAAATTATGCATGTTACACTTATTGAGATATGTGTATCTCATGTATGTTCTGTGGTGGAGGTATCGATACAAATATTGATGATGTTGATGCTTGCTTCTTGTATTTGGTGACTCATGTAGGGAAACTCGAACTTAAGAGCTATGACACACTAGGTTGACATCATCTAACGGACCCAAATAACAAAAATATCTTTACAAGACATTCATGTAATGAAAGTTTTAACAATATCTTTAAAATACCTAGGTAAAGTTTGAATTTCCCTACATGGGTGAGTCGATCGGGTCACTATGACCACTAGGCTAGTAGGGTCTAGCATCGGTGAAAACATGCGGTCACATTAGCGTTAATATTTTATCGTCAATCTTTAACTTGTAAACCTAAATATTTAAGCCTTAATAGGCAACCTTAAAATTTAAAACCTTAATATTAAACATCAATAGTTAACCTTAATGATTAATCTTTACCTTTAAAATTAAAACCTAACATTCATTTAAAATATTTTCTATCATAAAACATTATTTCCATATGCACATCATTCATTTTCTTAAAACATTTCATTTATTTACGAGTCAACATGCAAAATATGTATTTGTATATGAATGGACTTAAAAACATCATTCACATTAAACACATAACATTTAAGTCTATGGTGTAAGTCAATTACACTTACACGATTCATTTAAGACTAGTGTTGATCATAATCTATCTCTCTAAAGTTAGTATCTTGACTTAATTCAATATCTTAAATATAAAAATCATATCACATAAGAAATTTCAATTTGTCATATAAATCTAACGTTTTATTTTATTAGGCATATGAAAGAATGGAGTGGAACTTTATCATTAGTGTTTTAAGAAAGTTTGGTTTTTCAAACGAGTTGGTGTGATTTGATATTTTGATGCCGGAGTAATTGTTAGTACTCGCTATGCTTTAATTCATGCACTTTTGGCTTTTTAAAATCACAACGAGTAGTTAGGCAAAGAGATCCATTATCTCCTACTCTATTTATCTTGGCGCAAGATGCTTTCAATCATCGGCTCAATGAATAGATAGACGAGAGGTATGATTAAGCCTTATGATACTTGGATGTAAAACCCCAATTATATCTCATCTTCTCTTTGTGGATGACATGCTTCTTTTTTGCAATGGAAAAAAAAACAATTGATAAGATCTTATTATTGATTAGCAAATATGCTTGCATTTAGTGGTCGAGTTGGTTAATCATAGGAAGAGCTCGGTACTATGCAACAACAGGTTATCTCTCAATAGAAAAAATCTACTAACCACATGGATAAGTTTCCATACAATAGAGATAGTTAAGTACCTAGATATACCTTTGTTTAAAGGAAGTTGTCGCATCTAATACTTAATCTATATGGAAACAAAAATTAGAGACGAGTTAGCGAGTTGGAAGGGGAAAGTGCTATGGATAGGTGGGAAAGTAACATTGATTCAAAGTGTTTTATAATCTATTCCAATAAACTCTATAGGAGTTCAACTAATTACAAAAACTACCATTTCTAGGCTCTAAGGTTACATATCTAACTTCTTTTGGAATAATGAAGGAGAAAGCAGGCGTCATTGGGCCGAGTGGCATAAGATGTCTTTGTACGTGAAAAAAGAGATCTAGCTATCAAAAATCTAAAAGAAGTGATGAAGGCTATGAAAGGGAAATTTTCTTGGGCATATTTATCAAGCTTATCCTTATGGAGTTGTTTCATGCGAGACAAATATGGTTTGCACGATGGGATTTCAATACTTGGACAATAGCAAAGGCTCACTCATTTGGAGATCACTCTTGTTGCATATTAAAGCATTAATGGATAGCTCAATGTGGCTAGTAGGGGCGAGCGGCATTCGACTATGGAAGGACTGGTAGATAGACTAGGATCTCTCTAGTCTCGACCCAGCTAGCTCTAAACACGAAGTTCACATTATTACAAGCGAAAGCTAATTCCGAGTATACATGTTGTTCTTCATCCTTTAATTAGAGGTGCGAGTTGGATTGCAATGTTGAGGATACTTTTTTGCTACATAAAGGCTAAGTCGGGTAGATTTAATGCAAAAGTTTATCATGAGGAGAATAGAGTAACTAGTCCTAAATTTTAGTGGTGGAGGAGTTTATGGAATAAATGGATCACAAAAAAAGGTTGGAATCTTGGTTTGGAAATTTATGAATAATGCTTTAGCGAGTGGATGACAAGATTGAAATGTATGGAATCCCTTTTCTATCTTAGTGTAAATGTTATAGCTTTCCACAAGAAGAGTCGCGGGAACATCTTTTCATTCATAGTGAGGTTTTTAGATATTTATGGAGTTACTTTGGTGACATTTTAGACATAATTCCAGGGGTAGCATCGGTTAGACAACTAATAGTTAGATGGTGGTCCAAAAGAAGGCCCTTCTCATAAAAAGCATTCTCTCGCCTGGTGATTTTCAACTTGGTTATTTGGGAACTTTGGCTAGCACAAAATAAAGTAGTTTTTTAAGGTGAGGTAATGAACAACACGAGTATTAAACTCAAGGTGATTCATTGGTTGGTTGAGCTTAATAAACTTTTCCTATCAAAGGCCTCTCCTTCCTTCCATGATAGCATTTGCCTCAAAGTCCTAAGAGTTCAAACTCATACTCCTCTCATAGTTAAAGTATAATGGGTAAGATGGACACCTCCATCTTTAGGCTCCCTAAAGCTAAACGTATATGGAGCTTCGAGGGGAAATTTCTACGAGTGGGGGAGGAGTTCTTTGTGATGCCCATGGTAAGATGTTAATGACATTTTCAATTTTTTCTAGAGATGGAACCAATAACAAAGGTGAGATTCTAGCCATTTGGGAGGGGCTTAGGCAATGCAATCTTCACAACTTACATCCCTCAATTATAGAGGTGGATTCCTCTTTTGTATTAAATGGCTTGGTTCTCTCACATAATCTTCCTCGGCATCTTACCTATTATTTACGGGAGTGTTGGGCACTCATATGTTTAGGTACTTGCCTTTAAACATGTATTTCGAGAAGGGAATAATGTTGTCGATAAGGCTGGCGGCATGGGCCTCCCAACACTTATTCATGTGAGTTACTTTCATGTTATACGAAATTCCTAGCACTTGTATCTAAGCTATAAAAGAAGATGCCCGGGGTAGCTATTCTTCTACAAGTCCGAGTACATCGTGAGTAAGAGATTATAGGGTGTGGAAGTAAGAGATGATAAGCTTTGGGTGTGGATCACTTCATGCTTCGGTCGAAGTTTCTTCGAGCTCAAATTTGCTACGGCTTAAGCCTCACACTTGGTTCGAGCTATTTCCAATAGGTATATTCTCTAAGTTAGAGATTGGTAATGTCATTGCATGGTTTTTTCATGCGGACTCATGCAAGTGCAATTACTTAGTTATTCCCATATTGGTTTTGGTTAATTAGGAACATGATTTACTTCTCTATATAAAATTCATAACTACTCTCAAATTGACTTTAGTTAGTTGGGCCCTTGCCTATTAATCTCCTAGGTGTATAAGCTTTCTTGCCTTCCTAGTATGTTGGGCCAAGCTAGATTGAAACCCCTTGTATTCATTGTTTTTTATTCAATAAACTTTTAGGGTACCGACCACTATTTCCCAAAAAAAAAAAAAAAAGAATTCTTGGGCATTCTCATAATTTTTTTTTCTTGTGATATTTGGTACGATCATTGCCCACTAATTACTTGCATCTACTTACCTAATTATGCTTCATCATCAACTAACATTAAATTTCATGCCTTATTATCAATTTTATCAATTGAACACTAATTTCATCATCAATTCTCAATTAAATAATCAATAATCATTTAAGAATTCATCAAATAAAGAAAAATCATTGAAGAAGTCATACCTTTCTTTATGGTACCAATTTTAAGATCAAGAACTAACATAATCTAATTTTTTTGGTGGAGGAATAAGTTCGAAACGGGTGAGAGATGATGAAATTGAAGTGGGAATGTTAAGGTGTGAGAAAGGAAGGAGGAGAGAAAGAGATAAAATGAGGGAATTTTATGGTTGTCTTATTTTTTTATAACTTGTTGCCAATTTTTTTTCTTTAAAAATCATTTCTACAATTCTATTTATGACTAAAAAATTCCATTACTTTGATTTATTTTTATTAATAAATTTAATTAAATTTAACAAACTCTAATTGCCCTATTCTTCTTTAATCCCAAAATACATTTAATCTAAAACACTTCACATGATAAAAACAATAAAAAAAAATATCAATCACATAAACAAGAATAAAATTAAGACACCCACAACCATACATATGCATAATATGTAGAAATTTTGGAGATTACAATCCTCTCCTCCTTATAAAAATTTTTTCCTTAAAATTTACTCGTCAAAAAATCCTAGGTACTTAGTCCTCATCTTTTCTTCCTTTTCTCGTGTAGCTTCTTTCACACTATGATTCCTCCATAACATCTTCACCAAGGTAATCACTCTGTTCCTTAGCTTCTTAATTTCCTTATCCAAAATTTCAACCAATCTTTCTTCATAGGTCAAATCTAAAGTTAACTCCACCATTTCCACCATCAATGCATGAGAAAGGTATTTACATACGTCTTTAGAATTAATACATGAAAGACATTATGGACTCTCAACGAGAGATGGAGGGTGAGCCAATCAATATGCTTGATCATTATGTCAAGTTTAGGGAAGTTATTGGTCATTTTCACATTTGGTAGGGAGTTGGAGAAAACAACTAGAAAGTAGTGCTTCTTAGAGACTACATAGTTTTGGCTCCCTTAAATGTAGCTAATCTTTCACCTTAACTTGGGGATGAATTCAAAACATCAAGAATGAGTCTTCTTTAACATGAAGAGCTTGACACGAAGTATTCGCCCAAGATCATGAAGCTGAAAGTTCGGAGCCAATTGGATTTAATGAGGCTGAGAGTTTGGATGTGTATTTAGACTGAGTGGTTCAAGATTCATGGAGGCCGAATACTCAAGATGGATTTGTATGGTTTAGGTTGAATTGGTGAAATCTAATTTTGGCTCGAATTGTTCAATTATTTATGTCTTATTTTAGTTATTTCTTTATTTTATCCTAATTGCATAAGAGTTTATGTTATGTTTGGAGTTATTTTTAATCTTTTCATGTTTTAGACTTTGGCTAAATTAACGAGTCCTTATTGGATTCGGATTAGACTAGTCGATTGCCCGACCTACGGCTGCGGGTCCTACGGAACAAAATCATTTTAAAATTTTCTTAATTATAACAATTTTTTTAATTAATTAATTTAATTTTTTTAATAAATTTTCTATTTAAAAAAAAAACCATAAATCATTCTTCTATATGGATTAATTTTAAAATAAAAAATTATAATAATTTTAACTAAAATATTAATCGAGAATTAAAAAAACATTAAAAATATAATTTTCATAATATTTATTTCAAAAAATAAATTTATAATTAATCGATAAACTTTTCCAAAAATTAACAAGTTAAAAAAAATTCTAATTTAATGCTGATAAGAAAATTAATTTTTGAAATTATCCGTACAACGCTACGGGTAGATAGAATAAAATTATTTTAAAATTTTATAATATTTTCATTGATTTTTTATTTAATTATTACTATTTTTATGTGTGTTTTTCATAAAATTTATACCTTAAAAAATACGATTTATTGTTCTTTATTTATGGATTGTTGAATAAAAACTTGTAATAATTTAAACATATATTATTAATTAAGAATTCAAAAAAAAATTTTAAAATTATATTTTTTTATAAGAATGTATTCAAAAAAATAAATTTACAATTAATGAATAGACTTATATAAAAATTAACCAACGAAAAATTAAAATTTTATTCTTATTTAATGTCGGTGTGAAGATTATTTTTTTCAAGTATATGCATTTGATTTGTATATATTTATTTGTAACATAATAAATACAATTAGCATAAAAACTATATTTGAATAATTGGTTAGATCTTTTAAAAAATTATTTTAGTTTTTTTATTTCAAATGAATTGGTTTTATAATGTTAAAAAAAAAATCATAATAAATAATTTATATTATGTTAGAAGATGTATAGTTAATTTTTAATAAAATCAATGATCCAATAGTTTTTTTTATACGTTTTGACCATACTTAGTGAACTAAGATAAATTGTTTAAAATATACTTTTAAACTTTTTAGAATAAAATAATTATATATTTATACATATACCACTATCATTTAAAAATTATAAGAATTCATGATATCTATTATACCATTTTTTTTAAATCATGTTTTAAAATTTTATTCTAAAATTCAAACATAGGGAAAAATAATTTATATTTATTAATAAATAAATTTTATATAAAAAATATTAATTGGATGAGATTTTTTATTAAAAAATAATAAATTCAAAGAATGAAATTTAAATAACAAAAGTAATATAAGTTGAAGTATATATGTTAATTTTAAAATATCAAAAACTAATATATATATATATATATAATAATAATAATAATAATGATAATAATAAGAATAAGAATTAACTTCATGAGAATTTTTATTGGAAAGCTCAATTTTAAACAATAAAACTAGTATATTTATTCTATAATCTAAAAACATATCGGATATATATTATATAATTGTTAGTTTGTATTGAAAAAAATAATAATTAATTTTTCAAAATTTTAACACCCAATTAAATAAATAAATAAAAATAACATAAATTGATGGGAAAAAAAAAGAAAAAAACCAAAGGAAAAAAAAGGTATGTATAGTGCATCGGGTAAGAGATTAAAATTTTTATTTTAAAATCATCGGTTTATGTGGAAAAAAGTAATGATTGATTTTTAAAAATTTTAAGACCCAATTAAATTAAAAAAAACATAAATTGGTGGGAAAAAGCAAAGAAAAAAACCAAAAAAAAAAAAAAGGCATGTGTAGTGTATCGGTTAGGGGATTAATTGTTTTTTAAAAAAAAAACATTATGAACCAAAATAAAACAACTTGAAAATTACAAAGGAAAAAAACAAAAACTAAGCTATAATAATAAATAGTAGTTTGTGAGGTGGTGAAAAGTTTTTTTTTTTTTTTTAAATAATGATCCTTAGCTTTTAACTTCTTTGATATTTATATATCAAAACTTATTAAAGTTTCTCACATACATTTCTAGATATCATTATTCTCACTATTTTAATGTTTTATTTGCAATACCTTAAAATTTTTCTTTAACTATTCAATCCAATAAAATAATAAAATAAAATTTATGAAATAATTTTAAATAATTCAATATGCAAAATTAAATTATAAATCAAAACAAAATACATAAATTCAAAAATATAAAACATGAAAGATGAACATTTTAAACCAAATTCTTATAATAAAATAATGAATACCCCTAAATATGTACCGAAATTAAAAAATATATATATTCTATTTTGGGTAACCATATAAAGTTATCTCATTAATTAACACAACTTTAAATCATGTTTATTATTGTAATATTTAATGTCTATTAAAAAAATTAATTTTTGTTAAATCTATTTCCAATCAATCATATACAATTTAGGACCATTTTAAATATTTTGAATTAACAAAAAAAAAATTAGATTCTATTTTGGGAAATCATATGAACTTATCTCATTAAGTAACACAATTTTAGATCATGTTAACTATTACAATATCCACTATCTATTAAAAAATATTTAAAAAAATAATAATAATAATTGAGAAATGAAACCGTGTGTTAAACATGATTGTTGTTGTTGTATGGACAGAGGCTAGCCATTGAACATTGTCTTTACAAAAAAGAAAAACCATAAGTATGGAATTTTAATAAAGCTATTGAATATAATACAAGGCTTACTAGCTTTCAAAAGTTGACACCCAAAATATTATAATTAATTACTCCTCGATTGTGGTGGTTAGGAGGGCAAAAAGGTGAACATGTCCCTTGTATTTTTCCCCTTTTTATAAAATAGTTTTCTCTCTCGTTCTTGATTCTGTCCTCCATTTTGTTTTTCCTTTTTACTTGCACCTTGTGTTCGGAATCCAAGACTATTTAATATAGTAATGCATATGGGCTTTGGGGTGAAATGGAGAGGTTAGATTACTTGGTGGATTTCTACCGTGAGTTTGCACAACTAAACTGCATGCCCCTGCGGCTCTGAGCGGTTGTTTTTTTTTTTTTAGATCTCTTCTTGAATTGATTCGGTTTCTAAGCTGCATTCGTGTGTAGACAAGATTAATCTGAGTGCTGAAGCTTGAAAATACATAAACATAGCAAAGACTATCTCTGATGGCATTTTTGTAATTTGATTGGCTTTCTAGGGCATTTACAAGTTCAGTTTTGATACATGTTCATTTTGTTCTTTGTTGTTTGCACAAATTAATTATCAAGCCTCATACTTGAATTATGTCACATTTCAACACCTAGCCGTAGAGAGAGGAGACATGATGTAGAAGAGAGAAAACCTCAACAAGCTCCATTTTAGCCACAAAATCACCTATCTTAGTGTCAATATGTTGGTTTGGCAATGGGAGTTGCTTGGTGGTGGTGTGAAGCAATAAAATTATTGATTGAGATCCAAAATATAATTAAGCTTTTTTAATTTTATTTGACTTTTTTTATGTTTTTAGGATGCATTAAAATATGTTTTGAGGTTAAAATGATTTTCAAAAGTTGTTAGAACAATTTTACTATGTTTGAGAGCAAATAAAAAAAATAAAAAAATTATACTTTATGGCCAAAACTAACAACCCATATTTTGGTCATTACAAATTGCATGGTCGAATAAATACATATTCAATAACAATGTGCTTTTTTTTTTTTTAACATATTAAAAGACTAGACACACAGATTTAGTTGGACTTGAAAAGACCAAACATGCTCGACCTAGGCTTGGCAAGCTAAAGCATATTTGGATTATTTGATTATTATTACTAAAATATAATCTAACTCTTAAAAAAAAAAAAAAAGGGAATAAATAGAGAAAATTTTCCAATATTTTGTTGGACAAAAAAATCGGAAAATGGATTGGAAAGAATATCACAAAAGTAATGTAATTTTTTGTCTTCTAAATTCATTAAGGGATTTTTTTTTTTTTTTGGCATTTAGGGTGAGGGAAATCATAAACATTATAGAGCTTTTTTATTTGATAATTTGAACGTATCGAGCTTATTACTCTTTGTTAGGTTTCTAGTTTAATAAAATAAAATATTAACAACATATACTATCAATAATTACGGTTAAAATGGAACTTATTAATAATAGCAAATAATTGAAAATCAATGTTTTGGGTAAAAAAAATAGATATTATGAGTAAATAAGTTTATGAAAATATATTATGAGTAAAAATAAACAAATTTTTCAATCTTTCAATACTCCTAAAAACTTACAATAGATTTTTTTTAAAAAAAATAATAATAAAGCTCGGATACTATAGGTTTTTTGTGAGTTATGATTGATCATTCAATCTATTTATTTTACATATATCAATATTTCTAGAACATAATCTAGATTTAATTAAAAAAAATTAAAATAGTAGTCTGCGGGTTGGCTTGTACATATGTCCGAATTTGTAAATTGCAAGGAACCAACGGATGAAAGAAGATGCCCAGATCCTTTTGCAGAATAGACAAACTTGCTCGGGTAATTAACATACGATCTTCACCATTTTTTGTAATTTTTTTATTTAATTAATTTAATGGGCCTTTTCGTTTTTCTTTTTTAATTATCTTGTTCACTTTTGATTGATAAGTACCAAGCCACTCGCGTACCTAATTAAATTATCATCTTGAATCATGTACCATATATAATTAAGGACTATACAATATATATAAATTTGCAAGTGTGCATGTCTATATACTTCTCAGTTTTTTAATTATTTTCTTAAAGTTGATGGTGGCAAGTGGCATTAAGATATGAGAGAATCTCCATTACATATTTTTTTGGTACTTAATTATAATTAATTAGATGTTTTTCTTTTTATGTATTTTGGTTTATTGAAACTTGATAGTTCTATTAGTTTTTTAAACCATACATAATGGGAATAGACTTCTTCTATTACATAATTTACAAGATGCTAATAATTAAGATTAGGTCGGTAAAATATTTTGTAATCGATTAATGCATCAAGTGTGAATTATACAATACATGTTACTATTACCATCTTTATGTTAATTTTTACCATATAGGAGAAGCATGTGAACATCTCGGAATTCATTCGAGAGAATACTATTTTCTGATCAATTATATTTGAAGAGCTAGCTACTATATTGCAAATTTTATGCAAAGCAAGAATGGATTTGGATAGAACAACCTTGTTGACTATCCCGGTTTTTTCATTTCGACGCATATTCGGTCATCGAAAATTGTAAGGGCGAACATACACGTGTTCTATTTTTTTTTTTAACATATTAAAAGATAAGACACATATTTTTAGTCGGGCTTGAAAGCCCGGACATGCTCAACCTAGGCTTGGCAAGCCCAAGCATGTTTGGAATATTTGATTATTATTGTTAAACTATAATCAAATTCTTTGTTTTTTTAATTCACACACCTAAAGTTCCTAGCAAAACGAATTTGTTAGAAACTTTTCCAAAAGTTATTTTATTAGAAAAAAATCAAAAAATTAATTTGTAACCTCGTCATCACAAAAAAAAAGACAATTAGCGACAGATTGATCCATCGCTAATTGCTAATATTCTATCGCTAAAAGCGATTAGCGATGGAATAGCAACGAAAATTACATTCGTTGCTATTTAGCTTGTCACTACTTCTTTACCATGGAAACCGCATTCCGTTACAATTTTAGTGATGACATTTTCACCGCTAATTTGAAAAAAATCTATCGCTAACGTTGTCGTGGGATCCGTCGTTTTCGAAATCGCTAAGGCATCATTATTTTTGTCGCTAAACAACGACCAAAAATCTGTCACTAATATCCGATACTAAGTCAAGTTATTATTATTCCATCACTATTCCATCGCTAAATGTAAGAGATGAATTTGTCGTTATTCCGTCTCTATTCTATTGTTATTTTTTTGGTAAAAATAAAATTTTTTTGACAATTTTTTATTATTTTTAAATTATCAATATTGTATTTAATATTTAATAATTAATATTATATTTAATAATTAAAAATTATAAGTAATAATGCATAGATTAAAAATAAAATAATATTAACAATAATATTTTAGAGTGTGTTCCATAAAAAAAAAAAAGTGACTAAATGCAATGTTCTATCACTCATCCTACTCGTCTAATCTTATATCCTCGCTCCCGACACTCGTGTGGAGGGCTTGGCGATAAGATCGGCTAGAGGCTGAACGGGGAGGCTGAGTGGAAGGAACGGTAGATGTTGACTAGTTGATGGATCTACAAGCACCACGGTTGTTTGTGTCCGCCTCGGTACTAAGGATGCCATCGATTCATTCCGAAATTTCGGACTATATATAGTCGAGTGTTGCTGCGAGATCTAATTTTAGAGCTCGTGTTATATCACTTACATCACCTTCATCGCTTCCTTCGTAGCCTCGTATTCCCTCCGAAACTCTTCATTAGCCAAGTCGGTGGCGCAATACAATAACGCAAAGGAAGAGGCTGCTTGCCACTTGACTAGGACAAATAATGCATCTACTATGTGCCTACACTATAAAACCTTTTCTTGTGCTCCTTGATAGCGTTGAGGTATATGGCTTTCTTGTCAACTTCGGCTCCATGATTTACTGCTACCGTTTGAGTCACAAGCTGCCTCTCGGATGAGTTGTTCCACATGGTCTGCGTAATCAAAATAATGATATCATCATTATAGGATTAAAATAAATTTTAGATTATCTTTTGATATTTAGTATTTAAAATTGAAAAACACTTACCATTGTCTACTGGGAGTGCGGATCGATGAATGAACCATCTTGTCGCTTATGAGTCATCTAGAACACTTAAAACTTGTTGGCTCGTGGCCCAATTTTACCTCCTGAAAAAAATCTATTACAGAAAATATGAGAACAAAATTGAAATGTTCTAAAACATCTAATTAATAATAAAGAGTGTGTAATTTACGAAGTGGCGGGCATGCCCTTCTACGGATATGGAGCCCTTTGTTTTGCCTAGAAGGACCGTACCGGGACTATCGATCTTCGACAATCGATTTTACAATGCTTTCTCTAAACGAGCCACATGAGTAGGCCTTGAGAAATCTTCTTGCCACACATCCCAAACCTCCTAACTAATATAAATAGGTCGCTCATTCATCAAACTGCACTTATAGATGAAGTCGGCGTAGCGCTTTCTAGCCGTGACCTCCTATATGTTAGTGTTGGTGCCCAAGATCTAATCATGTTTGGATGAACTCATGTCAATGTATTATTGCATTATTTAATTTAATAATAAAAAATAATTCTATTAATTCTTATGTTTACATGTTAATAAATTCGGTAGAATTAGATAGAAGTTCTTATGATATGCATTTGCAATAGTGATTGATCGAAAGACGTAAGAGAAACACTAATGCATATAAATGATATCATTAAACGTCCCAAGTCATAGCATTGTCAAGAATGGACATTAACAATATGCAAATAGACTTGTATGTTCTATACTCATGCTATATGATAGCAATAGGAGATCTCACACATATTGGCATAGTGATGCCAAAGCAAGCATTTAGGTGATTTATATTAGAAAACATATCACTGGACTTGACTCCCTATGAGAACCCATTTGTTTTTAGTCTATGGGAATCTCATATGAGATAGGTACAAATGGTTTTTAGACTCGAAGTCATCACGGTTGTCTCATTGGAGGACTTATAAACTTTGACACTCATTTCGATGGATCTATTAATGGGTTGCATATGGTCAATTCGTTACGTGCACTAGGAATCCAATAAAGGTAGGTGTATGAATAAGATAGGATATATCATTCCTTGTATGCTAAAGGAGTTATCACATTGCACTTCGATAAATGTACGCTCGAGAAATGCGAGGCCACGGTAGAAGCACACTAATAGAGCATAGTTGGTTTACTTTAAGAACTAAGACATTTGGGAATCGAAGAAAATTTATGTGATCATAATCGAATAAGACTTATAACCAAGTTCTAGATCCCACTATATAAGTTGACATGGGGACTAAATTGTATAGCAACCATGCTCGTGAAAGGTAATAACGGATTAACTAATCCTCCAAGAGAATTAGATAGTCATGATGCCTTGCTAAAAGGTCAATTTTGATTTATGTATTAAGAGATAAAAGAGGAGTCTTTTGTTCTTGATACATTGCCAACATATCTATGAGCTTATTGAGTCACACATATAAGTTTAGGTATTCACATTATAAATGAGAAGCAAAGATATTAGAAAAAGGTTTTCAAGTATGAAAGTTTTCTATTTTGGAAAGGATTTCCAAAATGGAAAGTTTCCTTAATTGGAAAGTTTCCTAAAATGAAAAGTTTCATATTTTAGAAATCGGTTTCCTAATTTAGAAGTCGATTTCAAATTTGAAAATAAAGAACCTAAAAGGAAAGGAGTTTCCTAATTTAGGTTAAAGGGTATTTTGGAAAATTATTTCCTAATGTGGACCTCGTCAAATTAATCTAAGAATATTTATTTAGATTGTTCGGATAAATTAATTAGGCTAAAATAGTTTTGGCCTATTAGGTTTAATTAAAAAAGACTTAAAATATTTTAGTGAGAGAATAAAAATCAACCTTTTTGGATAAAGTTGAATGTTTTAAAGATAAACATTAACCTTATAAGATAATAATGAATGTTTTAAGGATAATGATCAAAAGTCCACATGTAAAATAACTCTTTATCCTTAGAGGATAAAAAAGCAACAACTTAGAGTCCTTTATGGACTCATTGCCGTCCCTTTTTTTTGTCGTTACAAGACAAGGAAACTCTCGCCCTATATATAGGAGGGGAGGTGCAGCATGGAGAAAAAGAATGACCAAAAAAGTATTTTTGACCAAGCAAAATTAAGAGAGTAACTTTCGGCCAAAGAAAAATAAAGGGAGCAAAGTTTCGACCAACCCTAAAATTAAATAGGGCATAAGACCAAGAGAGAAAAATAAGAAGAAAATAGTTTTCTCCTAAACCCTAGCAAACTATACACATTCCTTCTCTTTTAAGGTTGTCGTAAAATTGCTCGAGATTGATAGTATAAAAAATACTAAATCGGAAAAGATAGAGCGACCACCCCACTGATTTTGAGTGCTTCTTTGTGGATACTCGGACTATATGAATCATTAATAGAGGTCGAACACTCGAACGGCTATAAAAGTTCATCCTTTATTTATAGATTTATATTCATATATGGATAGTTAGTAGATTTAACGGTATGATCTTGGGCCTTTAGATGGAAATTTTTTTTTATTTATTCCATACCTTCATAATATGCATGATCCTTCACCATGTCGTTCTAACAAGCGCCTCGATGGTAAAATCCCAAGCAAAGTATTTCTACATGAAGAAAAAAATATTAACAACTTTACTTGATAAAAAATTTTATTTTAATTATAAAAAATTGATAATACATCACCTAAACTTCACTGAAGTAGAAGTTTTTAATTACATTGGTGACGATCTTTTAGGATGATCCACTGACGACTACCCGTTCCTTAAAAATTGAAGAGATCTTCGTGGAATAATCTTTACTAGACGAAGTAAAACTATTTGAACAAAAAAAAAAGAAATATTAAAAACAATATAGGAATTATTGAAATTATATATTAAAGTAAAAAAATGATTACATACTATCCTCAAGCAACAGAAATATATCGTCGTCGACTGGAGGAGCTATGGAAGCTTTTTGAAATATCAAACACTTGAGTGGAGGGGCCACTCTCGGAGGTCGACGGTGGAACCTCGGATGCGATGCGGGAACACCTGTCACTTGTAAATGTGTTATCTCCATGACTACAAGAGCTATGGGACCCATGTAAAAGGCCTATAGTCGGAGATCCATGATCGATGCCGGTAAGGGATCCTAATAGACTACCATCAAATAATCATGCTTTTCGACGATTATCAAAACATGATCCGATACGACTATGGGGGAACGATGCTAACCACATTTATCACGAAGTCATTGTTGTATGATTTAACGTTAAACGAATAAGCATAATATAACAAATATATTGTTAGAGTAAATTAATAAGTAATTAAATAAAAATGCATCATTTTCTAGGGATACAAAACAATCAAAACACACGGTGAGCATTTAATAGAGGTATGAAAATTGATATTATTTATTGCATGTAACAAATTAATCAAGAGACAAGAATTACATCATTTCTTACTAGTACGAAAAATAAAATATAAATTAAATTAGAACTATCATAATCACTATTTAAGTTATCATCTCCATCATTCGATGTATTTTCACATTATTATCATCGTCTTCATCAACAACACTCACTTCTATATCTAAAACGACCCATTTGGATAATTCAACAAAGTGACATCCTTGACTTCCTCTATCAATTCTTATCAAATTTCTAAATCATTTTGCAAAAATGGTTTAGTGTTTTGTTGGACGATAGTTGATGAATTAGGGAAATCACATATAGACCTAGCTTTGATCTTACACACGACCCACTAATCTTGGTTCTCGCACCTTAAACTAGGGTACTCCATATAATACACTTAAGCCAACCATGAGACTTGGACAAATGATTTGCAATTGTTTAAGATTCTCTTATAGTTAACATCCATAAGTTTGTACTGTGTATGAACCCTTGTTCTTTATGGTGTAGGATTGAACCAATCACGGTTGAACAATGCTATTAGGATCGAACCAATCACGGTTGAACAATGCTATTCTCTTAAATAAACATAAAATCCCCTACAAGTTTAGTTATCTTTCAATTAATGCTATCAACAAACTAAGCACATATAAAATGATAATACTTATCATTAATTAAATCGAGAGGCAAACTCATTTTTAATTAGAGCATCGACCTCATTCTTAAATATGAAGGGAATGTTTAGTCGTATTTTGAGAAAAAATCCACTAAAGAGAAGAAAATTAATGAAAGTTATGAGTTACTCTCTACTACGTTGCTAATATTATTATATGTAATAAAATAGGTATGATATAGAATTTGAATTTTGATAAACTCAATCAATGTAGGTTTTACTTCTTTACAATTAAACAATGTATATTGATGGAGTCGCTTTGTATTTGAGTTGTGTCAATTTTTGTATTATCTATCAACCAATTTATCGACCTAGTTATTTGAATATAGATAACATCCCTTCAATGTGATCGCTTTTTTCTCCGTCGAGTAGTCAACATTACGTGGCACTTTTTGATGCCTAGTATGCACATAAGGCTTGAAATAATACGAGCAAAATAAAAAGACTATTTCGATCAAATATGCATTACACATTAATCCTTCCACTTTAGCCATATTCTTAACATTATTTTTTAACTTCCATGTTTACTTTCAAACTACATTTTTATTCCAAATTTTTTTATTTCGTGAACAATTAAATTGTTATGCATGTTATCTTCTTCCAATTTTAATAATTAAACTATAACATTCATTTCTATAATTTATATTTGGAATAATCATAAATCAAATCAATTACATTAAATTAATTTCAACTAATTAAGATAGTAATTAACTCAAACAAAGCACAATATCCCAAACTAACAAAAAATTAATTAAAAAAAATTAACCAACCAATAAATTAAAAATATCTTAAGAAATAATCAACAAAATTTAACTAAAGTACGTAAAAAATAACATAATTTAAAAATTAAGTTAAAAAAAACTAACAAAATTCACCTAATAATTAACACAAATAAATAATTAATTAATTAACAAATTTAAAAGAACAATTATAGACTAAATAATTAAATCTTAACTTAAAAATAAAAAATTTATAAATTAACAATAAATCAACCTTAACTAAATTCCATAAAAAAAATTACATTAATAAAATTAAACCTAAAGAATTAACATAATTAAAAAATTTTAGGTTTACATTAACATAAAAATTAACCAAAAAAATTAACATAAATAAAATGTAATAATTAAAAAAATTTATCTAATAGTTAAGAAAATGAAGTAATGAAAAAATTTACACTAATAATTAACGTACAACTTAACCTAATTGCAAATTAATATAACAACAAAATTAGCAACATTCAAACAATTAATCAACTAAAAAAGAACAAAATTAACCTAAAAAATTATAACATTTATTTAATTTTAAAAAAAGATTTAGAGAGAGAATGTTTTACTTGAGAGATCAAAGAGAGAAACAGAGATGCGGTCGAATTTTGAGGGAGAAAGATGCACCTCACTTTGTTAAACGGTTTAGAGAGTCACTTTGGTGGCGTGGGGTGGTGGTTTTGTGGCTAGCAATGCTATATTTTAAGGAGATGATGGGGGAACCGAATGGAGGAAGAAGAGGAGTAAGAGGTATTTACGGGGATATAGATTAGTGATGGACGCGATTACGTGGCTAATTCATCACTAATTAGCAATGGAAACTCATTTTCATCACTAATCCGAAACTCAAAAGGCGCTAAAAGTTTCCCAATTTTTCAAAAAAAAAAAAAAAGAAGCTTAAATAGCTAGGAATTAGCTATGAATTTCAAAATTCGTCTCTAATTTGAATTTCAAAATAGTGATAAAATGTATTCCATCTTTAATTTAAAGCTGCTTTATATGAAATTTAAAAATGGGGGAGCCAAAATAGTAAGGGATTGACAAATCCGTTGCTAATTTGAATAGCATTTCCAAAAAAAACATATTCAAAATAGCGACGGGATTTGAAATTCTATCGCTATTTTGGCTTTCAAATTAGCAATGGTCATTGTTACGGCACTAATTTAAACCTTAGAGGGAGCCACATTATATTTTAGTTAGCGATGAAATAAATCTGTCGCTATTTATCGACTAATAGCGATAGATTTATATAAGTCGCTAAATTAGTGAAGAAAATCCATTGCTAAACACGGTGCTTTTTTCATTCGTGTTAATTTACAATGAAATTAAATTCGTCACTGAGTTTCCCTCACTATTCCATCGCTAATCACTTGCAAAATTTTCCTTTTTCTCATCCATCGTTAATCTATCTCTAATTAGAGACGGAATTGTATCCATCGCTAATTGCTAACTTTCTTATAGTGTGTGGTCTAGGGTAGCTTTATGCTTTACATGGATGCTTCTAAGATAGCTATATGGTAACTTTATGGTTTAGAGGTAGTATTAATGCAAAAAGGAAAGGTTATAGCCTATGCCTCGAAGACAATTGAAAACTATGAGAGGAATTACCCTACGAATGATTTAGAGTAAGTAATAGTGGTATTTGCTTTTAAAATTTAGAGATGCTATTTATACGAGGTGAGATGTGAGATTTATATCGATCAAAAGAGTCTTAAGTGCTCCTTGACTTAGAAAGAGTTAAACATGAGGTAAATGAGATGGTTAGATGTGTTAGAGGTTATGATCTCGTATTATATTATCGGCTAAGAAAGGCAAATGTAGTAACTAATTTCTTAAGTAAAAAAATATAGGTAACAATGGAAGTAGTGCAAACGAGTATTTTGAGGGACTTAGAGAAATATAGTCTAGAGGTAGTGTCGAAGAAAGACGAGTGTATGGGTATCAACTTTAGTAATAGAGCTAGATTTGAGGTCTAGAATAAAAAATGGATACTTAACTAATGATGAATTGGTTAAGGTGAAGAAAGAAGTAGAGGAAGGAAAAGGACCATATTTTTATAGTTAATGGTGACAAGATAATAAGGTATTAGGATAGGTTATGTGTACCAAAGTATAAGAATTTAAGAGAAGAAGTTCTAAGTGAGGTGCATTCTATGTTTTATTCAATACATCAAGGTTGTACTAAGATGTACCATGATTTGAAATCAATGTATTGGTAGAGAGGAATGAAGAAAGATATAACGGATCATGTAGCTAAATGCTTAACTCTATCGGTAAGTTAAAATCGAGCATCAAAGACCATTAGGTTTACTATGACCTATGGCAATGCACGGATGGAAATGGCTGCATGGAAGTGGGAGTACATAACTATGAATTTTCTAGTTATTATTGAGGTCGGAAAAGGGATCTAATGCCATATAGGTCATTATGGACAAGATGATGAAGTCGGCTCATTTTCTACTTGGTAAAGATGCCTTTTAGTATGACTTAGTATCCAGAATTGTATATGAGAAAGATAATGAGATTACATAGAGTATAATTATCTATCGTATCGATAGAGATTCGAGGTTCACATCAAACTTTTGAAAGAATTTACAAGAAGTAATGGATATTATGTTAAATGTTAGTATCGTTTTCCACCCCTAAAGTGATGGGTAGTTAGAGAGAGTGATACAAGTGTTAGAGGATATGGTGAGGGCTTATGTACTTGGTGATCGGATAGATGGAAAAAATATTTGTTGTTGATATAATTTGCCTATAATTATAATTACTAAGCAAGTATAAGGATGCTTGTCCTATGAGGCACTATGGGGAAGGAGATATAGGTCAACGGTTCATTAAGATGATATAAGCGAGAGAAAATTATTAGGACCGAGAGAGAGTTCAATAAATAAGCGAGGTGATAAAAAAGATAAGGCTAAAAATAAAACGACTTAAAATAGATAGAAGAGCTATGTCAATCAAAGAAAAAAGGATTTGGAGTTTAAGGTTGATGACAATGTATTTTTAAAGGTAGCACCGATGAAGGGTGTAATAAGGTTTGGAAAGGGAGGAAATTTTTGAGATTCCTAATAGGATGGGTGACTAAAAATACAAATTAGCACTCCCTTCATATACGTCAGAAGTCTATAACGTTTATCATGGATCGATGCTAAAGAAGTTTGTGAATAACCCAAATTATGTATTATCGATAGAACCGGTGGAGTTAGCTTTAGATTTGACCTATAAAGAAAGGTTGGCTAATATTTTAGATCAAGAAATTTAGAAGCTAAGGAACAAAGAGATTACCTTAGTGAAGTGTTGTCTAGGAACCATGATAAGGAAGAAGCTATAAGGAAAAGGGAAGAAGAGATTTGGATTGAGTATCTAGGACTTTTTTATGAGTAATTTCAAGGACAAAATTTTTATAAGAAGAGGAGGATTCTAACCACCAATTTTTTCTTTTGCATATTATGCATGTGTATGTTGTGCATGTGTTTTAATTTTATTCTTGCTTTATACATGTGATTGATGTTTTTTATTATTTTCATTAGGTGAGGTGTTTTAGATTAAATGTTTTTTGAGATTAAGAAAAAATAGGATAAGCTGGAGTTAGTTAAGTTTGATTAAATTTACTAAAAAAAAAATTCATCAAAGTAACAAAATTTTTATGTTTTAAATGGAAGTGCATAAATGAGGATGAAGTGAATTTTGAGATGAATTAATGTATAAAAAATTAAAAAATAAAATAAAATAAAATTTGGCGACTTATTAAAAAAAATGGGACAACCACCATTTTTCTCATTTACCTCATTCCCTCTCCCTCTCTTCTCCTTCCTTTCTTAAACCTTAACCTTCTCAATTCAATTTCATTAGCTCTCATCCATTTTTAAATTATTCCACCACCAAAAAACAATAGATTATGTTAGTTTTTGATTATATAAGTTGAAACTAAGCAATATTGGAGCTTGAAAAGTTAGTGTTCTTGAGCTTGAAATCCGTATCACAAAGAAAAAAAAGATTTCTTCTATGATTCTCATTTATTTGATGAATTGTAAGATGATTATTAATATTGATTATGAGGTTAGATTGTGAAGAGTTTGTCATTTGAGCTAAAATTGATGAAGTTAGGATTTTGAAATCCATTTGATAAAAGTACAATTTAAGTGATTTTAATAAGTTAGAATATGATTAATTGTTTGAGGTTAATAATTTATGAAGCTAATTTGGAATTTAGTTAGTTAAATTTATTATATGAATTACTTTAAGATATAATGGAATAAATTGAGATTTTGTATTTGTAGGATATTGTAGAGCTTAGATTGAGCTAAAAATTCAATATGTAGTTTATGAAAGTGTTCTTGTGATGATAAAGTATTTTGGGTGGTTTATGAAAATGTTCTTGAATTGATAAAAAAATATTTTTTGAAAGGTTAAAGATGATGAATAATGAAATACAAAATTTGGAGAAAATAATTAGGTTATATGAATACAATTAAAGATGAATGAAATGAGAATTGAATAAATTGGAATAGAATTCATGATTTAATTAAGAATTGATGATGAAATTAGAGTTCAATTGATGAAAATGATAATGGTGCATGAAATTGAATGTTAATTGATGATGAAACATAATTAGGTAAGAGAAAAATTACAATCGGCACTAGTATTAAACAAATCAGATAAATATAACTCAACTACCCTATGAACCTAAATACTATATGTTTAATGTGAATGATGTGTTGTGATAGTCTTGAAGTACATTTATATGCATACACATATTTTACATGTTGATCTGTGATGAAATGAAATGTTTTAAGAAAATGGAAGATATGGGTATGTAAATAATGTTTTATGAGAAAAAATGTTTTGAATTCATGTTGAAATTTTAATGTTAAATGTAAAGGTTAACTTTTGATATTTTAAATATTTTGGTTGCCTATTAAGGCTTAAATGTTGGGGTTTAAAGATTAAGAATATACGGTTAAATATTACGGCTAATGTGACTACATGTTTTTAGTGAACTAGACCCTACTAGCCTAGTGGCTATAGTGAAGCAACTCACCTATAGAGGGAACGTCAAACTTAAGAGCTATGGTGCACAAGGTTGGCATCTTCTAGTTGGCTCAAATAAGGAAAATAATTTTAAAAGTCATTCGTGTAAAGAAATTTTTTAATGTAAAATCATGTATGTTGCATTTGTTGAGATATTTATATCTTACATCCATTTTATGGTATAGGTATCGATGAAAATGTTAAGAATATTGATGCTACTTTTGGTATCTAGTGACTCCATGTACTTGCCTTGATTGTACCTAAGACATGAAGAATGTGTTGTATTTTAATGAATGACTATGCGTTTATGTATGAATATTTAAGGTTTATGAATGGTCTTATGAATATTATATGTAAGAATATTGAATTTCTAAATGTTAAGAATTATTGTTTAATAACTAAGTGTGAATAACGAGTTGAGATTATTTATTAATAGTGAGCAATGATGAAGGATCTTTATTTAGAATTTAAGAATGAATTGTGGTAATAATATTGAGATAAAGTATGGATGAAAGTTTAACAAAATGCTTTCGTTGTATCAATGAGATGATCATATGGTTATATTATCGGTGACAAGTTTTAATTTCTATGTTTAATGATTAATGGGATTAGATTAGAAACAAGGTTTAAGGATAATGAAAAAATATAGGTTTTTGTAGTGAACCATCCACCCATGACCCTTGAGATAAGGCATCTCGGGATATCATGATGTAACGTCCATCGATCGAGACGCCTTACTTGAAGGGTCATAGAAAAACAAGTCACTACAAAAACCTATATCATTTCATTATCCTTAAATTTTTTTCCTAATTTAATTTAATTCATCATTAAATATATCAATTAAAACCTATGATCAATAATATAACCACATAATTATCTCATTGACATAGCAAAAATATTTTATTAAAATTTCTTTCATACTCTATCTCAACATTATTACCACAATTGATCCTTAAATTCTAAAAAGACTATCCATCATATCATTCAATATTCATGTATAACATCAACCTATTGTTCATAGTTAGTTACTAAATAATAATTTCTAACATTCAAACAAATCAATATTCTTACATCTAATATTCATAAAACTTAAACGTTCATACGTGAACTTATACTCATTTAATAAAATATAACACATTCTTCATTCCTTTAGGGGCACTCGGGGTAAGCACATGAATCACTAAACACTAGAACCAACTTCAACATCCTCATTACATACATCGATACCTACATTATAGAATAGACATGAGATACGAATATCTCAATAAGTGTAACATGCATAATTTTACATTAAAAAATTTCATTACGTAAATGTCTTTTAAAGATATTTTTCTTATTTAGGCATGCTAGAAGATGTCAACCTACTACACCATAGCTCTTAAGTTTGACTTTCCTTACATAGGTGAGTCGAGTCACTATGACCATTAGGCTAGTAGAGTCTAGCCTCATTGAAAACATAGTGTCACATTAACCTCAATATTTAACTATCAATCTTCAACTTGTAAACCTATGTATTTAAGCCTTAATAGACAACCTCAAAATTTAAAAACTCAATATTAAACATCAATAGTTAACCTTAATTATTAATCTTTACCTTTAAAATTAAAACCTCACCATGCATTCAAAATATTTTCTATCATAAAACATTATTTACATAGTGACCCAACTCACCCACGTATGAAAAGTCAAACTTAAGAGCTATGGTAGACTAGGTTGACATCTTCTAGTGGGCCTAAATAAGAAAAATATCTTTAAAAGATATTCATGTAATTAAAGTTTTTAATGTAAAATTATGCATGTTACACTTATTGAGATATGTGTATCTCATGTATGTTCTGTGGTGGAGGTATCGATACAAATATTGATGATGTTGATGCTTGCTTCTTGTATTTGGTGACTCATGTAGGGAAACTCGAACTTAAGAGCTATGACACACTAGGTTGACATCATCTAACGAACCCAAATAACAAAAATATCTTTACAAGACATTCATGTAATGAAAGTTTTTTAAAACAATATCTTTAAAATACCTAGGTAAAGTTTGAATTTCCCTACGTGGGTGAGTCGATCGGGTCACTATGACCACTAGGCTAGTAAGGTCTAGCATCGGTGAAAACATGCGGTCACATTAACGTTAATATTTTATCGTCAATCTTTAACTTGTAAACCTACATATTTAAGCCTTAATAGGCAACCTTAAAATTTAAAACCTTAATATTAAACATCAATAGTTAACCTTAATGATTAATCTTTACCTTTAAAATTAAAACCTAACATTCATTTAAAATATTTTCTATCATAAAACATTATTTCCATATGCACATCATTCATTTTCTTAAAACATTTCATTTATTTACAGTCAACATGCAAAATATGTATTTGTATATGAATGGACTTAAAAACATCATTCACATTAAACACATAACATTTAAGTCTATGGTGTAAGTCAATTACACTTACCTGATTCATTTAAGACTAGTGTTGATCATAATCTATCTCTCTAAAGTTAGTATCTTGACTTAATTCAATATCTTAAATATAAAAATCATATCACATAAGAAATTTCAATTTGTCATATAAATCTAACGTTTTATTTTATTAGGCATATGAAAGAATGGAGTGGAACTTTATCATTAGTGTTTTAAGAAAGTTTGGTTTTTCAAACGGTTGGTGTGATTTGATATTTTGATGCCGGAGTAATTGTTAGTACTCGCTATGCTTTAATTCATGCACTTTTGGCTTTTTAAAATCACAACGAGTAGTTAGGCAAAGAGATCCATTATCTCCTACTCTATTTATCTTGGCGCAAGATGCTTTCAATCGTCGGCTCAATGAATAGATAGATAGAGGTATGATTAAGCCTTACGATGCTTGGATGTAAAACCCCAATTATATCTCATCTTCTCTTTATGGATGACATGCTTCTTTTTTGCAATGGAAAAAAAAACAATTGATAAGATCTTATTATTGATTAGCAAATATGCTTGCATTTAGTGGTCGAGTTGGTTAATCATAGGAAGAGCTCGGTACTATGCAACAACAAGTTATCTCTCAATAGAAAAAATCTACTAACCACATGGATAAGTTTCCATACAATAGAGATAGTTAAGTACCTAGATATACCTTTGTTTAAAGGAAGGTGTCGCATCTAATACTTAACCTATATGGAAACAAAAATTAGAGACGAGTTAGCGAGTTGGAAGGGGAAAGTGCTATGGACAGGTGGGAAAGTAACATTGATTCAAAGTGTTTTATAATCTATTCCAATAAACTCTATAGGAGTTCAACTAATTACAAAAACTACCATTTCTAGGCTCTAAGGTTACATATCTAACTTCTTTTGGAATAATGAAGGAGAAAGCGAGGCATCATTGGGCCAGTTGGCATAAGATGTCTTTGTACGTGAAAAAAAGAGATCTAGCTATCAAAAATCTAAAAGAAGTGATGAAGGCTATGAAAGGGAAATTTTCTTGGGCATATTTATCAAGCTTATCCTTATGGAGTTGTTTCATGCGAGACAAATATGGTTTGCACGATGGGATTTCAATACTTGGACAATAGCAAAGGCTCACTCATTTGGAGATCACTCTTGTTGCATATTAAAGCATTAATGGATAGCTCAATATGGCTAGTAGGGGCGAGGCGGCATTCGACTATGGAAGGACTAGTAGATAGACTAGGATCTCTCTAGTCTCGACCCAGCTAGCTCTAAACACGAAGTTCACATTATTACAAGCGAAAGCTAATTCCGGTATACATGTTGTTCTTCAATCCTTTAATTAGAGGTGCAGTTGGATTGCAATGTTGAGGATACTTTTTTGCTACATAAAGGCTAAGTTAGGTAGATTTAATGCAAAAGTTTATCATGAGGAGAATAGAGTAACTAGTCCTAAATTTTAGTGGTGGAGGAGTTTATGGAATAAATGGATCACAAAAAAAGGTTGGAATCTTGGTTTGGAAATTTATGAATAATGCTTTAGCGAGTGGATGACAAGATTGAAATGTATGGAATCCCTTTTCTATCTTAGTGTAAATGTTATAGCTTTCCACAAGAAGAGTCGCGGGAACATCTTTTCATTCATAGTGAGGTTTTTAGATATTTATGGAGTTACTTTGGTGACATTTTAGACATAATTCCAGGGGTAGCATCGGTTAGACAACTAATAGTTAGATGGTGGTCCAAAAGAAGGCCCTTCTCATAAAAAGCATTCTCTCGCACTGGTGATTTTCAACTTGGTTATTTGGGAACTTTGGCTAGCACAAAATAAAGTAGTTTTTTAAGGTGAGGTAATGAACAACACGAGTATTAAACTCAAGGTGATTCATTGGTTGGTTGAGCTTAATAAACTTTTCCTATCAAAGGCCTCTCCTTCCTTCCATGATAGCATTTGCCTCAAAGTCCGAGGAGTTCAAACTCATACTCCTCTCATAGTTAAAGTATAATGGGTAAGATGGACACCTCCATCTTTAGGCTCCACTAAAGCTAAACGTATATGGAGCTTCGAGGGGAAATTTCTACATTGGGGGAGGAGTTCTTTGTGATGCCCATGGTAAGATGTTAATGGCATTTTCAATTTTGTCTAGAGATGGAACCAATAACAAATGTGAGATTCTAGCCATTTGGGAGGGGCTTAGGCAATGCAATCTTCACAACTTACATCCCTCAATTATAGAGGTGGATTCCTCTCTTATATTAAATGGCTTGGTTCTCTCACATAATCTTCCTCGGCATCTTACCTATTATTTACGGGAGTGTTGGGCACTCATATGTTTAGGTACTTGCCTTTAAACATGTATTTCGAGAAAGGAATAATGTTACCGATAAGTTGGCGACATGGGCCTTCCAACACTTATTCATGTGAGTTACTTTCATGTTATACGAAATTCCTAGCACTTATATCTAAGCTATAAAAGAAGATGCCCGGGGTAGCTATTCTTTTACAAGTCCGAGTACATCGTGAGTAAGAGATTATAGGGTGTGGAAGTAAGAGATGATAAGTTTTGGGTGTGGATCACTTCATGCTTCGAGTCGAAGTTTCTTCGAGCTCAAATTTGCTACGACTTAAGCCTCACACTCGGTTCGAGCTATTTCCAATAGGTATATTCTCTAAGTTAGAGATTGGTAATGTCACTGCATGGTTTTTTCATGCGGACTCATGCAAGTGCAATTACTTAGTTATTCCCATATTGGTTTTGGTTAATTAGGAACATGATTTACTTCTCTATATAAAATTCATAACTACTCTCAAATTAACTTTAGTTAGTTGGGCCCTTGCCTATTAATCTCCTAGGTGTATAGGCTTTCTTGCCCTCCTAGTATGTTGGGCCAAGCTAGATTGAAACCCCTTGTATTCATTGTTTTTTATTCAATAAACTTTTAGAGTACCGACCACTATTTCCCAAAAAAAAAAAAAAAGAATTCTTGGGCTTTCTCATAATTTTTTTTCTTGTGATATTTGGTACGATCATTGCCCACTAATTACTTGCATCTACTTACCTAATTATGCTTCATCATCAACTAACATTAAATTTCATGCCTTATTATCAATTTTATCAATTGAACTCTAATTTCATCATCAATTCTCAATTAAATAATCAATAATCATTTAAGAATTCATCAAATAAAGAAAAATCATTGAAGAAGTCATACCTTTCTTTATGGTACCAATTTTAAGATCAAGAACTAACATAATCTAATTTTTTTGGTGGAGGAATAAGTTCGAAATGGGTGAGAGATGATGAAATTGAAGTGGGAATGTTAAGGTGTGAGAAAGGAAGGAGGAGAGAAAGAGATAAAATGAGGGAATTTTATGGTTGTCCTATTTTTTTATAACTTGCTGCCAATTTTTTTTTCTTTAAAAATCATTTCTACAATTCTATTTATGACTAAAAAATTCCATTACTTTGATTTATTTTTATTAATAAATTTAATTAAATTTAACAAACTCTAATTGCCCTATTCTTCTTTAATCCCAAAATACATTTAATCTAAAACACTTCACATGATAAAAACAATAAAAAAAAATATCAATCACATAAACAAGAATAAAATTAAGACACCCACAACCATACATATGCATAATATGTAGAAATTTTGGAGATTACAATCCTCTCCTCCTTATAAAAATTTTTTCCTTAAAATTTACTCGTAAAAAAATCCTAGATACTTAGTCCTAATCTTTTCTTCCTTTTCTCGTGTAGCTTCTTTCACACTATGATTCCTCCATAACATCTTCACCAAGGTAATCACTCTGTTCCTTAGCTTCTTAATTTTCTTATCCAAAATTTCAACCAATCTTTCTTCATAGGTCAAATCTAAAGTTAACTCCACCATTTCCACCACCAATGCATGAGAAAGGTATTTACATACGTCTTTAGAATTAATACATGAAAGACATTATGGACTCTCAACGAGAGATGGAGGGTGAGCCAATCAATATGCTTGATCATTATGTCAAGTTTAGGGAAGTTATTGGTCATTTTCACATTTGGTAGGGAGTTGGAGAAAACAACTAGAAAGTAGTGCTTCTTAGAGACTACATAGTTTTGGCTCCCTTAAATGTAGCTAATCTTTCACCTTAACTTGGGGATGAATTCAAAACATCAAGAATGAGTCTTCTTTAACATGAAGAGCTTGACATGAAGTATTCGCCCAAGATCATAAAGCTGAAAGTTCGGGCCAATTGGATTTAATGAGGTTGAGAGTTTGGATGTGTATTTAGACTGAGTGGTTCAAGATTCATGGAGGCCGAATACTCAAGATGGATTTGTATGGTTTAGGTTGAATTGGTGAAATCTAATTTTGGCTCGAATTGTTCAATTATTTATGTCTTATTTTAGTTATTTCTTTATTTTATCCTAATTGCATAAGAGTTTATGTTATGTTTGGAGTTATTTTTAATCTTTTCATGTTTTAGACTTTGGCTAAATTAACGAGTCCTTATTGGATTCGGATTAGACTAGTCGATTGCCTAACCTACGCTGCGGGTCCTACGGAACAAAATCATTTTAAAATTTTTTAATTATAACAATTTTTTTAATTAATTAATTTAATTTTTTTAATAAATTTTCTTTTAAAAAAAACCATAAATCATTCTTCTATATGGATTAATTTTAAAATAAAAAATTATAATAATTTTAACTAAAATATTAATCGAGAATTAAAAAAACATTAAAAATATAATTTTCATAATATTTATTTCAAAAAATAAATTTATAGTTAATGGATAAACTTTTCCAAAAATTAACAAGTTAAAAAAAATTCTAATTTAATGCTGATAAGAAAATTAATTTTTGAAATTATCCGTACAACGCTACGGGTAGATAGAATAAAATTATTTTAAAATTTTATAATATTTTCATTGATTTTTGATTTAATTATTACTATTTTTATGTGTGTTTTTCATAAAATTTATACCTTAAAAAATACGATTTATTGTTCTTTATTTATGGATTATTGAATAAAAACTTGTAATAATTTAAACATATATTATTAATTAAGAATTCAAAAAAAATATTTTAAAATTATATTTTTTTTATAAGAATGTATTCAAAAAAATAAAGTTACAATTAATGTATACACTTATATAAAAATTAACCAACGAAAAATTAAAATTTTATTCTTATTTAATGTCGGTGTGAAGATTATTTTTTTCAAGTATATGCATTTGATTTGTATATATTTATTTGTAACATAATAAATACAATTAGCATAAAAACTATATTTGAATAATTGGTTAGATCTTTAAAAAAATTATTTTAGTTTTTTTATTTCAAATGAATTGGTTTTATAATGTTAAAAAAAAATTCATAATAAATAATTTATATTATGTTAGAAGATGTATAGTTAATTTTTAATAAAATCAATGATCCAATAGTTTTTTTTATACGTTTTGACCATACTTAGTGAACTAAGATAAATTATTTAAAATATACTTTTAAACTTTTTAGAATAAAATAATTATATATTTATACATATACCACTATCATTTAAAAATTATAAGAATTCATGATATCTATTATACCATTTTTTTTAAATCATGTTTTAAAATTTTATTCTAAAATTCAAACATAGGGAAAAATAATTTATATTTATTAATAAATAAATTTTATATAAAAAATATTAATTGGATGAGATTGTTTATAAAAAAATAATAAATTCAAAGAATGAAATTTAAATAACAAAAGTAATATAAGCTGAAGTATATATGTTAATTTTAAAATATCAAAAACTAATATATATATATATATATATAATAAGAATAAGAATTAACTTCATGAGAATTTTTATTGGAAAGCTCAATTTTAAACAATAAAACTAGTATATTTATTCTATAATCTAAAAACATATCGGATATATATTATATAATTGTTAGTTTGTATTGAAAAAAATAATAATTAATTTTTCAAAATTTTAACACCCAATTAAATAAATAAATAAAAATAAAATAAATTGATGGGGAAAAAAAAAAAACCAAAGGAAAAAAAAGGTATGTATAGTGCATCGGGTAAGGGATTAAAATTTTTATTTTAAAATCATCGGTTTATGTGAAAAAAAGTAATGATTGATTTTTAAAAATTTTAAGCCCCAATTAAATTAAAAAAAACATAAATTGGTGGGAAAAAGCAAAGAAAAAAACCAAAAAAAAAAAAAAGGCATGTGTAATGTATCGGTTAGGGGATTAATTTTTTTAAAAAAAAAAACATTATGAACCAAAATAAAAACAACTTGAAAATTACAAAGGAAAAAAAAAACTAAGCTACAATAATAAATAGTAGTTTGTGAGGTGGTGAAAAGTTTTTTTTTTTTTTAAATAATGATCCTTAGCTTTTAACTTCTTTGATATTTATATATCAAAACTTATTAAAGTTTCTCACATACATTTCTAGATATCATTATTCTCACTATTTTAATGCTTTATTTGCAATACCTTAAAATTTTTCTTTAACTATTCAATCCAATAAAATAATAAAATAAAATTTATGAAATAATTTTAAATAATTCAATATGCAAAATTAAATTATAAATCAAAACAAAATACATAAATTCAAAAATATAAAACATGAAAGATGAACATTTTAAACCAAATTCTTATAATAAAATAATGAATACCCCTAAATATGTACCGAAATTAAATAAAAAAATATTCTATTTTGGGTAACCATATAAAGTTATCTCATTAATTAACACAACTTTAAATCATGTTTATTATTGTAATATTTAATGTCTATTAAAAAAAATAATTTTTGTTAAATCTATTTCCAATCAATCATATACAATTTAGGACCATTTTAAATATTTTGAATTAACAAAAAAAAAAATTAGATTCTATTTTGGGAAATCATATGAACTTATCTCATTAAGTAACACAATTTTAGATCATGTTAACTATTACAATATCCACTATCTATTAAAAAATATTTAAGTTTTGTTAAATATATTTCAACTTAATCATCTATATTGTTTAAGATCATTTTAAACATTTTGAAATCCAATAAACCAAATAAAAAGATACTTTTAATGTAAGCACCAAATAAAAAAAAAGAGTAAAAATAACTAAACTCACAATATACGTATTCCAAAGGAAAAAAAAAAGTTGTAGCAAAAGATCATGATTGAGCATTAATTGCTCTTTCCAAGTAAGGAGCAAATTACAAAAAAAAAAAAAGGATAAAAAATGAAAAGGTGAAAAAGAAAAGTAAAGGTAAGAACGTAACTTGGCACCACCACTAAATAGCGCAATAGCAATTAAGCAAGCAATATAAAGGTGTTAAATTGAAAATTGAGACAAAAAGAATGGACTTTTGCAATAATATTGAAAATCAACGAAGGAGATGAAACAAGGTAGAAAATGAACAACTCAAATGCGTGGAAAAAGGCAACACGGTAACATTGTGTCTTGGTCTACGATAAATTTAGAGTGAGTGAACAGTTTATGAACATAAAAAATCTCACCTGTTTTAGTGTATTAGTAATTGTTATTAGTAGTTGGTCTTAGTGTGTTAGTAATTCTTATTAGTAGTTAGCCTAATGGACTATGATTGGTTATCCATAGTTTTTTTGGATCCATGTTTGTTTAGAAGTTCCTAATTTTGAATGATCCATATTTAATTAGGAATATATATTTATTGGGGACTAGGATTGAATGTGTTCTTGTTGATTTAGGAAAGGGGTTGGCCGAATATTCTTCTAATTTTTTGGAGGTGTTTCCATTTTATTTTTATTATTATTATTATTTTTTTTTTTTTTTTTTTTTTTTTTTTTTTTGTAGTTAGTCGATTCCCTGCTTATGTATTTAAGTGTACTTGTGTATCTAAGAAAGACAACTTTTGTTGAATTTTGAAATAAACTTTGTGAGAATTTTTCTCCAAAATTGCATCTTCCTTGTGGTTTGCTTATGAGCATGCTACTCGTATTTTTAACTTGATCAATCCGAGTGGTGTTAAGAATCAACTACATCAAACATTATGCTTGCTTAGATTTGAATATTTATCCTTCTAGGTGGAGTTTTAGTAGAGTCTTTGACTTATGCCAAAATCAATGAAGGCTAGTTTAATTATCCTTATAAGTTTCAGTTTTAACATAGCTTGGCTTAAACCATTTTTTTATTATTGTATTGTGGATTGGGACTTGATCTAACTTGGTCATAAGTTAATTGAAGTTTTGATAACTTGAGTAAATTGGACATAAGGTTTCGACCTAGTCTAAAATTAGGTTTTGAAAGATTGTTTGTTTGGATTTGAGGTTTGTGGCTTGTTATTGTTCAATTATTGATTTTGGCTATATTGATTTGTTGGCCCTAGAGTTTCAATTGCTGTTGATTTTTTAGTTATTGGTTTTGGGAGGATTTTGTAATTATATGTTTCAACTTTGAACTATCTTTACATGACTGGTTGTAAAAATAATAATAATGATAAAGTTAAACATATATTTCTAGAGAATATGTCTCGGTCCTAATGGATAGAGGATTGGTAACAATCCTAATACTACAAAGTTTCTAATGCTCATTAACAAGTCGTTATAAAAATTAGGATTAGAATTCATTTAACATCATAATAGTGCCTTAAGAAATAGAATCATAATCCGTTAATTAATAGGAAGGCCAACAACAATCCCTTGAATTGAGACTCAAATCCTAACACATTATAACGAGTGCTCGTGATGAGACTTTCCAAATGATCTAAAATTTATTAGTACTACAGATTTTTTTTTCAATCAATACAACAATATTAATTTAGTAATTGGAACATGTATCAGTTGTATGTATTCTCCTCGCTTTTACAAGCCTTAAGCCCTTGGCCTCTTACCATGTTAGTGAAATAGAAACCAACAAACTGCAAGGATGGTCGGAATTTGTTTCCATTGTAAACGCCTGCGAAATCCACAACCTAGCAGTTATATTGGCACTGGATCTATAAGCAACGCCG
Source organism: Dovyalis caffra (assembly GCA_963924115.1). NCBI lineage: Eukaryota > Viridiplantae > Streptophyta > Magnoliopsida > Malpighiales > Salicaceae > Dovyalis > Dovyalis caffra. The sequence continues at coordinate 2,295,659 of CAWUPB010001198.1, read as the reverse complement.
CAACATTGGTTTTCATCACTTTTCCAACATGGGTATAGCCATCTTCCTCCTTGTAAATGACATCTATGACTCTCGAAAGATTGAGAATCCGCTCAAGCAGAGGCATTGGTACAGCGGTAGGTTTGAGACACTCTTCATTTATATCCTTCCACGCGTTGACGACTTGCATGTGAAACTCTTTATGCACTTCTTGTTCCGAGACACCATATTCCTTTATGTAACATTCAACTCCTGAGGCAGCGTGCCCTCTCTCTTGTTCAAACTGAAGAGTATACATTATAAGATTAAAAGGAAGCTCAAATTATCTAAACTTCAACATCTATTCCTTTCAAGAAATTTGCAGCCATCTTTTACTTTAATGTTTTTCAACAAAAAGAAGTCCATACCTTATGTGATTTAACATCATCCATGAGTCTGCCAATTGTTTCTGAGGCTCTAATAGTTTTAGGGTGATTGAATACCCAGTCAAAAGCTTGCTTGGTTACTATGTCGCCCATGCCAATAAAAGATACGGTTGTGAGCATGAAATAACCAGAGGTTACTAGAGCCACCTGCATATACTCTTCCATTGTTGGGACGCGATTTTCATGGAACCATTGGGTTTCGTCAAAGTAGGCGTGGACTAAACCTTTCATCTGCATACATCGTAGATTGAAGTTACACATAATAGATTAATTTCCACAAGGTAAATTAACAACACAGTATCTATGTTAGCATTTGATTTCAAGGAAAGAGAATAGATCGGGTGGTGCATACTGCTTCTTTTCCATAGTGGACTCTGTAGGACCATCCTTTCTTCAACATTTTTTCCTCAATTTCAGCATAAACATTCAATAATGCCTCGTAACATATTTGCATGTATTCTGGAAGTTGGTCCATGCTTTTAATGTCCCACCTGAAAATTAAGCATCCAAGTTTTTATTGCATTCTGAATGTTATTTGTCTCTTAATTATTACTAAAAAAAAAAAACACATAATGGAGCTGTTTTCTTGCATCAGACCTGTCAATTGCTTCTGTAAAAAGTTTCAGTTCTTCAAGGGTGCCATAAACATCATAGATGTCATCTACAATCGATGTCATGGCTATTACTTTGGTGAGTATTTTCCTAGCAAGGGAGTAATGAGGCTCAAAATATACGCCTACTATCCAAAAGTAGCACTCGACCACTCTGTCCCTTGCGAAAGGTAGCTTTCTGGCAAAGTCCAAACCCTTCCACCACCTGAAACAATTAATATATTGAGTGATACTCCTACCTGGACAAATAAATAGCTCGACGTACGAGTAAAATCCTTAACAAAAAAACGGAAAACAGAAACTTTGTACAAGCTTAAATGGCTAGGGATATTGACAGGGCAAATCCCGCAGACTACAAGACAAAATAAACATTAAAAAAAGAAGAAGTCATAAATGAACATCAGAAATAGGATTACGCAACTTGCAGAAATACGAAAGCTAAAGAGGATCAACAGTAGGCACCTCCCAAAAGAAAAGCACAGACATCAACGGACAAACAGCAGTATTTTCCCAAGATTTTCTTTTTACATAAATATTTGGATACAAGTAATTAATCACCTTGTAATTTCTGCAAGCTCCTCCTTATGTAATTCTTGCACGAGATTGAAATTCAACTTTGCAAGCCTTAGTAACGTTTTGTTACATGAAGGTTCATCCTGATAGAAAGAGATGTAGCGCCTGCTCTCTAGTCTTGGAACGCCTCTTTGGATGGGCTGCTTTAGGGCATGAGAAACTTGTGCCGATAGTGGACATTTAGACAAGCTGTCATGCAGGGACTTGAGGTAGTTGGTTGTGAAAACAAGGGCCTCATCTAGAATATCTTCTCCATGCACCGCTAGATGTGCTGCTTCGTAGAGGCATAGGATGCCTCGAACATCAATGGATTGCTTGAAACAACCTTTGTCATCTTTGAACTTCTTGAATGTATCTGAAAACCATCAAAGAAATGAACTTGAGTTTTTTTTTTTTTAATTAAGAACCTCGAAACTTTTATGATGATTGCGTTATGCGCCTTTGTTATAACAAGTAGCCATATAGTAATTACCACATGAAACATTGTAGCCATGTTGTCTTAGCAGTCGAAAACGAAGAGCAATGTTGTAAAGGTTATCATCTTCCGTATCGATATGATTATTGTGTATATGATGTAGTGCTTCTTCTATCTCAGTTTCGAAGTGATAAGCCACACCAAGGCGCTGGATTGCATCTATAAGGTCCAGCCGTTTTGATGAATAACTAGCAGTGGCCAAGAGTTCCCTCTTAATTTGTTCCCTCAGCTTTTCAATCTCTGGCAGTTCAAGTGCTTTATACACCTGCATTAATTCACACAATAAACAAATGAGCTACTGAAAAAAAAAAAGTTACATATATATATGTATTCATAGTATTGTGTTTTGCATGCAATGACCTTGTCTTTGGGGATGTAGGAAATGAATTGATTGCCCCAAATGCTTGGATGAAAATTGGCTGTCCGGCGAATAATGTCATGATGAGCTTTGGGAGTCTCGGTTACAACAGCTGGAGAGACATTGGTAGACATGTTGCTTTGGCAAGGACGGTCAATAGATTCGAAATTTTTTTATCGGTTAAGGAAATGAAGCAGTGTACAACAGCTGCATAAATCAGATGTATTTATAGGCAGCTGAATATTAATGCACGTGGAAATATTTAATGCCAATTTAGTCAAATCTTCCTTTAAAATTGAAAATAAAAACGGGATGGTCCATTATTTTTGACCAGATAGCCAGCATCCTTTCTTAAAAAAAAAAATAATAATAATTGAGAAATGAAACCGTGTGTTAAACATGATTGTTGTTGTTGTATGGACAGGGGCTAGCCATTGAACATTGTCTTTACAGAAAGGAAAAACCATAAGTATGGAATTTTAATAAAGCTATTGAATATAATACAAGGCTTACTAGCTTTCAAAAGTTGACACCCAAAATATTATAATTAATTACTCCTCGATTGTGGTGGTTAGGAGGGCAAAAAGGTGAACATGTCCCCTTTTTATAAAATAGTTCTCTCTCTCGTTCTTGATTCTGTCCTCCATTTTGCTTTTCTTTTTTACTTGCACCTTGTGTTCGCAATCCAAGACTATTTAATATAGTAATGCACTAGTTTGTGACCCGTGTTCGTAAGCCAAGACTATTTAATATATTAATGCACTAGTTTATAACTCGCACTTTGCTGCCGGTCTAATATGGTTAGATAGGTTTAGAGCGACCGTAATGATAAACAACATTATAAAATAAAACAGTATTTACAAATAAATTTTAAATGAATTAATTGATCAATTGATAAGTTCATACATATCAATTTATTTTGTTGTAGCGATAGATGTTGTGCTATGCATGTTGCATAAAAATAATTTTCTTTTATCGATAGATTTCTTTGCTCATTAAAAGCAATATTCTAAACTTATCAATGTTATAATCATTTTAACATAGTGCATAATTATTTTTATCTAAAATTAATTTTTTCACAATGTTTGTGTTTTTCATAATTTTTCCAACTAAAAAACAACATGATTCACTTTTCTTTATACAATGATTTTAAAATAAAAGCTTGTAATAATGTAAATTAAAATTTTTATCCAAAATTCCAAAGATGCCATGAAAAAATATTTTTTTCATAAGATTTTATCATAAAATATTTTTTATTTAATAGAAGACTATTTTTTGAAAATACATACGAGTAACAATGAATGTGTACCTATGGCTTAACATACGAGTAATTTAAGTTTTGTTTAGTATTTTTTTAAAAAATTATATAACCTCTATCAGTCTTAATTAACTTATGTAACCCACAAATATGATTCCTAAACCGAGAAGATATTCAAGCCATTCACCCTCCCTTTAAAACCATTGTCCATGACATTATTTAAGGCCCAAGAACTTGAAATAAAAATCTTATATGCTTTAACCGAAAGGATTGAAGGAATGATTGAGTGCTACACTCGTTTGGAATAATCTATAAATTTTTTAAAATGTTAGCCTCGCTTTCCATGTCTTGTAAGTTGTAATTGAACATAGCATTACTCGGATTGTTTATGGGTGATGCACTTGAAAGTGGACGAGAGGATTGAGCGAGTAGATAAAGTGTTATTTCTAAATCACGTGCCATCCTCAATTTAGTTTGTTATTTCTCCCGATATACCTATCTTTTTATTTTGAAACATGTACCACACTTATCCAATATCTCCATGTGTTGAAATTCACTAAACTTGGCATATATTAAAACAATTACTACAAATTACAATTAACATAATTTTTGGCATCAAATTACGGTATTGATCAATAAGGTTTGTAATGAAATAACAAAGAGAAAAGATAGCTAGAAGGAAAAATTTCCCACACTTTATTAATGCGAACTTGATGCGTATATATACAAGTTTGTGAAAGAAATCGCCAATAACTAATTCTAGCTATCTTTAACTAATTTATGATTAGGAGAACTAATTTTGTAATTAGTTACGGTTGTGCAAAACCAACTAAGTAACAAAAAAGGGAAAGGTGTCATGCTTCACGAGTGCGGCAGCAAAGATGCGAGTATAGGTTTGAACAAGTTCCGTAGGTGCATACTCGCTACTTCACAGAGTGCGAGCGGTAGGAATACGAGTGCAATCGATGACTTCCAATAGCCCCCTAAAGCTGCAGACGATACAAATTGTGGATGCAAAGCTTGGAAATAAGAGCATAAAAGCGGGAGCGGGAAGAGACTTGGTGAAGCAATCGGCAAGTTGAGCGACGGAGGTGACGAGCAAGAGTTTGAGTATTCTCGCTTGTAGTTTTTCACGAACAACATGACAATCAATGTCTTTATGTCCTGTTCGTTCGTGAAAAACCGAGTTTTCAGCAATATGAATGGCGGAGAGATTGTCACGAAGAGAAGAGCTGAATGGGGATGATCAATCTTCAAGTCCGGTAGTAAATAAAACGACCACTCGGATCTCACATGTTGCTATGGCAACTGCTCGATACTCGACTTCGAAGAAGACCGTGAAACTGTGGTTTGCTTCTTGGATTTCCAAGATAAAAGTGCATTGCCAAGGAATATACGAAATCACTAACCGACCTTCTAGTTGTAGGACATGCCGCCCAATCGAGTCCGAGAATCCCTTTAACCGCACTATGGAAGCGAAGAGAAGAACAAACCTTGGCCGAGTGCGGCTTTAATGTATCTAAGGATATGATGAGTCGTAAGAAGGTGCGATTGAGTGGGGTGAGCTAAAAATTAAGAGAGCTGCTATATCTGCAAAAGACAAATCGAGTCCGGAGATGTTGAGATAAAGAAGTTCGCAATAAGCCTCCCGTAAGATGTGATATCTTCAACGAGGGCGATATCATCGATAGCTAAGTGGGCACGAGGATGTATAAGAGTTTTGGCGAGCTTACAAGCAAGGAAGCTAGTATCATGTAGTAGTTTAAGAGCATATTTGCGTTGCTATAGATATATCCCAAAATTTGTTCTTGTAACTTCTAGACCAAGAAAAAAATGAAAGTGTCCCAAGTCTTTGATCTTAAATGTATGGTGTAGGAAACGTTTCAAATTATCAATCTAAGCCATACTGTCACCGACGAAGAATTATATCATCAACATAGACTAATGCTATAATGAAGCCGGAGGTGTTGGATTTAATGAAGAGAGAATGGTCGAAGTTGTCTATGTGAAGCTTTGTCGTAATAAAGCTTCGAGAGTTTGAAAAACCACTCGTCTACTAGCTTGTTTGAGGCCATAGATAGACTTCAATAATCTGCAAACCCGATTTGGTTTAGGAGAAGAATATCCTGGAGGGAGGTCCATGCACACTTCTTCATGCAAGTCACCATAGAGAAATGCATTATTGACATCCAATTGTTGTAAGAACCAGTTCTTAGCAAGCAACTATGGCAATAAGTGTTCGACGAGTAGTAATTTTTGCAACAGGAGAGAAAGTTTCTAAGTAATTGATTCCATTTTGTTAAGTGTAGCCCTTGGCCATAAGTCTAACCTTATATCTTTCAATGGAGCCATCAGCTCCGTATTTAATCTTATACACCCACTTACATCCAATAGATTGTTTGAAAGTGAGTAATTCGAGTAAGTTCCCAAGTCTTGTTATCCCGAAGAGCGAGTTAACTCGGCTCGCATGGCATCCCTCCAACAAGAATATTGAATGGCTTGATTGTATGTGGTGGGAGTGGAATGAGTACCGATGTTAATGGCAAAAAGGAACATGAGAGTAAGATAAAACAGAGTTTAAACAATGAGGAGAAGAGAGTAACAATGGTGTAGATGCCCTCGAATGAGCAAATTTCATACCGATATAGAGGAAGAAGAGGATTAAGTCAACAATGATACAAGGTTGCGGTGATAGTCTTGAAGGTAAGAAGGGGCTATGCAAGTTCGGTGGATTTGAGTAGAGAAACATGAGTAGTGAAAGGTGCTAGGGAAATAATAAGAGAATGAGGTGCACTAATGTTAGTATTGGAGATACTTGTAATAGGAGAAGTGTCACGGAGGGGATCAATATGAAAAGTGGTGGCGGGATGAGAAGATAAAGGTGTATCGAGTATAAGAAAAGGGTGTATCCCGGTAGCAAAAAGAATGTGAATGAAAAGGAAAAATGGTTTCATGAAAGATAACATTTTGGGAGATAAAGATTTTTCCGGTGTGAAGGTTATGCGATCTATATCCTTTAATTCTATAAGGAAAACCTAGAAACATGCACTTAATGGCCCTAGTGTCAAATTTGGATCTATCTTGATCGATTGTGAAAGCAAAGCATAAATAACCAAAGACCTTAAGATTTCCGAATGAGGGTTGTTTATGATATAACAAATCAAAAGGTGTATGGTTATTAATTACAAGGAAAGGTATTCCGTTGATGAGGTAGACGACGTGAAGAACACAATCACCCCACAAGGAAAGGGGAAGATATGCCTAGAAACGTAGAGCTCTAGCAACATTTAAAATATGTTGGTGCTTCCTCTCCACATCACTCGTTTTGTTGAGGAGTATAAACATAGGAGGTTTGATGGACAATGCCTTGACCGGCATAAAAATCTAGCATGGCAAATTCTTGTCCCCGATCACTATGAATGCATTTAATAGCAAGGGAGAATTATGTTTTGATGAAGGTGCAAAAACGTTGAAGTAGTGATCCGACCTCGGCTTTAGTTTTCATGAGAAAAACCGAAGTAGCTTTACCGAAATCATCAACGATGGTCGGAAAATATTTGTGTTCGTGAATGGTACAAACGGACATAAGGCCCTAAATATCGGTGTGAATTAGATCGAAGCAAGCATTTGTAATAGAAGTACCGACAGGGAATGGTAATCTCTTTTGTTTAGCAAAATGACAAACATCACATATTACATTAAAGTGAACTGAAATGGAGGGATCTATAGCTTGAAGAAGTTTGATTCTAGGGGTAAAAACATGGCCTAATCTGTTATGCCAAATTTGAGAGTTAAATGAATTATTTTGTGAAATGCTATTAATGGAATTAAGGGGTACGACGAAGAAGTTGAATATGGGAGAGTTGCATTTTACGTAAGTCGAGGATGAACAAGATGATACGGACCATGCAGTTGTTTACCCAATCCAATCTTCCTCCAACATGCAAAGTCCCGAATAATACAACAATCGGATTTAAAAATAACACAATAGTCGAGTTAGAGCAAAGTTTACTAGCAGAGATGAGATTAAATGAAAAAGTAAGAATGAAGAAAGCTGAATGCGGTATAAAATCGAAGAAAATTGAACTTGACCAATGTGAGAAACATATATGAGGTGGCCAGTTAGGAGTTTTACAAACGTATTAGTGATAGGTTTGTATGAGGTAAAATAATCAAGAGAACAGATGATGTGATCTGTTGCTCTCGAGTCAAGTATCCAGGTGTGGTTTTTAAATGTTTTAACATTGTTTAAGAAAGAACATGTGGAAACAGAATTACCCGACATTTCATCTATAGGAGCAAAATTAGAGGATATGGTATTAATATGAGGAGTTACCGTGGGAGTGGAGTTAGGTTGAATAAGAGCCATTAGCTTTGAATATTGGTCCCGAGTGAAGGTGATGCATGCGGATTGAGTGCTCGCAAGCTAGCGGATCGAGGTCTTGCGAGTCAATGTTTTGATTAGAATCTAGATGATCTTCAGCAATTGGAGGAACATCTACCCGATTGATAGAACTTCCTGTGGATCTAAACTTGTTCCTTATTCCCGGAGGGAAACCATGCTTCTTATAGCATTTATCAATAATGTGTCCTTCTCCGTTGCGAAGGAACAAATAGGTGCTTCGTAAAATAACTCCTTGGTGGATAAAACTTCCTTGGATTCCGAAGATGATTCTAAAATCTTCCTTGGTGTCCGGAGACGACCTTTCTATAAAAGGCACTAAGTAGTGGTGTCATTGGACGAAGAAGAGCCGGGAGCGAGACATGAATTGCCTCTCATGCCGAGAAGCTAGAGCAAACACTTTGCCGATCGAAGGCAAAGGATCCAACGAGCATGATTTGGGACTTGATAGTGGAGAAATTATTGTTCACTCCCTTCAAAAATTTGATGACATAATCATTTGATCTATAGTTACGAATGACGAGTGAGTGTAGTACATATGCACACGGGATTGTAAACGCAAGAAGGAATAGGCCTAAGGTTCATAAGTTCATCCCATAGAATTTTCAAATGAGTGTAGTACTCGGACACTAACGAGTGAGCCCTAGTGAAGAGAGTATAATTCTTCTTGAAGATCGGAGATACGAAATGCATCTCCTTGAAAAAAACGTTCATGCAAGTCATTCCAAATATCTTTTGCGATATCTAACCATAAGACACTATTTCGATTGAATCGAAACAAAATACAAGCAAGCATGACGGAACCATGGTGTTGCATCTTTCCCAATAAGGGTAAAGATTGTGATTAGGGGTCGGCATTGGGATAGATACATCAATGAATTTGATCTTATTTTTAGACAAAAGGGCCATACAAACCGATCTTGACCAACTCGTGATAGTTGGATCCAATGAGAGGAGTTGAAACAAGAGCGAGAGGCTGGATTTTCATTAGGGTGAAGGAAATATGGACTTGAAGGAAGTTCTTCTGCTGGTCATGGAAGATTTATGGGCAAAGTTGTCATTGATTATTTGTATAGAAAAGTGATGAACAAAGAAGATCAAGGAACGACAATTTAGTTGTTTAACAAACCAAGAATAAAGAAACAATTGCCGAGTGCTCGATACCATAATGAAATAACGGAGAGAAAAGATAGCTGGAAGGAAAAATTTCCTACACTTTATCAATGTGAACTTGATGCGTATATATACAAGTTTGTGAAAGAAATCCGCCAATAACTAATTTTAGCTATCTTTAACTACTTTATGATTAGGAGAACTAATTTTGTAATTAGTTACGGTTGTGCAAAACCAACTAAGTAACGGAAAAGGGAAAGGTGCCATGCTTTACAGGTGCAGCAGCAAAGATGCGAAGTGCGGGTTTGAACGAGTTCGCATGTGCATACTCTGTCGCTTCACATGTGCAAGCAGTAGGAATGCGAGTGCAATCGATGACTTCCAATAGTTTGTCCGATGAAGTGTAAATATTAATATAACGCAATAATAAGGGAAAAAAGAACCGGAGATTAGCATTATATAATAATTCAAATATTATTATTATTGTTATCATTGTTAGTTTGACGAGATCACATGACTGGCATCAATTCTTGCGCACTACATTAATCTATTTAAACCATAGGAATTTGCACATTAATATAATTTGGGACATCATAAAAATATTACACAAATAATTGCTTTTTTTTAAAAAAAAAAATGGTATGGGATTTATCAGGACACACTTAAGCAATCATTCAATTTTCATCCTTATTACATGAATCATATTAAACAATTTGGTATGGGATTTATCAGGACACACTTAACTAAAAGATATTTTGTTTCATTTCTTTAATCATAAGATCTATGCAAATGTTAGAGAACACAATTCAATATAAATCAGTAGTTCTCACAGAGTAATAGTGCATCCAAAACACACCTAAATAAAACATTCCTAGCATCACGAAAAGCAAGACTGCCTCAGACTCACCCCTAAAGTCACACTTTCATTTGAGCATAAAGAACATAGTTAATACTTCAAACTACTGCATTTCCCATTTCAGATGTGGCATGTGTGATAAAATGATAACTCGTTAGAGTAATGTTGTCTTTCCCATATTTAATAATTCAAAGTACTATCTTTGCCTATCTCTAAAATGAATTTTATGATTGAACAAAACATACATTGAAGTCCATATATGAGGTATGCATGGTAAGCCATTAACTATATATTAGCTTGAATGTTATGCAATGGAGAGGGTCAAATGCTGAGTCATTCTCTGCCAATGCAAAAGGCAAAAGTTAGTCAAAAGGTAATTGGCATAAGATAGTCAAGAATTAAAAGAAGTCCTCATTAAAATTATATTAAACTAATAAAGAAAAAGGAACATTGCTGACATCATTGTCCAATCTACTCTAACTCCCAAGTACTTGTAGTTTTAATCATATTTATGGCAGAAAGCAATCTACAATTAAATTACAAGCAGAAGAGAACAAAATTGCACGTTAAAGGAGCAACCAAAAGTCAATCTTTCACTTAGCAATCTCATGAAAAGCGTCATTAAATCCTAATCATTTTGGAAGAAACAGTAAAAATAATGCATATGAATGTCTCTGAATTCCTTATATCTAACTGTTATTACCATCATTTCAAGCCAATAGTATTGTAAACCAAGATAATTTCATAATTTTTTTTCTCTAAGTAAGAAGGAGAACAGCTGTGATGGAGATTTTTTCAAGAGCAACTTAATCTGGGTTATTAGGATTTTATAGTAACCAACACTTAAAACATGTTGGCTTTGCTGTCTCCCAACGCTAATATATGCCCTGCCTTTCAAAGTCAAATCCACCTTTCTATCAATTTTTAATGATTAGTTTATCCTTATTATTACAAAAACAATTCCCCACCCCCCCCCCCCCCCCAAAAAAAAAAAAAAAAATCTATTTTTCCCCCTTGTATGCAGAAACAAAGAATTTTTATGATCATAATAAAAAATTTACTTCTCCAATGATCAACTTTGTATATTATAAGATGTTATAGGCAATAAATGACAGAATAAAGTGGAATTAATTGGAAAAATAGTTTCAATACAGAAATATTATTTATTTCTCCATTAATTACCAATGAGTATAGTTGCATAAGTTATGAAGTATGATGCCGATTGATCTATGGCCCCTGGCAACACCACCTTGAGTCAATAGTAACCAAATGCTGCAACAAATTCTTCAAAATATAATTTCATTTGCCCCAATTAATAACAAATCTATAATATATTGTTGTACATCAACACAATCTTCCTTTTGCAATGTATCTTCTGCTGTATGTTATATACAATGTCAAAAGAGGAAATTTAGTTTAATTTCAAAAAAGAAAAACAAAACATAAATCCTAAATAGCAAGAATGAGTGAAGTAAGAAAAATGACAGAGAGCATATAAAACTGGAAATCCAAGCATAGCTAACCATTTTTCCTTAAAACTGTTCCCAATGCAGGACAGAACCTGCAAAAACATTAGCTCCACAACCTAATCAAATGTTTGCCATGTTGTTGTGACCGCATCAGAGTGCCTTAAAATTGGTCGTTGTTGTGTTGGCATTTAGCATGTAGAAAAATACGAAATTAAACTCCCGCAAACTAAATTACGGATAAAAAAATTGAAATGGGTAAAAAATAAATATATTTCTCATGTCTAGACTAAAGTTCTAGCTGTCTTATATGAATAACGAAACTATATATCTTAGATATTTATAATCTAACAAAATCCAATTAAGTGTAAATTTAAAACCTTTAACCATTGGGTATCTTATAAAAGGACAATTTATTCATGAGTACAGAATTAACTATTGAACAAAATAAATTATTCATGTACATGGCATTGAAATGCTAATTGTTGTCATGCTAGGATATTTTTGTTTGGACACTAATCTGCAAATTAAATATTATAAAGCAAAAGAATAGCATTTAACAGTCAGGGAGCTGACCGATATGTTAGACTAACCAGCAACTTAACACTCATAAAATCTAAGAACTTATGTCCCTAACCTCTACCCTATTTTATATTTTTTAATACTTTATATATATAACCATAAGTCATAAAAATGAGCATTTGCTAAAAATTAATAGAACCAAATATTTAAAGGTCTTAAAACACTTAATAATGTTTATTTATTAAAGAAATTGAAATTTAAAATCAATATAAAAATTCATAAAATCGACAAAACCTTCATCTTCAACCTTTAGACCCGTGAAAACCGACCAGAAACTATATTAATTCATACGGCCCTCATTTGTGCAAAAAATACATAAGAGTTGAAACAAAAATCATGAAAATAAAAATTCAGAGATCAATATAAAAATTTTAGTTGAAAGACTTAATAAATAAAGTCAAAACTTCATATATGGACTTTAAAAACTCTCAAATTAATTTAAGCAAACAAAAGCAAAAGAGGGATGAAACAAAAAAAAATGAGAAAATTTAAATTAAAAAAATATATATATATTATCGAGATCAAACCAAACTTTCGAGCTTCATTGAGTATAGAAATGCATCAAAATTAGGTTTTCAAGTATCGTATTCACCTGTAAGTGATATTGCAAAGTTATACAAAATATCATGTTAAATTTTTAATTGGGTCAGGCAAAGTTGCTACTACAGAAAAGGCTCAACAACTTAAAAAGAGATAAAATTCATCAAGAAATAATATTGCAAAGTTGTCTTATATCATGTTAAATATTTAAATGGGTCAAGCAAAGTTGATGCTATAGAAAAAGTTTGCGAACTTAAAACACATATAAAATTCACGAATAGATATTGCGTTGACCGTTAAACAACGAATTTTGCCACCGTCTCAGTTATAAATGTATAGGTACCTATCATAATTCGAAATTGCTAGCTATATAGAGCTATATAAAAAAGTATGTTAAAACGCTCATACTTGTTCAGGCAAGTAGTTATAACATGTTTTTATCTTTTTTTTTCCTTGAGCAGCAAAGAAGAGCTCACTGTTCAAAAACACAACTTCACGTACTGTTTCTCTAACATGAAAGAATAAAATTAATTAGTACATCAATCTGATTTTCAGTCTAGGTCTAAATGGCCTGGCAAAGATAAATACCAATAAAACATACAAAATAATGTCGGCATACAAATATCCATTATGGCAATTTATATAATAGGTCTCATCTAGAACCCAGTTGTATGTCATTAAGCTTGGCAACACTAAGACACACTTGCATCTCTTTAATTAGGCTCGTATTCTTCATGTTAACAATAACCAAGTGCCCCTTGCAACCAGCAACTACCACGTATTAACAACTTGGTGTGAAATCCAGAGTGTATGGGCCAAAATCTGCACATTTCAGTGAAAATAAAAGTTAGTCTTAGAAGCTTTATTCATGTCATTAGCAAACAGGTTTTTTCCAAGCAAGAATGTTACATAACCCGAGATTCAAAGAAAAAGGGTTTTTTTATTTTAAAAGCAAACTTAATTAAAAGGAAAATGGTTTAAGAATTTTGGAAACAAATTTTGTGCTCTTGGATTAACCATAGTTACAGACTTAATTAGAGTTCATAACAAAAACCTAGCACAACATGGATAAGAAAATATTTATGACTATGGTTACATAAGTGATTTCAGCATTCCTTCTCTATGCTTGCTCCTTTAGGTAATCCAAATTGATATATGCAATGCTAGATTCAAATGCACATAACATGCATTGCTAAGTTATTGATCAAGGGAGCTAGGAAAGTTGCAATAAAATTACCTTCATAAACATTATTGGCCAAAACATTTTTTGATTGAAAAACAAACCATTAGAAAAAAAATCACGCAGCAGACATGAACCTGACAAGATTATATCATATTGATTATGTGCAATTGAGATATCAACTTCATGACTGATTGTATCCTATTTGATCCTCCATGTCTTCTCTATACCCCCAACCTCCATATAGGCTCCCTCACGTGGTGTAAGCCACTGATTAAAAAAATCAAAGATTATAAAGTATTCAAAATCACTTTGCAGCAATGAGGCCATAGGTCAGTCTGGTGGTCAAGGCCTAAGGCTTTATCTAGGAGATTTAGAGTTCTACCAGATGGGTGCCAAGTGCAAGGAGGAAAGAAATAGCCAATCAATAATGGGGCCGACAACCATTCAAAGGGACTGCATTAACAAAAGATTTGTTGTGGCCCAACAAAAAACACTTTATCTAATCAACCACAACTCACTTGTTCTCCAAACTCCCATTAGCCTTACTCATCAGATGGGAAAAACCCGTTTTTGTTTTAGTTAGATCTCTTCCTGAACTAATTTGGTTTCTAAGCTGCATTCGTGTGTGGACAAGATTGATCTGAGGGCTGAAGCTTAAAAATACATAACAACATAACAAATACTATCTCTGGTGGCATTTTTGTAATTTGATTGGCTTTCTAGGGCATTTACAAGTTTAGTTTTGATACATGTTCATTTTGTTCTCCATTGTTTGCACAAATTAATTATCAAGCCTCATACCTGATTTATGTCACATTTCAACACCTAGCCGCAGGGAGAGGAGACATGATGTAAGAGAGAGAAAACTCCAACGAGCTCCATTTTAGCCACAAAATCACCCATCTTGGTGTCGATATGTTGGTTTTGCAATGAGAGTTACTTGGTGGTGGTATGAAGCAATAAAATTATTTGAAAAAAGAGATTGAGATCCAAAATATAATTAAGCTTTTTAATTTCATTTATTTATTATGTTTTAGGATGAATTAAAATATGTTTTGAAGTTAAAATGATTTTCAAAAGTTGATAGAATAATTTTGATGTGGTTGAGAGCGAAAAAAAAATTGTACTTTAGGGTCAAAACTGACAACCCATATTCTGGTTACTAGAAATTACAGCGCCGAACAAACACATGTTCAACAAACATGTGTTCTAGTTTTATTTTTTGATAACATATTAAAAGACTAGATGCATAGATTTAGTTGGACTTAAAAAGACCAGACATACTCAGCCTAGGCTTGGCAAGCTCAAGCATGTTTGGATTATCCGATTATTATTGCTAAAATATAATCTAATTCTTCAAAAAATGGAATAAATAGAGAAACTTTTCCAAAAACTATTTTGTTGGACAAAAAAATCAGAAAATTGATTTGGAAGAATACCACAAAAGTAATGTAATTTTTTGTCTTCTAAATTCATTTAGGGATTTTTTTTTCTTTTTTGGCATTTAGGGTGAGGGAAATCATAGCATTATAGAGCTTTTTTATTTGATAATTTGAACACATCGAGCTTATTACTCTTTGTTAGGTTTTTAGTTTAATAAAATAAAATATTAACAACGATCAATAATTACAGTTAAAATATAACTTATTAATAATAGCAAATATTTGAAAATCAATGTTTTGGATAAAAAAAAAAAAAGATATTATGAGTAAAAATAAATAGATTTGTCGATCTTTCAATACTCCTAAAAACTTACAATAGATTTTTTTTAAAAAAAAAAAAAAAACTCTGGATACTATAGGTTTTTTGTGAGTTATGATTGATCATTCAATCTATTTATTTTACATATATCAATATTTCTAGAACATAATCTAGATTTAATTAAAAAAAAATAAAATAGTAGCTGCGGGTTGGCTTGTACTTATGTCTGAATTTGTAAATTGCATGGAACCAACAGATGAAAGAAGATGCCAATCCTTTTGCAGAACAGACAAACTTGCTGGGTAATTAAGATACTATCATCACCATTTTTTTATCCTTTTTTTATTTATTTAACGGGCCCTTTCGTTTTTCTTTTTTAATTATCTTGTTGACTTTTGATTGCTAAGTACCAGGCCACTGCGTATGTAATTAAAATTATCATCGTGAATCATGTACCATATATAATTAAGTACTATACAATAGATATAAATTTGCAAGTGTGCATGTCTATATTCTTCTCAGTTTCTTAATTATTTTCTTAAAGTTGATGGTGGCAAGTGGCATTAAGATATGAGAGAATCTCCATTACATATTTTTCTGGTACTTAATTATAATTAACATGTTTTTTTTTTTTTTTTTTTTTTCTATTTTTGTTTATTGAAACTTTGAAGTTCTATTAGTTTTTAAACTATACATAATGGGAATAGACTTCTTCTATTACATAATTTACAAGATGCTAATAATTAAGAGTATGTCGGTAAAATATTTTGTAATCAGATTTTAATGCATCAAGTTTGAATTATAAAATACATGTTACTATTATCATCTTTATGTCAATTTGTAGCGTATAGGAGAAGCATGTGAACATCTCAGAATTCAGAGAGTACTATTTTCTGATCAATTATATATGAAGAGCTAGCTACTGAATTGCAAATTTTATGCGAAGAAAGAATGGATCCTTTGATGTTCTTGCATCATTGTTGGCTAGAATTGGATAGAACAACCTTGTTGACTGTACTGGTTTTTTCATTTCTGACGTTTTGCACCATTTATTTTATCAAATCCATTAAAACAGACAAGCTCAACTTACCTCCATCCCCACAGAAGCTGCCGCTAATAGGAAATCTTCACCAGGTTGGTAGGCTTCCCCATCGATCACTCCGTACCCTCTCTGAGAAATATGGACCTTTAATGCTCTTAGAGTTTGGCAGCACTCCTACTCTCATTGTTTCCTCAGCAGAGACAGCAAAAGAGATCTTGAAAACACACGATAAAGCTTTCTTGGACAAACCTCAAACAAGGGCTGGAGATGTTCTCTTCTACGGATGCAGTGACATAGCCTTTTGTTCTTATGGTAACTATTGGAGACAAGCGAAAAAGATTTGTATTCTTGAACTTTTGAGCCAAAGAAGGGTGCAAGAATTTCAATCCGCTAGGCAAGGAGAAGGGGAGAAAATGGTTGAGAAAATACACATTTCATGTCTCAATAGAGCTGCTATTGATCTTGGTGAGATGTTTTTAATCATCTCCAACGACATGCTATCTAGATCTGCTTTTGGAAGAACATACGAAGGAGTAGATGGGGAGCAGTTGGGAGAATTGTGGAGAACAGCTATGGACCTAGTAGGAGCTTTTTGCTTTAAAGACTTGATTCCCTCGTTGGGTTGGCTGGATGTTCTCACTGGCTTAGATGCAAGATTGAAGAGGACTTCCAAAGCACTCGATGCTTTCCTTGATCAAGTAATTGAAGAACATTTGGTTTCCAGGCTTGCAGACGACAAATCTGATAAGGACTTGGTAGATATTCTGCTTCAAATTCAGAAGAATGGAATGACCGACATTGATCTCACTCGAGACAACCTCAAAGCACTCCTCATGGTCTCCCCCTCGCTCCCTCCCTCTTTATGTTGTGTGTCTGTTTCTGTGATTGCTCACCTTCTACTGAAACTTAATATCTTTTTTAATACAGGATATGTTTGTTGGAGCAACGGATACTACTGCAACAACCATGGAATGGGCAATGGCAGAGCTAGTGAAGAATCCTAATGCAATGAAGAAAGCCCAAGAAGAAGTACGAGGTGTTATCGGAGAGAAATCAAAGGTGGGCGAGAATGATATCAATCAAATGGACTTCTTAAAATGTATTGTGAAAGAGACTCTGAGGCTACATGCTCCTATTTTTATTGCCCGGAAAACATGTGCAAGTCTTGAATTGGAAGGCTATCACATCCCTCCCAATTTGAAAGTGATGATCAATTCATGGGCGATACAACGAGACCCCAAATTATGGGATAGTCCTGAAGAGTTTATCCCAGAGAGATTTGCAAATAATTCAGTTGATTTTAAAGGCCAACACCACCAATTCATTCCTTTTGGTGCTGGCAGAAGGGGTTGCCCTGGTATGTCATTCGCAGTTGTAGAAGTTGAATATGTGTTGGCTAATCTGTTGTATTGGTTTGACTGGGAGTTGCCTGAAGGCATCACTGCAGAGGATTTAGATATGAGTGATGTTTTTACTCCGGTTATTCGTAAGAAATCGCCCCTTCATCTTGTTCCGGTAGCGCACTTTCCAAAATTCTGTAAGTGATCTGATGTTGTGCTCATCTTGTTATTGATCTTTCGTTCTTTTCCAATTTATGATGCTATCAGAATTCATCAACCATATCGACGACTTGATGTGTTCTCTCAGATAGAATTCCTAAGAGCTTGACTTGGAACCAGAAACCTTGTGGATGTGTCAACATTAGCTTTTAGAACGGAAAGCATCACTATCAAAACTAAGACAAGACTAATTAACCTGCCACACGATGGTTGTAGAAACATTACATGTTCCCTTGTTGTAGATAGGGACATCATTTGCATCACTGTTCCTTGCATTTCAGCCCATTTGTAAGTAATTCACTTGTGCCATCTAAAGAGCAGAAAACAAAATGTCACATTCAGTCCTTGCTGTTCATAAAAGGACCAAGAACATTTACGCACATTGAGGAATGAAAATTTGACTTCACGTATACAACTGTCAAGGAAATTAACATTCAAATGGGTCTAAGCTTTGCCAAATGCCAACAGCTTAAAGCTTCTACTTGTCGGTTGAGTAGACACATCATCCATCAGTATCCTAAGCAAGTCGTAGCACTTCCAAGTATTTATCAAAACATAGCATTACTTCCAATTACTCATACAGAAACAAAACAAGTGATTGCATAATTTTTTGCATTTTAGAAGTTTCAGAAAAGTACCAGCAGTATGCCAAATTCACTCACATTTACAGTTTGATAAGAAGTACATGGAAAAAAAATATTTATATATAGTTGTAAGAGAATATGAACTATACAATTCTTGAAAGAGCTTTCAAAACATCGTTCATGGTTGGTCTATGATGGGGATCCTCCTCCATACAACCCTTGGCCAGGAATGTCAAACACATAGCATCAACCAATGAATAATCTCCTTCCAAAACAGGATACATGAATTCCTTCAACTTCTCCAGGCAATGTGAAGAATCTTCAAACCCTCCGTCAAATAAAAAATGGAAAGACTCCTTTAAGATTTTCTCGTCACTTGTAAAATCTTTTCCCGAAATTAACTCAAGCAAAACAACTCCAAATGCAAATACGTCTACCTGTAGAGAGGCTTGACCATTAGTAAGGTAGTCGGGTGCCCAGTGGCCGGCCTCTCTGCCTGGAGTCACATATTTATTCCAGTCAATGTCTTCCTTTTCTTCATCGGAAATGACAGGTTTTGCCAATCTAAACCCACAAATCTTGACCCTCCATTTGGCAGTTATAAGCACATTTCTAGTTTTTACATTTTGATGAACAAATGCCGGTGTTGTGCAGAAGTGTAAGTAGTGAAGGGCCTCGGATAGATCAAAGGCAATCTGCATCCTTCTCGACCATGTAAGCTGCCTATCCAATTTTACATTTGACAAGCAGTCCCTTAAGTTACCATTCTCAGCGAATTCGTAATATGTAAATGACATGGCGAGCATCTTCCTCTGACTCCATTGGTTCAATTGCTAGATAGTAACCTCCAATTCTACCTCTATACACTTCCGTGCCAATCATAGAAGCCTCGTTGAAGTCTTCTTTTGCAATCCTTAGCTCCTCCAAGCTGAAATTAATCAACGATTGCTTTAACTTAGACATTCCATCAAGAAAATCAGGTGAGACACTTGATGACACTGAACTCCTAGGAGGCAAAGTTTCGAACCTCCTCGGATGATATCTTCTTTGAATGCATATAAGAACCCCACAAGCTACAAACATCATAACAACTGCCATAGAAACACCTATGCCAAGAAATACTTGAAAATTCCATTTTGTTGATTTGGTACCAGGTACAACCTTTTCCAAGGGAATCACTGCTCTAGGAGCAGGTGAGTTTTCATGAAAAGAACCAACGTGCCATCTCACTTCCGGTACATCCTTTGTGGGAATGAGCAAAGTTGTTCGAGGAAAAATTGCTACATATGGTCTTAGATTATTTGCATCCCTGATGTTTATTTCAGGCAATCCAAATTTACTCGCGATCAAGTCAAAGCCATCCTTCTCTAAACTTGGTTATGTCACAAAATATTTCACACCATTAGTTCTTTGCTGTGAATCAGGACAAGCACATCGAATAGGTACACTGATCAGAGAACCAACAGGGACATCATGGACATCAAAATCTGGATTCTCTTCAATTAGACTTTGCACTTTCACCAACCCTGCAAAAATTTTGCAGGCGACTGATGCAAAAGAATCTTGTCTGGACATATTGTACATGAAAATAAACTTAGAGAACCCACCAAGGCAATGGCATGTAATGGGGATGATGATCTCTTGTCGAAGCGGGAGGCTCCAGCTGGAATCATTTTCAGCCATTTTGTTGACAAAGAGGAGAGTGGATTGATTTACATTGAATAGAGAAGATATTAAAGAGATTGTGTTGAAATTCTCTTGAGCTCTATATACTATATAAGCACCACAGTCTGAAATGTTTGAGCTGCAAAGGTAGTTTGATCCTTGAACTTGTGAATGTGAGTCGCAGTTAGAGCTGTCATAGATTGTTGAGAAAAGGTGGGCCTCATAAGAAAGATAACCATGCAAGAAAAGATGAATTTGAAAGGGGAAATCATGATAGACAGTAATCCTGTGTAAAGTGAAGCTGGTTCAAATTAAGAGGAGAAATGAGGGGAGGGAATGGAAGTAGATGTTTGAAGTAGTCCCAAAAGATCAGTAAAATGGCCGACTGGCCGGTCTTAAAACATAAAGTGTTCAGCTTCATTTCTTGCATATGTACTAATGCATTAAGTCTCGCGATACTTTCCCACTCCCAAGTAAATTTTCTTTTTGGTCACAGTCGAATGTTCTGTATTTTGTGTGTTTGGGAAACAATTTCAAGCACCAAAATCTAATTCCAACCTGAGCTGGTATCGTTTTTAAAAGAAAAAAAAAAAATTAAGTTGTAGCCTATGGTTGGAAAAATGGTCCCAGATCTCTTATTTTTACACAAAAAAAAATGCAAAATTTTTTTTAAAAAATTGCATATTATCCATGTTTCTAGTATTTTTGCTAAATTTTAGGTGATTTTATAATTTTTGGTATTTTATAATATATTGGTATCTTTATCCATGATATATATATATATGAAAGAGAAC
The DNA here is from genome assembly GCA_963924115.1 of Dovyalis caffra. Classification (NCBI taxonomy): domain Eukaryota; kingdom Viridiplantae; phylum Streptophyta; class Magnoliopsida; order Malpighiales; family Salicaceae; genus Dovyalis; species Dovyalis caffra. The sequence continues at coordinate 2,274,493 of CAWUPB010001198.1, read as the reverse complement.
AAAAAAATACTAAAAGAAGAAAAACAAATGAAAGAAATTAGGGGAAACTTGAAAGGAACTAAAAAAAAAGGGAGTGAAGACAAAGAAGAAATTAGGGTCAAAATTAGAGAGAGAGAGAGAGAGAGAGAGGGGGGTAATTAAAGCAACAATAAAGGGTATAATTGAAATAAAAAACAAAAAAGGACCAAAATAAAAAATGGAGCTTTTGGAAGAACCAGCTTAAACTTCTTGTAAGTGAAACGTCAGCATTTTTAAACCTTCAAATTTTTATATTAAAAAAAAAAAGGACCCGCATAAGGCAAAACGACTTCGTTTTTCCCTGTGCTAGCACTATTCACTTTCGTCTTCTCCTGGCATGCGAATTTTTTTTCTTTTTTCTTTTTCCAACCTTTTGCATGACATTCTTCTTTATATTTTTATATTTTAGCTTGATTTCTTCTCCTAGCACAAGCCTAGACGCTCGCCATTCCTTTTCCTATATTTAGACTGATTCTTGGTCGAAAAAAGACAGCCAGAAAGCCCTTAAAAATACCATAATCTTTGTCCAAATATCCCACCATAACAACCCCCTAGGTTGCAGAGTTTTTTCTTAAAATAGGGTATTTTTTAATCTATTTTTTCAAATAAGGTATTTTAAATGTTATTTATAAAAATAGGATAATTTTTTCATATAAGAATCCATGTCATATTTTAATTAAGTGTTACAATACTAATATTTAATATAATAATTGAAAAAACATAGAAATATAAAAGTAAAAATTAACTCACGCTTTCTTTGTCCCTCTTTTGTTGTTTTTGTCATAATTTCTTAAAGTTTAAATACTCTCACAATTCAAATTATAATTACTAGAAAAGTTTTTTAACATATGAATATTGTGTACTTTTCTAAATTCTTTTATTTTTATTTATTTAATTTTGATAAATTTTCTTTTAATTTGTAAATTATACATTCTTAATTTTAAGAAGAATTTCATAACTTGTGATGTTAAATTTATCAAGCATTAACTATGTGAAGACAAAAGCAAAATCAAATATTAAAGCTTTTGAAGATTAGCTATTTCTATTTGTTTTTTGTTGCAGGGACACAAAAAGTTGAGAATTAACCAGTGTAAGTATTAACAACCCACTAGAGGTGTTTTCCTTTATTAAGTACTATTTAAAGTAATCTTGGTCATTGATGATGTAAAAAACAACTTTATGTAACAACTTCTTTTTATAATCTCTTTTTGTTCTTAATCTTTACAGGTATTTTATTATTATTTCTTTTTTCATAGGTGTCTCTGTCTGCAATCTCTTTTGTTGTTGGAGACAGAGGAGATGATGATGGTAATTAAATGATTGTAATTTGCGGAATTTTTTTTATAGAAACAAAGGATGATACTATGTGGAATAGATTCATCTAAAAGGTCAAAAGATACAAAGGGGGATAATTCAGCCTAACCCAACATTTTGGGAGGACAAAAGAATCTATACCCCTGATAAACTCTTGAAACAGATCCTATCTGTAAGCGAACAATAACTAGTATATCAGTAACAACAGAAGAAAGAAAATGCTATACTATGCCCGATAGTTATAAAATCCCAATATATCATCCTGAATGGCTACTCTGCATGTAGAAGGCAGTGTAGAAATATTAGTAACTGTCTTGTGAGTACAGTGTTGTTATGCCCAATCCGCTAGACTGTCGGCTACTCTATTACCTTCTCTTACTGTGTCAAGAATTATAGTACCTGGATGTACGAGATCTTTACATTCTCGAATAATAAACTGTAATTGCAAAAGACGAGATGTCTTTTCGATAAACATCCTAGCACCAATGTGGAATCTGCTTCTACCACCTCCACTTGAAGACCCATTGCCTTGCAAATTTTAAGCCCATCTAGTAATGCCAGAGCCGTAATAGTTAGAGTATGCCATGTCATCCCTTACTATTCCTCCCCCACAACATATATATATTATTCCTAGAAGCACCATCTGAGTTCAGTTTTAATTTACCTACTGGAGGATGCTTCCATCGAATCTATCTTCCCTTGCACCATATTGTCTGTTTAACCCTCACACCCATGGCCCTCATGCTTATCTTATCGTGAAAACTGATAGAAGGTTTAAAAATTGGAGATAGTTCATATATCCATTTGGTGATTCTGCCCTTAATGATCTGCTCATTCATAGGTTCCCCTTCAAACATAGATTTATTCCTTGCAATCCACAGTTCCCACAAGCTCCAGTTGAAAACCATCATGCGTACAATTTTTTTCTGATTATGGGATATACCTTTATTTAGCCATCTCCCATCTAGACGGTGGATATCTTACAGACCTGTAGATACATCCAGTTTCTCTACAAAAAAGTTCCAAACTTCCCTCGCCACATCACCTTGTATGAAAAGATGCCCAACAATTTCTCCCTTCAGTGATCTACAACATTACAACATTGACATTTGGATGCCATGGAGATACCATACTCCATAATGTTGTGTTCCATTGATAACACATTTTGAAATACCTTCCATGTCAAAATTCCAATCTTCCAAGGGATCTACTGGTTCCACAAACCTTGCCACCATTCAAACTTAGCCGCTTTAACTCTCCTCTCCTCATAGTAATCCTTAGTGGTAAACTGACCTGACTCTGAGCTTGTATAAATCAGTTTATTTGTGATATGCTCTTGGATGTACACCTTGTCCGGTTCAGTTCGTAACTCAGGGGGCAGACTTAAATAGTTGTGCAATGTTTTGCTTAGCTTGAGCCACCGTGATGTGCAAGTCTCCCACAGGCTGAGGTAGATCAGTAAGAGACCATCTATCCTTCCATAGACTAACATTTCCCACTCCCACTATCCAGACTGATTGGTTTAGTAAGTAGCATATATGAGGATGCAAGGCTTTCCAGATCACAGACCCTTTCTGCATATTGAGTTATCCAGAATATGATGGCTCCCCGTATTTTCATCTCATAAATTGACTCCATAACGAAGAGGTTGCTAGGAAGGACCAAGCCAACCTCCCTTTCATTCAATTTAGCACCTCTTGGAGATTTCTGATTCCCAGCCCACCCTCTTGAACAAGAAAAGAAATTGCTTTCTAGTTGATCCAGTGATGCCTAGTTTCTTCCTCGATATTCCAAAAGAAATTGGATATATGACCTTGCATTCTGGTAACCATTGCTTTCGAGATTGGCAAGATTCCCATGATATAAACGGGCAAGGAAAACAAAACACTTTGTATCAATGTTAATTTCCCCCAGCTGATAGTAATCTACCTTTCCATCCTGCTACTTTATCTCTAATTTTTGCTTCTAGATTTGCAAAGTACTCCATGCGCGACCTTCCTTTAAACAGATGAACTCCAAGGTATGTTATAGCTCTAGTACCCATTATGAAACATGTCCAAGTGGAGAACATAGATTTCCTGTTAGCTAATAGTTTATTGCTACATAGATAGAAGCTTTTCCTTGGACTGAATTTTAAAGTTAGCACAGACCTCCTGTTTAGGTGGTAATTCCTTTGAAGAAACTGATGGAGGAGCAACATTAGGGACACCCACACAATTAAGAAATCCAGCTTCTTCCATTGCAAGCTTGTCCATTTCTCCTTCAACTTACAATCAGAATAAATTAATGTGCATCATGCTAAGTAACTAAGGAATTTCTCACAAATTGAAAGTCAGACACAATACAATGATGGTTTCATCTGCTCCCTTTATATCATCTAACCTGTAAAATACTTTTTCTGTATCCTTTTCCTAAAATAAAAACAGAATAGTAATGGATCAAAAACACATTACTTAAAATAAATATCTAACATATACTCTTTTTGCCTTTTTCCTGAAATAAATGAAAATTAGGAAAGGATCAGATAGGCAATACTAAATTATTCCTATGCAAAATTGAATGCAACAAGGATACCATCATAAGAATTTACTGAAAGGCTAAATGGGACAATCTAAATAGTAAAACATAAAGTTCAAGGTTAAATAAGGATAAAAAAGGTTCAAAAACAAACTAAGAGGAAGCACGTCTCAAAATGAAGAAAATCACAGCTTGTGAAGTTCTCCAAAAGTGTTCTCTCGACAGTGGTGCACACAAATTGCTGCTCTCTGAGGTGTTTGACACTAATTAGAGAAAGTTCAATAATACCTCCAGGAATCATTCAAGAGAGATTTCCTATAAGGTATTCAGCCACTGGAGATTCAAAATCCAAGCTTCAAAGACATTAAAATGATGGTTATGATTGATTGGAACTAGATATAGAAGTTCGATTAAAAAAACCCTAGGCATTTTTTTATACCAAAACCAAAATTTATGATAAGGACCTGCCAAAATTTCCCACTTTGATGTCCCGATACTTACAACGTACAAGCACTCCATTTCGATGGTAAGTAAAAGTAATAGCAACCTACCAATGAAATGTCTAGAATTATTAGATACGAAAGAAGTAATTCACATTTAGACTGAAATAACAACAACATATTTTTCCAAAAACCCATTCCAGCCGCTCGATTCTTTAGTCGACCTCCCCAAGTCAGTATCCTCAATCCTCAATACAAATTTTCCACCTTTAGACCTAAAATCACAAAATGATCAAAAAACCATTTCAGCCACTCGACTTACAAAGAAAAATGATTAAATTGGATAAAAAAACAAGAAGATAAGAAACTCAAATCACCTGGCGAAGAGATAATTAAAGAGTGTAGTTCTAGCACCATCAACATGAAGATTTCTAGTAGGCAAGGGAGAAAAACGGACTCTAACTTATTCTTTCTCAGCACTAGCCATGGTAGAGACTGAAAACAGTCTTCTGGTTGGAAAAATAGAAGTGACTTTTTAGTTGTACAGAGAAAATGAGAACATAGACTTTTTTATTATAACATAACTTTTTTTAAAAAAATTATGCTGACGCGTAAATATATTTAATTAAAATTACTTCTATTTAGTGTCTCGTAATAAATTTAAAACTATCCTATCATAAGGAATAAGGTTTTAAAATATCTTATTATATGAAAAAAAAAAAAAACCCTTTATGAAATCACGCAAAGATCCTCCCTTGAACCCTATAAATAGAGTAGAAGACCAAGGGCAAAGGACATACACAACAAATATAGAAAAATAAGATAGAGAGGAGGACGAAGAGAGAAACTTAGGTCTTTTTTCTTTTTTTTTTAAGTTTCGGAGAGCTATCTTTGGGCAAGTTTTTCCCATCAATTCTTCAACTATACTTTAAGACATGTTTAGTTTCTACTTGTAGAAGATATATTCCTTTTTGTTTCTATTCTTTTAGTTTATCAAATTCACGTTTTTTTTTTCTCTTGTTTTTTTGTCAAGAAAGTCACCGCCACAAACTAGAAAAAGAGGCAGTAGCATATTTATGAGCATTCTGAGCAATTGTTTATTTTCTTTAAATTTGACTTATTTTTATATGTTGCAATCCCCATGATTGTTTGTTTATTTTATTTTGATATTTTGACAAGAAAAAAAAAAGATTTTTCAATTAGATCTCTTAATTTCACTTAATAAGGGTCAAATCAACAATAGTTTAGAGTTAAGAGTTGTCCTGTTCAATCATGTTTTTGGAAAGTTTATTATATGATTTTAATCTAAACTTTGGGTATGTTAAAAATAAAACATGTCTTAAAAAATTGTGTGTCAAATGTCATAATTTTTTGAGATAGTTTGGACACTCGTTTAAATTCTATTAGTTTATAAATCAACTATGTTTTAGAAGAAGGGTTTAGTTTATAAATCAACTATGTTTTAGAAGAAGGGTTGTTCTGATTTATTTGCAATTTGGGCTTTTTTTTTATTATTATTTGGATTTTCAATATGTTTTAAATAACCATGCCATATAATTATGTGTCAAATTTTATAATTTTTTAGATTATTTGGACATTCATCTAAATTTTCTTTAGTTAACGCCATTTAATTAATTTTTGCATAAAAAAATAATTGATTAAGTGTTTTTCCTTTAAATTGGAGTTTCTATATTAATATTTCAAAAAATATATATAATTATTTTCAAATTATCTTCACCTACACTATATTGCTTAATGTTAATATTCTAAAAATATTTTTACTCCAAAATTTAGGGATTTATAGCATCCTAATTAAATTCAGCAAGTAAAACTTAATGTATTTGATTTGTCCATATTCTCGTCATTTTTACCGATATGGTAATCATATCAAGACTATAATAGAATTCAATGTTAAATTAGCATGACTATTAATTTTAGAGTTTGATGGTAATTTAATACAATCTATTATAAATCATAGTTCATTTAGTATGTCTTAAATCGTTAAATTATTTATTACATGTCATTCGTATCAAGACTATATTAGATCCGATGTTAAATTAATAAAAATTTTTATTTTAAAAACCGATAGCAATTTAACACAATTTCACAATAAATTATAAATCCATTAGTGTGATTTAAAATAACCTCTATTCAATAAAATGTGAATTAATTCCTCAAATTAAATAATTCCAAATTTACAAATGATTTCAGCTAAAGATAAACTCCAAGGTAGGCTTAGAAATGGCTTGGCAAAAATAATATTTTAGGAGAATGATTTTAGAAATAGAACAAGTCGGATATTCTTCGAAACATTTTTTTTTTTTTTTGGTGATTTTTATATTTCCACAAATATAACCAACTTCTCACTTATAATCTCAACAAAATTAGTTAATTAGGTTTCTTAGTATCCTTAAAGTAGTAGATGACAACTCTCGGCGATAACTCTTTTAGTTCTAAAGATCCTATATATCGGTAGCGATAGTAAAAATCAAATTTTATGTATGCACTACTTTGGATTTGGATAGTCTATTTAAAACCAAACCTCAAATGGATTTAGTCTTGCAAAAATTGTCCCACAAATTAGTACCTAAAGAATATGAATCAAATTCACTTGGGACCCCTTTATGCATGCTCGTTTTTGCTTCCATTTCATCTTGGTCGAAGTATTTTTAACTTTAGGGTCGAAGAGCATCATCTTAAACTAAATTTATAAAGACAAACAATCCATTAATAATTAATAAAAAAAATATTTAAATCAAACTTTATTCCAACAAATCCTAACTTTAGTCGATTTTGGTGAGGTTTAAAACCCAAGCTAAGATTGATAAAAATCAACAACTTGAAAGATCAATCTAAGAATTAAAAAAAAAAAATCTAAAATAATCACAATAGTTAATGCAAGAGTTGAGAGAAAAATTCTTAAAATTATATTCAATAATATTATTAATTTTTTTGTAACAAAAGATGCAAAAAAAAAAAAAAAAAAAGGTTTATAGCCTAGTAGCTAAAACCATAAACGTAAACCGCACTTTCCTAAAATAATAGCTAAAAATAAATACCAAATGAGAAAAGGATTTTAACTTAAAAAAAAGAATCGACTCCAACTCCTAAAATAAATTAAATATCCTTTCAAAACCTAATAGGATATTGCTAAAATAACTACAAACATGAAAAAAAAAATGCCTATTAATAAAACATAACAATAAAAAAATTAATAATGATAAAAAAATTCTAAAAATAGAAGACACGAGTTGTGTCAAACTCTCTAGATTAAAGAAAACTCTCATTCTCGAAATCTTGGCTTTCTTCTTCGGTATGGTATAAGGAAGCACCGTAAGGAAAACCTAGGACATTGCACCAAACTTTGAAGTCTCCCCAATTTCATCCATCCGGCTAGTCTTAATATGACATTAAATAGATGGTATTAGCTAACCTTATTAGTAAGACCTCATCTTTGAAGTCCAATTCAACCATGAGCGATCATCAATTCTCGATCATTTCATCACTTTATCATATAAGTTGACCATGAAGCTCGAGTGTTCCTTTTCCATCTATACAAGAGTTTTAAGAGACCAACTAGAATCAAATTAATCCTCAAGCAACCATCCATGAAGTCCTTCTTCAAAGATCAATACATATACAATTAATCTTCGGATTCTCCAATACAAGCTTGAGGTGTACTATTAAATTTTCTAGTTGTTTCAAAGGTTTGATTTAATTTTGCATGCTAAGCACTCGCACAACACTAAAAGTTAGAGAAATATCAACTCTTAAAACAAGTTCAAGTTTTTCATGATAATAAAAAACATAATATACCTCCATTTTTCTCTTCCTTTCGACAAATATTCCAGCTTAAGAAAATTTGCTCATCAATAGCATATTCGACTCCATATAACATAAGTTCCAATAACTCTATTTGTGTTTCCTTCGGTATGTTCTCCTTCAAACAATCTAGCCAAACCAAAATAAAAAATTTTTAGGTTCATATCCTTATCAAGCAAAACGTTGCTTGCTTTAAGATCATAGTGTAGAATCTTCAAACTAGAATCCCGATGAAGATATAAGAGCCCCAAGCAATACCATCAATAATGCTAAAATGCTTAGACCACTTTAACAATTTGCCTTTTGTTGATCAAAAATGAAAGAATTAAGGCTTTTGTTGGGCATGTATTCATAAACAAAAATTTCTCTTCTCTTTGAATGCGACAACCAAGGAGTTTTACAAGATTTCAATGCTAAAGCTTTGTAATTGCTATAACTTCATTCTTGAACTCAATTAATCCTTGTCCTAAACTCATTGATAGCATCTTCATAGCTATTTTTGGCCATCTTCTAATGTACCTTTATAGACAAGACCAAGACCACCTTTTCCCAACTTTTTGAATGAAAAGCCATTGGTGGAATTAGCTATTATTGTGAACTGGAATAGGGTTTGCTCTAAGCCTTCCTTTTATGTACTATCTATCTTATCATTTTCTTTATTGCTTCATATGAGCTTAGTGTTATACCCAAAATGAAAAGTGATACTTCGAAGGTTAATAAAGAATGCTAGATGGATCTAGAAGCTTTTAAAAGACTTTGGAGCATTAGAAAAGTCCATATTCTAGAGAATTCTGGAGAGTCTCTCATGTTTTAGTATGTGCATATCTAGAGTGTTCCATGTAAATATCTAGATAATTAATTATAGTTATTGAATCAAATTGATCCTAACTATTTAGAATGAGAAGTCATATATATATATGAGGCCTTCATTTGGCCAAAACATTCAATAAAATGTAGTCTAAGAGTTATAAGTATTTAAAAGAAATATAGGAAGCTAGCTTTCTATAATATTTCTCTTGTGTGTCTTTCTTACTTTACAACTTAGTACAAGAGAAAAGCTAATTTGGTTCGATTTAAGTAAAAAGTGAGCAAATTGCCATACGTAAGCTTGGAAAAAGATCAAGTCTATAACAAGTGGTATTAGAGCATGGTTATGCTCAATAAGTGGTATCAATTCTCTATTGTAAGCTAAGTGTTCAAAGAATAAGCATATCTAGGTCTAGTATTGAAGACAATGTTGTGGACACTAAAAAAGAGACTCTACCTCCTCAAGCTAAGGAAGGTATAGGGAAGTCTTATGATATGATGGCTACCTTTGAGGATTACCTCTTAAGGGCAAAGAAACACCTTGCTCACTTTAAGAAAAGTCTTAAGGTGATAGAAAAGGATAATGAGAAAGAGGCACTAGGCATGAAAGGCCTAAGTAAGGCACTCTTTAGTCTTTAAATTTGGGTAGAGTCGGTTGAGATGTATGCCAAAGACAACGTTGTAAACAAAGATACTTTTGTTGATTGGATTGAAGAAGTGTTTGCAAAACATGAGGAGTCTATGACCAAGTATGAGCAATCTTTTGAACAACTTAAGAAAGATTAGGTAGTTTGTAGGAAAGCTATATCCAACAACATGATCTTGAGGAACATGCCAAAAGTCGAAGTGTCAAGATCATAGTATTATGCTAATAAGAGAAAGGCCGGAGAAGTTGATAACTTTTCTACCACGTAGATCAATACTTTGAGATAGTGGGTTTGAAGCACCAAGAGTTAAAAGATAAGACTTAAGAGCTACCCAATTAGGATGAGTTTTAAAAAGTTATCTATATCGAATTTTACCCTAAAGAAGGAGATTGGGAATTATGAGATAAGCTACGAACCTAGAGCATACGGGAATTATCCAAGAGTATGTCAAAAAATATGTATCTCTTAAACTTCATATATGTAACAAACATGATTATTATCACACATATGACTTTATTAAGGGACTTTAATCATAAATGCAATAATAAGTATGAGGTCGATGATCTAAGATCTTTATTGTAGCTCCGGCCATAGCTGAATGTTTAATAAAGTATAAGAAAAAAGTCAAGCTCTTCGAGTCCAATAAAGACTTTAAAGGTAAATATGGGGAAGTCCAAGAGCAGAAAGGGTATAAAGATGGGCATGAAAAAGTATATAAGTCTAAAGGTTTTGTTATAAAGCAAGAAAAAAAATACAAGCTCAAAGATTGTTATTTATGTAACAGGTCGTATAAGTAGAAAGAGTGCTTAAAGTGCAAAGTTATCGGTCTTGTGATGGAAGAAGATGGGTGTGCTCTTAAGTATAAGAAGCATATGGGCTCATTACGGTTACTCAATGCCTTAAATTTCAAGTCTTCACTTAAGATGTACGCGAAGGATGGGTTAATGTATATAGATGTAGATGTGAATGATAAGACTACTTTTGCAATGCTAGAAATAGGTGTCGGACACAACTTTACAGCTAAGGACGAGGTTAAAAGACTTAGTTTGATGGTGACTAACGAGACTAAAAGACTTAGTTTGGTAGTGACTAAGTCATCTAGCGAGTATGAAGATAGTGAATGCTTCTCCAAAACCTACTAGTGGTATGGTGTGTAAGGTAAGCCTTAGCATAGAAGAATGAAAGGAAATGCTACACTTCACAATTGTGATAATGGAAGACTTCATGATTGTGTTAGACATGGATTTTTTTAACCGGACAAAAGACATGCCTACACACTCATTGAGAAAATAGTGATTTTGAAGGAAGAGACACAATATGTGGTACCAACCAAGATACAAAATAGATAAGATATGAAGCTATTTTATACTATAAAAGTAAAGAAAGACTTCAAGAAAGAAAAAATTATTTACTTAGCAACCTTAAAAGAAGATAGGCTAATAGATGATAATGAAGTAGAGATGCCTTAATAAATCACTAGGTATTGGCTAAGTTTAATGATATAATGTCACCGAGTTACTTGAAAAGTTGTCACCTAATGCCTTGTATGAAATGGGACACTTTTAGAGGTTAATAAAGAATGCTAGATAGATTCAAAAGTCTTTAGATGATTATAAAACATTAAAAAAGCCTTTAAATTATCCAAGAGAAATTTAGATATCTCTTAGATAATTTAAAGAGTCCCTCGTTATTTTAGTATGTATATATTTAGAGTATTTCATATAAATATCTAGATAGAAAAATTCCACATAATTCATTGTAGTCATTGATGAAATTGATGCTAATCGTTTATTAAAAAGGAGGCGTCCTATAAATAGATGAGGTCTTTATTTGGCTAAACCATCTAAGAAAGTGTAGTCCGAGAGTTGCAAGCATTTGAAAGCAATACAAGAAGTTTTCTATAATATCTTTCTTGTGTATTTTTCTTACTTTTTAAGTTAGAGAAATCATGCAAAATTTCAAGGTGAAAGCTACAAAATAAGAAACTCAATTATAAATGTAAATATCATAAAAAAAAAACATATTATTGGCCATATGCATCTTAATAAGCTTGAAATGTTCAAGAGTTATGCCCTTTTATTTGTCTAGTGGGCACACCACATCAACTTCTTCTTGGTTAAAAAGTTTTTTGCTACATATAATCTAAGAACAGGTAAATAAACACATGAGACGAACGCCTCAAAAAATAGATCCATTAATAACTTACTAGTGAGAGGAGCCGCACACATATATATAATTACCTAGTGGTCGGTGGGTGATAAAGGGTTATAGTGGTTGGCATCACGAGAGGGATGTGGTGGTTGGCATCACGGTGGGCTGTGGTGGTGGGCGGCGTGGTGCGCTGTGGTGGTAAGCGATCGTAGTATGAGAGATTGAACTTTAAAGAGATCCAAAGAAGGTGAAGAGAAACTATAGCCATGTATTTTGTAAATTGTAATTGTAAAATTGAACCCTAAAGTCGGTTATCATTAAGTCACATATGAGTATGGAGCGGGGCAAATGGGGCGTGACGAGCAAATATCATCCCCACCCTATTCCAATTGAAAATAAATATGGGGCGAGGTGCCCCACCTCGTTCCGTAGTCAACTTGAGGAATCCCCATATTGACCGGGCGGGGTAGGGCGGATTGTCATTCATAACCCTATTGCCGGAACATCTCCCATTTCTTTCTTCAATCGACCCTCTTTCTTTCTCCAGTCGATAATTTCTAACATCTTTCTCGATCATATTCTAGCAACCCGAGTAGATAGATTCGATCACACAACACCACCAAACTCCATAAAATTCCCTAGATCCAAGTTATACACCATTAGCCTACCCAAAACTATCTCAAATGAATCCGAAACCATTAAAAAATTCTAGCCAACATTCTCCTTTTTTTTTTTTCAAATTGCCTATCCTTTAGTTGATTGTTTTCCTCTATTTTCCAAACATCCAAACTCACGCACCATAAACAAATTTGTACGGATCTATCACGACCACCCTCACCATTTTTCTTGGCCAAAACAACTCAAAAACCATTGGAGAAAGACCAACCAAAATAGCCCTTTTTGTTTCTCTTGAAATTTGATGAAATTTTGATTGGGCTCCTTCACTCACTACGTCCAATAGCTTCTCTAAGCCTTTTTTGCTTGTTTTAGCTCCAAAATTATCAATAACATCGTTCATTTGAGCTTGTTAGAGAAGAATGGTCTAAAGTCGCTCTAGCTTGATTTTTCATCGATGGATGGTGGTATGCAACAATACCTTCATCAACTTATAGAAGAGGTCAAAAACTATCGGATCCAAATAAGCAAGCACCAAAAACATGCTAGAAAATTTTATGATCAAAGGTAATGGCCAAAATTACGTACAATAGCTAACGAGTCCCTCTCTCTCTATTTTTCTTAATTTTTCTAGGGGTATTTTTATAATTTTAATATCAAGGGTATTTAGGCAATCCAATAACTATATAAGGATATTTTGTAATTTTTTACACCAAGGAGCATTTTGGTAATTTCAAGTACCAAGGGCATTTTGGTCATTTTATAGTTGTTTAGTTTATTTTTGTACTCTCTTGTCATTGCTTAGTACTATATCATAATATTATATGTATTAAAGTATTGTATCACTAATTAGGGTGATAACTAAAGATATGATGTCAATAAGAACTTGTTAAGGAGATATAAAGTCAATGTTTAATATTTCGCAAAAAAAATTAAAAAGATGAGATTAGAGTTATTTGATTGACTTATCCAGGATATAATGATCCGGTCCCGGTGTAGGTTTATAATTGTTTACTTGCTTCCTTTCATGTTAGATGAATTATTTGTGTGATGACACCATTTTTATTCATGTCTTCATGAATTGTGAAGAACATGATTTCTAAAAAATTTATTGCTTTAATTGATTTAAAAATATTATTGATTTGGTCTTTATCTTGATGAATAATTTTGTGTTTGACCTCATAGTCATCATTGGTTCGTTTTGGACAATTTCTAAACTTAGTTTAAAACTTTATTGATTTATTTATTTTCATTTTGTATATTTTTTAAATGAGTTTTAAGTCGTTATTGGTTTGCCCCACTTGTTGTCAAGTAGATTTATGCTTTATTTTTTAAAGTTATCATCAACTTAATCACATTCATTATCCAACAAAGTTTTCCTAATCAATCATGTTGGCACCTAATTTTTGCTATTTTTATTTACTTGTTTATTAACTATAACAAAAATACCAATAATAATAATAATAATAAAACAAAACAAAAAAGGCAAAAACTATATATATATATATAGAAAAAAAGAAAAAAAGATAGAAAAAAAGAGCAATTAGGATAGTTTGCTTAGATTAATTCTAAAATAGGGATTTAATTGAAAAAATAAAAATTTTGAAATAATTGAAGAAGAAAATTAAGGGCGATAAAAAAAATAGAGGGAGTCAAAGCTTCAAATCGTTTAATTAAAATAAGGAGGGGTACCATTGGAATGAATTAAAATAAAAGTTCTAATTATTGGTAATGGGAAGCTAAAATTAAAACACAAAAAACAAATTGAACCAAAATAAATGCATGGATAAAGCAAAGGACAAAATTGGATTTTTGCCAAGAGAAAAACCCCACCAATATAAAGCCCATGCATTTTTTTATCATGGACAATGTTCATCTATCACCCTAAAAGTACACCCAATCGCTGTAACTTGGTCTCACTCTCGCCCATTCTTGTCTCTCGTCTCTCACCCATAGCTTTTCTCCCTCGCTAGCCTCTCTCCGGCCTAGCGGACGCCTAAGCCCCTTTGCCTCTTGCACGCCGGCCTTGCTCACTCGCACCCCTCAACCCACGACCGCCCGCAAGCCTCCTACTCACCGGCAAGAACCAACCTCCACGACTCGCAGTTCCTTAGCCTCTTGTTTAAAAAACTTGCCCAAGCCTTTCCCTTGCATAAACCCTCTCGCTTGGCCATCTCCTTCAGCCCCTCGCAAATCAAGCTTCCTCCCACAGGCCACACACACATACTAGCCCCTACGACCTATAACCCTACTCATGCCAACAAGCAAGCTGCATCAAGCAACCTTCACAAATAGCTCATCCACTCTAGCTCTCTCCCATAGCCTCACCCACACACACATACAACAAGCCACGCCCCACAACTACCGCCCACCTCACACTAGGAAAACCCCTCTCATAAACAACCCAAACTCGTCCCTTTAGCCCCAAAGTATTCAAAAAAAAAAAAAAAGCTCCAAAATAACCTTAAAACACCCCAAAAAAATAGCCCTAAAAATACACCCCAAAACGACTCGAAAACACCCAACAAAAGAAAACATCCCTAAAGCCCTAAAACAAGCCAGTAAAATAGCTACAAAACAACCTCAAAAGTAGCCCCAAATCTAGCCCCAAACATATCCGAAAAATCCATCAAAACCTCCAAAGTCGGACATGTAACCATTACCAACAACAACAACCAAAAATCCTTACAGAGCAACCCATTTGGGTCGTCTATTTGAAATACCAAAGCAGCCCTAAAAAACCCCAAATCATATTCAAAACCACCCAATAAACTCCCCAAAATACCCAAGCAAATAGACACAAAACCTCCCTCAAAACGACCTCACTGAACACTTTTTATTTTTATGTTACTGAAAAAAACAGAAAAAAAACTTAAAAAAAAAAAGACTTTGTGTTGTAGTTTTTTTTTTTGCTGTTTTTGTTTAATTTGTTTTGATAGGAAACATATTTCAGAGGAGATTTTAGTCATTCTAGTAAGATTTACACCACACGTTATCTACAAATAGTCGATCTCCTTGTTCGACTAATCAAATATTCATTTATCATCGAAAACGAAGAGAGTAAGACTAACTCCAAGCCAAACATCCGAATCACGGGATCTTTGGGTAAAAATTCTAAAACTATTGTTCTTTCAAAGCATGATTTGCATTTGCTTTGTGATGGGTGATTGATTGATTGTGGTGTGCAATATAGATTTAAAGTCGTTGATGGTTTTTGAAATTATTTTGTATGTTTTTGTATCCATTTCTCATTTTTATTTTTATTTTTAGTTATTTTTTGTTCTTTGTTCTCCCTGTTTTGTTGTTGGTTTTGTTTTTTTTTTTTATCTTTTTGTTCCTGATTGTATCTTGTTTGAAAATAGTCGCTAGTAGCTTTTCACTTATGTGACGAAGCCATCGAGAGCTTCAAAATATTTTTGTTTATTTGTTTGCATATAAGTCGATGATGGTTTCCCACTTATGTGACGAAGTCATCGGAAGGCTTCAAAATATTTTTGTTTATTTTTTTGCATGTGCGAAAATAAGTCACCGGTAGTTTTCCATTTATGTGACGAAGTCGTCGGAAAGCTTCAAAATATTTTTGTTTATTTGTTTGCATGTTTTAAAATAAGCCATTAGTAGATTCTCACTTATGAGACAAAGCCGCCAACAATTGTTCAAAATGGTCATTTGCTCCTTGCTTGAGTGATATGAAGTTGCTAGTGACTTCCCACCTCTATGACGAAGTTGTCGGTAGCTTTTTATATCCACTTGAAGTCGTCAATGATTTTTCACTTATGTAAGTGAAGTTATCGGTGACTTGCGGATCATGCCGGTAAAAGGCTATTTATCTTTAGAAACTCACCTATTTTGCGATAATAGGTCTTGTTCGCTAATGATTAGCTAAATTTCTAATTTTTCTACCCTTTTTTCATTTGGGTACGACGTATTAGCCTTGGATCGGTTTGAACGCCCGAACTATCTCGTTTCACACTTGAACCATCTCGTCCTATAATTTTATTAAATAAAGTCACATGAATAGGCATATACCATAACATAATAAAAATCAAAATTTTCTATTCGTAGACAAACAATGCGATCTGTCTTAAGTAGGATAGGATGGTGGTGACATCATGTCTTCCTCATATGTAACCAACCCCTTATCTAGATATCCATGTAGACTAGTATATTTAGAGTTTCCTAGTTCTCCCCAATTAACTAGGTGGAGACTCCTTTATCTCGGCCCCTCCACCCATTGGTGGCCAACGTCGATAGAATTATCGACTCCATTAAGGATTTGCCATGCGAAGGTCAAGCTTTGAATGTCGGTGTTTATAAATATCTGGTTTTGTTATGCCTCTATGCCTATTTACTTTGATTGAATGATTTCTATTTAATTGTTTATTTATTTTTATGTTGTGGGAATATGTTTGTATATGTATATGTTGTTCATGTTGTGCTTCGCGGCTTTGTTGTTTAATTTTTAGCATTTTATTTCGTACTTCGACCCTGGATATAGAGTTGTGCCCCACACACTACACTTGTATAATTATAACTTTCATTTGCATTTGTCTCGGGATCTAGGGAGTTATTAGTGGTGCCCCGATGGGTTTCATCCCGGGTAAACACTCATGAAACTTTAAGCCTTCTTGTTAGTCTGCCATTAGTGATGGGTAATCAATGATTTTTCATGATTACTAATGTCATTATGGATAGTCCTAGTGACTCTACTAAAGACTCACTAGGCTGGAAGGTACCCTTTTGAGACTTGATAGAGTCTACCCCCTCATGTAATAACTAGAATTGAACCTTAGAGCCATTTCTCCTTGTTTAAACACACTAGGCAAGTCGGATATGTTTGAAACCTTGACTAAAATAATTTAGTCATGATGTTTCGGGATGGTTGATAAAAGAGCTCAAGTACATTTTAGGCCGGCATCGGTTTTCGAAACGGAATCCGAAGCCCTTCAACGAATGGATGGAGATTGTAAAGAGTGATTTCGGAGTGACCATCGGTTGATAACCAAGATACAATTGATGATCAACGACACCAATAAAATCCTTGAATGTTGGGAACTCTTAACCGCTGGTGACAAATGAGTGTTCAAGCATAAATATGAAAAATTGGCAACATTAATAGAGATATCGGTTCGAAGCCTATGTGAAGGCTCTCATCTCTCTATAGGACCCTTCATGTTGATGTTTCACCATGAGAAACATAGATATGACTCTTACAATAGAGGAGTATCACCAATGCTCGTAAATATAAAATCCTCTATATCAAGTCTATCTCTACTCGTCGACGTGATGAAGTGGTTAATAGGGTCAAAAGATGGTCGGGTGTAAGTCCGAGTCGAGCATGAGCCAAGGGTGCTACCGAGGGATGGCACCATGAGATCTTATTAGACATATTCAAACAAAGCTTAAGAGAGCCCATCACCAGCTCAAAGAAGTTTCAAGTCTTAGCTTTATGCATCTTTAGTCTAATCTTATTTCCATCCTCTACTCGGATTTATTAGTCTTCGAGCTGCAAATGCTTTCATTAAGGCGTAAAAGAACTCAATTAATCCTACTACTACAATTTTAGCCGAGATTATCTTGTCACCGAATCACTATTGAAGGTCCGATAAAGGCGAGATAAGGTGTTGTATGCAACGGCTGTGCATATTGATGATTTGTCATATAAGGATATATAAATCCATCTTTGACCCTGTTTGGTGGAAGGATCAAGAATTGCTAAAGAAGTTTGCGATCACCCCATGGAAGAGTCATACCAAACAAGAATAGAGAACTATGCTACTCGACTTGTCAAATTCCCAAGTCTAATAGAAGGTCATCCGGATGAATCAAGCATCGTATTTGTCTTATTGTGGAACTTTTCTTTAGGTCCCTCTAGTTGGATCAATAGGATACGTCGGTTATACGCCTAGTATGGTGTCTAGGCAACTTGGTTATGAGCAAGGCATTTCGAGAACGATGGGATTGGTTGGTTTTAAAGGAAACTTGAAAAAAAAGGCTTCACTTGCTTTTCTAAGTCGTATCACCGAAAACTAGTTACACAGGGTATGGTGGGTGAAAAAATAGATGGTCATGAGGTAGCTACTACGAAAGCCTATCCGTCTTGGCAAGCCACAAGAGTAAAAGATTTAGGTGATCAAGCAAACCAGAGTCAAGATAATCAAATTCCAATGCTTGACCATCGAGCTAGTTTTCGATCCCTATTGTGGTCATAGATCCCGTTAAGCCGTTCGAGGTTGAAATGGGTTAGTCTTTCCAAAGAAACAAACCACTCTCTCCATGAGTTCCAAACATTTCATCTAGCCAACACGCAGGAAAAAAAAAGAAAAGTGGATGATCCTCTAGAAATGGCTCTCTCATATTATGACGACCTTAATAGAAAAATGGAGCTACTCAAGATGGATAATTTAAAGCTAACTAATGATCTAGCCGAGGAAAAAAGAAAGATAAAAAAGGATAAAGAAAAGATACTAGATCCGGAGCAAGATTTGAAGGCCTAGCAAAGTATAATTGCTGAAGAGAAATATTGAAAGTCGGCTTATCATCAAGCTCAAGCGAATTAGATGCCAAATATGCCGAGTTAGACAAACTACAATCATGAGATAGACAGATTGAGTTTGAGTTGAGGGGTTTAGGTTTAAAAATATGAAAACTCGGAAAAAATAATATGAAGTGGCAAATGTCCCTCAAAGCTGAATGCGACGAATCGTCGAGGCTCGATAAAGCAAGTAACGGAGATGTAAAGCCAAATTGTAGCACTTAAGAAAGAGAATTGACATCTAAAATGAGAGGTACTTCGAGTTGTCCTCATACCGAGCTATCATACACAATAACTTGCCTTAAGTCGGTAATGAGCGAGGCAAAAACTTGGATGTGCTAGATAATCAAGCAAATGAGGTCTTCAAGGAAGTTATAGCTCTACGAGAGCTAAGTTTGGCCATTGGTGAGCATAGAGTGAGAGATTATAATGAATCTCCGATCGACTATCCGAGGAGAACCGACTTTCTGCTATTTGAAATGGCTAGATGAGGGAAGATCTTTGGAGTTTGATGGAGCTACCTAGCAATTTAGCTCTATTTGTATGTGTTTCATCTTCGGTTATATTTTCTTTTTGTTATGTAAAAGAAAGATGTACTATGAAGTATTTAG
Source organism: Dovyalis caffra (assembly GCA_963924115.1). Lineage (NCBI taxonomy): Eukaryota > Viridiplantae > Streptophyta > Magnoliopsida > Malpighiales > Salicaceae > Dovyalis > Dovyalis caffra. Next base: position 2,255,016 of record CAWUPB010001198.1, on the reverse strand, counting down.
AGCCTACGTGCTCATCATTTTGAATATTCGATTAATAAAAGCTTCGACATCTTTCTATACATAGAGTTGTTTGTTATGATTATTGAAACTCATTTAACAAGTTGGGAGCACCGACCTTACTAAATGATCACATTAGCAAATGATATCAACTCGTACTATCTAATGAAATAGCCTCAACTATATAAAGAATTTGATAGGCCGGATGGTTACTCTTAAATTGAAAAGATGGAAGAAATCCAATGGTTACTAATGTAAGGAAACATATCATTAAACCAACCATGAGCAAGCTCACCAAAACGAGAAAAAAAAAGGAGCTCTTTTGTCACTCCTCATGGATGGCTACTCTATATCCGAGTCTCGAATATCGTATATATTACTAATATGTTATTCATGTAATATGTTATTCATATCCCGTACTTTGTTGCTGTTTTTTATGTGCGTAAATATAGGTCATGTCGATAAAACCACACATCCTCCAATAGTTTACAAGACCAAACTAAGAGTGAAAATAGAAAACGAGAAAAGAGCTTGATTGGAGCAAACTTATCAATAAGAGATCGCAACATTGAAGGAAGAAGTTACGAGGCTTACTACCCTTTTTGAATAGAGCATTCAAGCTCGAGCTACTCTCACGTCGTCTCTCAACCTCGGTGGTAGGTTAATCATTTGTTGTTGCCTCCGAAGCTACATTTGTCATCCTTCCATCGATTTCCTAATAGACATCTCGGATTCATCGGTTTGTCATGCCTCGGCAAGGGAACCCCACCATTGATAAGTCGACCAATACCTCAATGTCGAGAGACATACACGAGCCGATCCCTCCGAAAATTCATGTCCTCTCGCCGGAGGCATAAATTGATCTAACGGCTGATGATTATGGAAGGAAGAAGAGGTTTACTAAATTTAAAGTTGAAAAATTCATTGTCATTAAAGAGCGACTTCGGACCATCGAAGTTGTAGATGTGTATGACCCTCTCTTAATAATGGACAAGTGTTTTATGTCGAATGTGGTGATTTGAAGAAAGTCGGGCTCCTAAAGTTTCCTAAGTATACCGACGACCGGTGCTCGAGGATCCACTTGAAGGTATATTTGAATAAGACGATTGAAGTAGCCCATAAAGAAACTTTTCTAATCCACTTTTTTCCTAAAAGTCTAGAGGGATCCGCCCTTACATGGTTTCTCGAATTAGATAAGACTAAGATCAAAAGGTGGAGAGATTTGGTTAAGGCCTTCATGAGGTAATACAAGTTCAACTTAGAAATAACTCCGGACAAGTCTAGCTTACGATCAATGGAAAATGGTGCCAAAAAGTCAATCGGAGAGTAAGCTCAAAGGTGGAAGGAAAAAGCTTCAAGAATTCGACCACCATTGCTAGAGAAGGAGTTAGTCATTCTTTTTATAAATACTTTCAAGCCATCTTATTATGAATATTTATTAAGCAATTGATCGAATAGTTTCGTTGAGATATTATCCGTGGTCGAGTATATTGAGCAAGCCATTAAAGCGAGAAAGAGTGTTAGATTCCGTCAAGTCAAGTTCCAAAAGGAATAATTTTAGGAAAAGAAAAGAAGTAGGTGTTCATCAAGTTGAAGGGCTAATTTTTTACCAAAAGGTCTTTGGGAGGCCCCGTGGAGAGCAAACAGTCAATATATGCCACAAGGCGATATGGTTAGTTTTGTCTTCCAATTCACAACGCTAAGAGCTATCATGCCCACCAATGTCATCGATTTGACAACCCGAGTCTCTAATCCTTACACGACCTCGGATGCAAGTCGTTCCTAAAAATTCACTAGCCTTCGGACAGTTCAATAATCAACGAGCTCCCTTCAATTAAAATGATTAGAGGAATACTAAAAGGGTAAAGTATAAAAACATCTTTTCACCACTTTCCATCTCCCTAAGAGACCTATTTAAACACTCGATGGCCATCGGTCGGGTGGCTCTAATTCGGATACCTCTATTGCAACCACCATATCCAAGATGGTATAGGAAAAATGAGACTTTTGGGTATCACGGTGGTGTAATAGGCCACAACATTGAGGATTGTGTTGGTTTAAAAAAAAAGGTAAAGTTATTGATAAACCAAGGGTGGATCACATTTGAGGATACACTTAGTTATCCAAATATGAATTCGAATCTGCTTGTTAAATCATACTTGGAATTGAAAGAATTAACATGGTGTCATGTGATGATGTGGTATACGATAGCAAAAGATCAAGTCCGAAGATTTCTATAGCCGGATCGTTCGACTTGATGAATGCTTGGGGCGTTGACATGAAACCTTTTGAAGTGCAAGCTTTTGTTAATCTAAAACGAGTGCTATAAGTTTCACCGGACAAGGAGGCACAACATGGATGACTACACTCGAATTCCATCAACTCGTCCAAACCATGCTTGTTATTAAGGACTTTGAGGATAGAGAAAGAAAAAAAAGTGCCGAAGTGAATGTGTTGTCCGTCGATAAAGGCACTAACAATTCCGCACCCTTCGGATATGAGCCAACCGAGGCGAGCCCTATAAAGCCGGTTCCGAAAATGCCTACCCTCGCGAAGATCGATTGTCCGGCCATTCTTTACAACTATAGATCCTCTAGTAAATCATATGCTATTCTAAAGATGTATGCTGATGGGACAATAGATGTTAGGGGAGTTACATGCATATGAAGGTTCTATACCTTAGAAGAACTAAGAGTAGAAAAAGAAAAAGGTGTTGCAAAAGCTATCAAGGAAAAGAAAATTGAGCAACCCTCGTTAAATTTTGAGATAAGTAACCCGATTGAGGATGATAAAGCAATGGAATTTTTAAAATTGATGAAGCATAATGAGTACGAGTGTAGTGGATCGATTAAACAAGACTCCAACACGTATATCCCTTCTATCACTAATCTTGAATTCCGAGCCTCATCGAAAGGCACTTTAAAAAGTGCTTAGTGAAGTGTATGTTCCATAAGACATCACCTCCGATTCAATGGAGCACTTGGTGGGGAGGGTATAAGCTACCAACTATTTGTACTTTACCGAGGTTGAATTGGGACTCGAAGGAACTAGACACAATAAAGCTTTGTATATCACTCGTCAAATGTAAGGATCATGTAATTACGAAGGTACCGATTGACAATGGATCTACTTCGAATGTACTCGTCAAAATATGTCTTTGACGATCCGCTAATCGATTCTTCACATATGAGGCCGAGTAAGATAATGGCATAAGCCTATGATGGCACCCCTCACCGAGTTATTGGTGATATAGAAATTCATCAATGTATTGGCCACACCAATTTTAAACCATCTTTCAAGTAATTGACATTCATCCTTCTTAAAGTATGTTGTTAGGGAGGCCATGGATTCATGCGATAGAAGCAATCACATCTTCACCGCATCAAAGGCTGAAATATATAGCCAATGAGAAGCTAATTACTCGTGAAGGTCGAAGAGGCTATGGCTATAGCTAAGAATGTGGCGATCCCTTACATTGAGGCGAGATGGAGTCAATGAAGAGAGCTCGCATGCTTTTGAGATTGTTAATGTGGAATTGGTCATAGAAAAATCACAAGTAAGAAGTCCTAAGTCTGTCTAGTGTTGTTAAAATGATGGGAAAATACATGATAAGAGCTAGGTTGCCATCGTTCTATATGGAGAATTGCCTATTGGATGAGTGCAAGCATGTAAAGTTAGGGATGACCGACCAACATTTTAGGTTGGGGTACAAGTCATCTAGGAAGGACTATTAGAGGATGGCCGAGTTGAAGAGACAGAAGAGATTGGCCCGTATTGAAGGGTGAGATCCCGATTATGGAGACATTGATATCCCTCATATCTACACCACCTTTCCACGACCTTCGTATGTGGCATTCATGGGTGATGAGGATCTTGGCTTGGGTCACATCTTCAATGACATAACAATCAACACCTTAGGGGCAGCAGTGACTTGGGAAAGTGATCGGTACACATCACCATCATCATCGCTAGTTGGATCTGATGTGGTGACCCTTCCACAACTCAACGAAAACAATATAAAGCTTTTTGACATCGAGAAAATTGTTTGAAAGTGTGTCGAAAATGAGGAGCTGACCAACCGTGTAACCCCGTAAAAACCCTTATCCGTAACGCGACGTGTATTAGAATAATTCTATATATATGTATATTAAGAGTAAGTATAATTCTCATTTCATCATGAGAAATTAATGCTTGAAATATGTGATTTATGTTAAATTAGAGTTATTTTGTTTAAGATTAATGGTTTAATTATTAAAGAAATCAAATAAACAAAATCAGTGTTTTAAGGACTATATTCTGCCCGAGTTTTGTGTGAATTATTTGAGGACTTTAGAGTACTTTTTGGGTCAATCTTAAAGAATGAAAGTTGTTTATCTATGGGTTTAATAGGCCTGTATAAAATTTTATAATATTTAGACCTATACATTAAGAGGTATACCAATTATAGTGAGGGTTGTTTCGAAATGCATTCTGCTGGAATTTTGGGAGAAGAATCTGCCCGAATCTTGTGAGATTTATTTGATGCTGTTAGATTGATTTTTGAGAAAAACGTAAAGAATAAAAGTTGTTTTTCTATATGTGTACTAGCTCTGTATAAAATTTCATAAATTTTGGATACATATAGAAAGAGTTATGCATATTTTAGTATAGATGGGTTAGGAGGTAACACTGCTGAAATTTTGAGGAAAAAGAAATTCTGAATTTTAAAAATGGAAATTTCTGAATTTTTTATGAAAGAAATTTTGTCTAATTACATTAACCCAGCTTATTAATTTTTTTATTTATCCTAATTTTTCTTTAGCCACCTAAGCACTTGAATTAAATGCTTAGAAGCCAAATCATCACCTTTAACTTCCAAAACATGCCAGCTTTGCCTTCCAAGCTTCCTCCACTTTACATTTGGCCTAGTTAAATTTTAACACTTATGGTATAAATAAATGAGAGGATAAAATGTGAGTATATAAGGGAAAGAGAGGGTTAAATGGCTGCCATTTTTAGGCCAAAAATCGTAGCCATCCAGAATTAAAAGAGAAGCCAAATTGAAGAGAGAAAAACAGCAAAAAGAGAGAAAGAAAGAAAAGAGAAAGAGAAAGGGAAAAAGGAAAGAAAAAGAGCTCAGAAAATTCTAATCAAACCTAAAAGAGGTAAGCAGGTTTCATTTTTTGGCTGATTAATGTCTTAAATTATTTTTTTTAAGTTATTTTGTTAGTGTTTATTTCATGGGTTGTAATAATTTTCAATGGTTATATGTTTGATGCTTGGGATAAATCTATGTATGGATGCCTTGCTGTGATGATTTATGATGTTATGATTTTTTGAAAAATGTCCAAGTATGTGGTGATGGGTTGGATTAAACTTGGACTAAATTTAAGTGAACTAAAACATGTTTAAAATTGGCTTGGAATGAACTAATAAATTAGTGTTGATAAGGAGTAAATTCTGTCTGAATTTTGGGGTGTATGTTCAAGGATTTTAGATCGATTTTTAGGTAAAACTTAAAGCCTAAAAGTTGTTCATCTATGTTTCAAATAACTTCCTTTAAAATTTCTTGGTTATTGGATTTGTGTACAAAGAGTTACACCCGATTTAGTATGGATAGCTCTAGATAAACTACTATTAGGCAGATTGCTCCCTAAGTTTCAAAAATTTATAATTAATTATGTACTTGGTATTTAGATCTAATTTTTGGATATGTTATAAATAAATATTTCTAGTATCTAAAATAAAATGAGTAAGATTTAATTATGTTCTAAAATTAAAAAATTATTTACTTGATTAGGATTTGCCCGGTAATAAACCCTAAAACAAAAAAAATTAGATTTTGACAAAATTAATAGGTTTGGAACAAACTAAATGAGCTTGGACTAAATAAAATGGAATTAAATAGATTCAATGGACCTAGGATAAAGTTAATGGGCTCGGATTAAAGTAAATGGACTTGGACCTTCTTTTAAATATTAATGAAACTAATGAACAATATTAATGAGCGGAGATTGTGTTCTCTCTGTGGGTATCATGATTGGTATGTGAGCAACGAGATAAATTCCGAGTGTGGGTTGGACCATGAGTATGGCATGAGAATGAAGGGTTGGTACCCGAATTTGGTTGAATGTGATTAAATATGTCATCACGTCCATCATGTGCATAGTGGATGGTTTAAGACAAGTCAATTGATTGAGAAATGGTTTATACATCTAGGTTTGATAACCTAACTCGGAATAAATGGGTATTAGTAGTCTAGTACTCTAAGATGTGTGCCCGCACTATTAGACGATGGATTTCCGCTAATAGTAGTTACAACGAGGGATGATTCCGTTGTAGCGAGAAGATGATCCGAGGATCATCCGGATGAATCAAGTCGTGTGCTTGCACTCGTTAGATGATGGATTCCCGCTAACGTAGTTATAACGAGGGATAATTCCGTTGTAGCGGAAGGTGATCTGCGGACCACTCGGATGATAAATAGAGTAGATCGGCTAATACCTAAGGTACCCGAGATTAAAATTTATGAGTATGGTGGAAAGTCAAAACAACATTGCATATCACGTGCATCACCCTACTTACCGAGCTTCGGTTCACCCTCGTTGTTATTTTTTTTATGTCTTGACAGAAAAAGGATAAGTTGGTATCGATGCGGTCGGCTCCTCCTAACTCGGCTCATGTGAGGCACCATATATTAGTTTTTATTTTATCTCGTAAATTTAAGGTATGGAGTTTGTGAGAAATTGAATATGGCTCGTAATGTTTTATTAATGTATTTAATTATGTTATATAAATTTTATCTTAAGGAGTTATATACGTAATGTACTATTAAAGTCCTAAGAATATCATAAGAACACTACTTAGAGTTTAAAGTATGTCAACGTAACGCGCTTTGTCCAAGTACCCTACTTTGGTAGTAGAAATATGATTGGGGCGGGGGTGTTACAAATTGGTCGAGGAGGAAGTGCCGATCGTCTACAAGGCCGAGTAAATCTCTTTTCATCATGTTTTTCTTTGACCTTCTAGTTGAATTCTAGCTCGAATCATGGAACGAAATGTTTGATGTGGAGCCTTGTTTTATTCATCTATAATAATAATACATCAAATTATGTAGAATTTTATTTTGAAATAGTCTTGTTTGCCTTCTTTTTCTCTTCCCTTTATTTGCATTTTTATTTTATTTCGGGGATATACATTATGATTACCTCTTTAAAAATGAAAATGCTTGGACTAAAAATTATTGACCTAAATTTGATGAAACTTTTAACTACGATGGATGAAGGAGAGTGGGGAGAGGATGGCATAAAAGAATTCACAAAACTAGTAGAATCATTAGAACACTCTATCAAGCCGCATCAGGATGAGTTAGAAATGATAAATATTAGGACTAATGTGAACATATGAGAGCTAAAAGTTGGGACCAAAATGGAAAATGCTTAAAAAGAAAGCTCGATTTCACTCTTCGGAGAATACTCTAATGTATTTGCTTGGTTATATGCCGACATGCCAAGGCTAGATATCGAGATAGTGGAGCATAGATTACTTGTAAATCCGAGGTACAAACCAATAAACCGAAGTTGAGAAGGATAAGGTTGGATGTACTCGTTGAAAATAAAAGAAGAGATCGAGAAGCGATGGGATATCGAATTTTTAAAAATGGTTGAATACCCTCGGTGGGTGTCGAACATAGTTATAATGGGTAAGAAAGATGAAAAGACTCGAATGTGTATGGATTATCGTTATTTGAATAGAGCCAATCCAAATGATGACTTCCCTTTTATCACATATCGATGTCCTAGTCGATAATGATGTAAAAAATGCCACTTATTCCTTCATGGATGGATTTTTAGGGTATAATCGGATCAAGATGGTAATAAATAACAAGCGTAAGATGACATTTGTCACTCCTCGTGGGACTTTTTGCTATAAGGTTATGCCTTTTGGATTGAAAAATACCGAGGCCATTTACCAAAGAGCCATGTTTACATTATTCCATGACATGATGCATAAAAAGGTTAAAATATATATAAATGATATGATTGCTAAATCTAAAGAAGAGGAGAATCATACAATAATCATAAGAAAACTATTTGAGAGATTGAGGAAATATCGACCGAGGTCGAATCCCGCAAAATGCACTTTTGGTGTGAAGTTAGGAAAATTGCTTGGTTTCATAATAAGCAATAAGGTAATTGAGGTTGATCTCGATAAAGTTAGAGCCATCCGAGCATGCCTCCATCGTCAATTGAGAAAGAAGTCGAAGCTTTACGGGTTGTTTGAATTATATTGCTCGCTTCATCTCTCAATTAACTAACACTTATGAGCCAATATTCTGGTTATTATGAAAGAAAAATCTTGGTGTATGGAATGATGAATGTCATGAGGCATTTGATCGGATCAAGCAATATTTATAAAACCCATCACCGCCGGTACCGCTCATGCCGGAAAGATCACTAATTATGTACTTGTCAATGATAGAAATGACCATGGGAGGTGTCTTGGGTCAGCAAGATAACTCGGGAAGGATGGAATAGGCCATATACTATTTGAGTAAAAAGTTCATTGATTACGAGTCGAGATACAAGTACACCGGAGATGATGTGTTGTGATTTAGTATGGTGTGCACGATGGCTCGGACAAGTACATGCTCTATTAAACCACTTGGCTAATCTCAAAAATGGATCTTGTTAAGTACATCTTTGAGAAACTCTACATGTCCAATCGGATTGTAAGGTGGCAAGTCATGTTATCTAAATACGACATTGTATACATGACAAAAAAGACGATAAAAGGAAGTGTCAGCGGATCATTTAGCGAGATAATGCAATGTACGGCTATGACCTTTTGAGATTTGATTTTCCCGATGAAACAGATTATGGTGGTTAAGAAAGAAAAGCGAGGTTGTAGGATGATATGTGGGTCTTATATTTTGATGGGGCTATAAATGTTTTAGGAAATGGTATCGGGTCGATCCCGATTTCACCAAAAAGAAGACAGTTCCTTATGGCAATCATGTTACGGTTTGAATGCATAAATAACATCACCGAGTATGAAGCATGTGTTCATGGCCTAGAAATAGCCTTAAAGATAAAGATAAGCAAACTTAATGTATACGATGACTCTTTGCTCATAATCGGTCAAGTGAAGAGAGAGTGGAAAATGAAAACCGAAAAGCTAAAGCCATATCAAGAGCACTTAACAAAGCTAGCCAATCGGCTTGAAGAGATTGAGTTCACTCATCCGGGTAGAGAGAAGAACCACTTTACCGATGCACTAGCAACACCGGCTTCCATAATCGAAATTCAATGTGGGGTGAAGATTTAACCCATATGTATTGAAACCGAAATGCTCCTACATACTATTGTGGTTCGATTAAAGAACGACTAGATGGGAAGCCGTAGTACCATGACATCAAATAATTTATTAAAAATAGAGAGTATCCAACCGATGAAACCAAAAATGACGAAACATGCTAAGAAGTTTGGCCATGGATTTTTATCTTGATGGTGAAATTGAGATATTTAGATGCGATCGAAGTAAAGAAGACTATAAGAAAGGTTCATGAAGGAATTTACGCCACACATACTAGCGGACATATGATGAACTAACAAATCTAGTGATGTGATTATTTTAGGACGACCATGGAGAAAGATTGTATCGACTATATCCGAAAATGACACAAATGCCGATTCATACCGATCATATAAATGCTCCACCGAGCACCCCTTTTTAAAATGGTATCACATTAACCATTTGCAATGTGAGGCATGGATGTCATCGGATCGATAAATCCTAAAACAAGCAACGGTCATCGCTTTATTTTGATAGCAATTGATTATTTCACCAAATGGGTTGAAGCTCGGTTCCCTTACGCATGTGACTTAGAAGGTCATTTGTCGGTTTGTTGAAAAGGATATAATATACGGATATGGCTCTCCCGAAACCTTGGTAATAGATAATGCTCAAAACTTCAATGATAAAATGATAACGATTTGTACCGGTGATGAAGGATAAAGCATCGCAATTCCTCTTCGTATAGACCCAAGATGAATAGAGCTGTGGAAGTAGCAAATAAGAATTTGAAGAAGATTATCCAAAAGATGATGGTGTCATACAAAAGCTCATATGACATCCTACCATTTGCCTTGCATGCTTATCGAACATCCGTTAAAACTTTAACAGGAGTGACTCCTTACTCTTTGGTATACGGAATGGAAGAAGTGATGCCACTAAAGGTTAAAATGCCTTCTCTAAGAGTCCTAAAGGAATTTGAGTTAGAAGAATTTGAATGGGCAAAAATTCGGTATGAACAGTTGAATCGATAAGTGAGAATCGACTTGTCGCTATATGTCATGCCTAGTTGTATCGGAGAAGACCGGCCAAAGCATATAACAAGAAGATACGACATAGGAGTTTTCATGAAGAGGAATTAGTATTGAAGAAGGGGCTGCAGACATGCGAGGGAAGATCGAGTAAATGGGCGTCAAACTATGAGGGTCCCTATGTGGTGAAAAAGGCATTTTCGAGTGAAGCTCTCATTCTGAAAAACATGGATGGTGATAATGTAACCCCCGTATAAAAAAAAACATATATATATATATATCACAATTAGTGTGTTAATCGGTGTTACGAGGACTACATTTTGTCTAAATTTTTTATATAATTTATTTAAGATATTTAGTGTAATTTTTGGGTAAAACTTAAAGAATAAAAGTTGTTTGTTTATGTGTCTACTAGCTCTTTGTAAACTTTTGTGATTTTTAGACCTATATATGAAGATTTATGACAATTTTAGTGTAGGTTGGTCTTTAAGCATCACTGCTGGAATTTTTAGGAAAATAATTGACAAGGAATTTCGAGTTTTAAGAAAAGAAATTTCCAAAATTTCATGAAGGAAACTATGTTTATTTACTTAAATCAATTTATTTAGGGTGTATATTTAACCTAAAATTTTAGTAGACACCTAAGAAATGCATTAAATGAATTAATAGCCAACTCACCGATTTTGTCTCAAATCTGCCACCTCTCTCTCATGACTCACCATTAACTTTCCACTCTTCCAAATTAAATCCATCCATTTGTACACTTACTTAAACCAAGACTTTAAGCATGTATATATATATAGAAAGAGTGCAAATGATGAGAAATTTTTAGAGTACCGTAGCCACCAAAATTGGGAGAGAAAAATGGTAAATAAGAGAGGAAGAGGAAAGGGAAAAAAGAAAGAAAAAGAACGAAAAGAAAGAAGGGAAAGCCTAACCAAACTTTAGGAAATTCAAGCAAGGTAAGTAGATTCCATTTTTGGTTGATTAATATCTTAAGTTATTTTTTTGTGTTCATTTCATGGGTTTGTAATAATTTTTTTATGGATTGCTATGGTTGTTTGTGTTGGTGTTAGGGCTTGCTAAATTGGATTTATATGTTGTGTTGCCATGCAAAGTTTGTTTGATAGGTTTAAATGTGTGGATGGGTTGGAAAGGAAAAAAATAAAGAAAGAAAGAAAAAGGAATAAACTTCTAGAGTTTCCCTAGCCTAAAACCATTCGGCCAAGTGGGAAAAATGAGGAAAGAATTGATCTTTTGCGAAATTTAAGGGCATAGAACTCAAGTACAATTTAATTAGGTACATATTAGTAAGTTGGCATGAACAAAAAAAAGTAATCTTTGGCCACTTTAAAGACTTATTCGGCTTAAACCCTAAACTGTGAGGATTTAGATTCCAATCCTTCAATTTCATAATTAATGGTTTGAATACACCCTAATAAGTATAAGAGGACGTTTAGATAGAAAAAAATGCTAGGTAAATCGAAATTTTGACCTAGAACATTAAAAGCCCAATTCAGCCCAAAATGCCCCAACTTGGGTTCGGAGAGAAAATGTCACCTTAATATGTTTTAATTGGTTTAAAGTGCTACTAATTACATACCTCAACTGAAGGATGAATTGTAAAACGAGACTTACTAAATTTAATGGGAGGAAAGTGCCTATATGAAACATAAAGTTTATGACTTGACTAATATGAGTCACCGGTAATTGATTTTTCTTGAGAGAAATATTATGGAAGTGATATGGGAATATATCAAAAACCCTATGTGGGTTGGATCTTGAGAATGATTTGATAGTCTAGGGTCTAGCACCTATAGGGTGTTTAATAGGGTAAATGTAACTTCACGTGCATTATATGCATTCGGAGATGGATTGAACCGATTGCTAAGGTTATTCGATAGTAATCGATTGCGAGGTTATTCAGCGAGTAAATGATTACCGAGGTTATTCAACAACAGAATCGATTGCCGAGGTTATTCGACAATCACCAAGAATACGAGCAAACTTACTAATATCCAGGGTACCCTTAACATTTCAAATTGATGAGAATAGTGTGGGCGGGCGGAAAAACGTTGCATAACACATGCATCACCCTACTTACCGAGCTTCAGCTTACCCTATTTGTTCTTGCATTCCATGATAGGTAAAAGTGATGTTATTACCGATAAGGACACCGTTGGATCCTCCAAAAGGGTCACGTATGACACGAAGTGTACCGAAATTTTTTTTATTGTAATTTTAAGGTTGGAGTGTCGATAAATATTTTGATGGTATTGTAAATAAATTTGATAGTTTCTTCTTCCGTATTGGTTAATATTATATAAATTATTTTATACGCAATTCGAGGTATGATAAATCCTTAACGTATGAGCACGTACGTGTCTAAGGTTAATTCGGAGACCGGTCGTGTCGGCGTGACGTGCTCTTTGCCTAGCCACCCCTATTTGGGTAATAGAGAGTGGATCGGGGCGGGGGCATCACAAATAAACTATCCAAGCCGGTGAATTCGGATATTGTAAAGAAATATTACACTTCAATTGTAACTCTTTTTAATTTAAAGCAATGAATATTCATCAAATTCTTGCCACTCTAATTTATGTGTTAGCATTTTCCCTTGCTTCTTATTTTCTTCGATCGCCTCTCATGATCAAATCTATAATTGTTTTAATTCTTTTTGAAAAAAAGAACCATATTCTCAAATGTGATCGGTTCTCAAAAGCTTATTTTCTTGGTCCTCCGCATGATGATGTATTCATATTATCTATGAAATATGATAAACAATTCAAAATATCAAAGAATGACATGATAAAAGGCTTACCAAGGTCTTTAACGTGATCAAACCATCCAAATCATGCTTACTTGGAAAGCAAATCATGAGACACCTAATGTAGTAAACTAAAAGAAGTTCACACAAGGGGTAAACTCGATGGCAAAATGGGCGAAACCGAGGCTAAAAATGAAAAAGTCACCATGTTTCCAACACTAGTCAATTGGCATTAACATGATCAAATGACCTATACTCAATGGATGTATAGGTAGACTAACCTAAAAAAATGTAATAAGCCTTGCACTTCAACTACAAACGGGAATGATGTTGCTAAACAAAAAGAGAAAGTGTGGTTTGAACAATCATGACTTATGCTTCTAACAAAGAAAATCATAATTTACAAGCTTAGAATACATATCAAATAATAACCTCATAACTCCCCATAGTTATCTCGGTAAAAAAAATAGTCCGTCACATTCGTCTAAACCAATGTGATCTATCACACCAACCTAAGCTAGAATGGTCGGTCATACCTTAGCCTAGTCGACGTGGTCTATCATGTCCCATAAAATCAACATGGTCTATCACGTCATTCCAAATTAATGTCGCCTATCATATCCTTCTATGTCGAATGATCGGTGTGGTCCATCACATCCCGCAAAGTTAGAGTGGTCCGTCGGATCTTGCAAAGTCGAGTGGTCCGTCACATCCCGTAAAAATCGAGTGGTCTATCACATCCTATAAGTTCAAAATGATCTATCACGTCTAGCAAAGTTAGAGTGATCCGTCACATCCTATAAATTCGAGTGGTCCGTCACGTCTTCTAAAAATCGAGTGGTATGTCACATCTTTTAAAATCGAGTGTTCTATCACATCCTACAAGCTCGGAATGGTCTATCACATTTTTTAAAAGTCGAGTGGTCCGTCACATCTTCCAAAATCGAGTGGTATGTCATGTCTTCCAAAATCAAAGTGGTTTGTCATGCCTTCCAAAATCGAGTGATCTATCACGCCTTCTAAAATCGAGTGGTTTGTCATGTCCTATAAAGTCGAGTTGGTCCGTCATGACCGTCAAGATTAGAGTGGTCCGTCACATCCTGTAAGGTTAACGTGATCCGTCATACCTTGCAAAATTAACAATCGATCATCTTCTCGTCAAATAGTCGGTTGTCGGTTAGGTTCAATGACTTTCTATTTTGTTTTCGTATTTTCTTGTTACTTGTGTTATATGTTTTTGACCCATTTCTCATTTCTTTACAAGCTTACTATATAAAGGCAAAGAAAACTTTTCTTTTCAATGACTTTACACTATAAGCATTATAAAGAGAAGGCAATCTGTTAGCACCTAATTTTTGCTATTTTTATTTACTTGTTTATTTACTATTACAAAAATACCAAAATAATAATAATAATAATAATAATAATAATAAAACAAAAAAGGCAAAAAGAAAAAAGAAAAACAAAAAAAATATATAAAAAAAAAAAGAAAAAGAGAGCAATTAAGATGGTTAGCTTAGATTAATTCTAGAAAAGGGGTTTAATTGAAAAATAAAAGGTTAGAAATAATTGAAGAAGAAAATTGAGGGCATAATAAAAAAAGAGGAGTCAAAGCTTCAAATCCTTTAATTAAAATAAGGAGGGGTACCATTTGAACGAATTAAAATAAAAGTTCTAATTATTGGTAATAGGATGCTAAAATTAAAACACAAAAAAAAAAAAAAAAAAATTGAACCCAAATAAATGCATGGATGAAGCCAAGGACAAAATTGGATATTTTTCCAAGAGAAAAACCCTACCAATATAAAGCCCATGCATTTTTTTTATCATGGGCACTTGTTCATCTATCACCATAAAAATACACCTAATTGTTGCAACTTTGTCTCTCTCTCTTGCCCATTTTTGTCTCTGTCTCTCACCCACAATTTTTCTCCCTCGCCAACCTCTCTCCGGCCCAACAAACGCTCAAGCCCCTTTGCCTCTTGCACGCCGGCCTTGTTCGGTCGCACGCATCAACCCACGACCGCCCGCAAGCCTCCTCGCTCACCCGTAAACACCGGCCTCCACGGCCCGTAATTCCTCGGCCCTACTCGCTTAACAAACTCGCCCAAGCTTTTGCTTCGCACAAACCCTCTCACTTGGCCCTTTCCTCCCGCCCCTCACAAACCAAGCTTCCTCCCATAGGCCACACACACACACACTAACCCCTACGACCAACAACCCTACTCATGCCAATAAACAAGCTACACCAAGCAACCTTCGTAGATAGCTCATCCACTCTAGTTCTTTCCCGTAGCCTCACCCACACACACATACGACCAGACCACACCACACACCTACCGCCCACCTAAAACTAGCAAAACCTTCTCTCACAAACAACCCAAACCCTAGTCCCTTAAGCCCTAAAGTATTCAAAAAAAGGCACTAAAATAGCCCCCAAAAATGGCCTAAAAATACACCCCAAAACGACTCGAAAACACCCAACAAAAGAAAACGTCCCTAAAGCCCCCAAAACAAGCCAATAAAATAGCCACCAAACAACTACAAACTAACCCCCAAAAAAACCTCAAAAGTATCCCCAAAACCAATCCCAAATAGATCTGAAAAATCTATCAAAACCTCCAAAGTCAACCCTCTAACCATTACCAACAACCCCCAAAAACTCTTACGAGATCAACCCTTTTGGATAGTCCATTTGAACCACCAAAGCATCCCTAAAAACACCCCCAAACCAATTTCAAAACCACCCAATAAACTCCCCAAAATACACACCGAACGGACACAAAACCTCCCTCAAAACAGACCTCTCCGAACACTTTTTTTTATGTTACCGAAAAAGAAAGAAAGAAAACTTAAAAAAACAAGACTTTGTGTTGTGGCTTTGTTGTTACTTTTGTTTAATTTGTTTTGATGGGAAACATATTTCGAGAGGAGATTTTAGTCGTTCTAGTAAGATTTGTATCACACGTTATCTATAAATAATCACTCTCCTTTTTTGGCTAATCGAATATTCGATTATCATCGAGAATGAAGAGAGTAAGACAAAATCCAAGCCGGACATCGGAATCACGGGATCTTTGGGTAAAAATTCTAAAACTACTTTACTTTTAAAACATGATTTGTGTTTGCTTTGCAATGGGTGATTAATTGATTGTGATGTGCAAAATGGATTTAAAGCTCGTCGATGGTGTTCGAAATTATTTTGTATGTTTTTGTATCAATTTCTAATTTTTATTTTATTTTATTTTATATTTTTGTTCTTTGTTCTCCTTATTTTGTTGTTGGTTTTTTTTTTTTTTGTCTTTTTGTTCTTGATTGTATCATGTTTGAAAATAAGTCGCTAATAGCTTCCTACTTATGTGACGAAGTCACCGAAAGGCTTCAAAATATTTTTGTTTATTTGTTTGTATATAAGTCGTCGGTGGCTTCCTACTTATGTGACGAAGTCGTAGGAAGGCTTCAAAATATTTTTATTTATTTATTTACATCTCGTGAAAATAATTCATTGATAGTTTTCCATTTATGTGATGAAGTCGTCGGAAGGCTTCGAAATATTTTTGTTTACTTGTTTGCATGTTTAAAAATAAGCCATCGGTAGCTTCCCACTTATGTGATGAAGCCGCTAGTGATTCTTCAAAATGATCATTTGCTTATTGCTTAAGCGACATAAAGTTGCCGGTGACTTTCCACCTCCGTGACAAAGTTGTCGGTAGCTTCTTATATCTATGACTCGAAGTCGTCGTCGATGACTTTTCACTTATGTGAGTGAAGTTGTCGGCGACTCATAGATCATGCCAATAAAAAGCTATTTATCTTTAGAAACTCACCTATTTTTCGATAATAGGTCGTGTTCGTTAATGATTAGCCAAAATTCTAATTTTTCCACCTTTTTCCCATTTAGGTAGGGCATATTAACCTTAGACCGGCTCGAACACCGGAACTATCCCGTTTCACACTTGAACCATCTCATCCCATAATTTTATCAAATAAATTCAAATGAATAGGCATAAAAGCATAATAGAATAAAAATCAAAATTTTCTATTCATAGACAAACAATGCGAGCATGCCTTAGGTAGGACGGGATGGTGGTGACATCATGTCTTCTCCATACGAAACCGATCATTTATCTAGATATCCATGTAGACCGAGTATATTTAGGTTTTTCTAGTTCTCCACAATAAGCTAGGTGGCGACTCCTTTATCTCGGCCCCTCTATTTGTTAGTGGTCGACGTCGACAAATCACATCCTACTTTGCAATTTTTTAAAGTCATCATAACATGTGGTAGACATGTTTTATTTTAATAGCTACTTGTCAAACTATCGTTTTTCATAAATGTGGTTTTATTTAGCATTTGATATCAATAACTATAAAAAACAAAATGCAAAAAACATTTTTTTTTATGGCTTGTATGTTGTGTGTGTGTGAGAGAGAGAGAGAGAGAGTGGGGTGTAGCAATAGAGCCCCGAGAGTTGGTTGGGCAATGAGGATTTTATGAATATGGCCCACTTTCTATTTCATCTAATTTGACATTTTATTGTGCATTAACGAGGCGATAACTTAATAGTGAAACTAACCCTTACATCAATATTTGCAACGTTGTTTTCTTAATTTTTCAAAATGCTTGTTCGTTTACTTTTCTAGCTTTTGCTATCGAGTCCTAAGGCCACCATATTTTCCAAAGATAGGTTTTCCATATACATGATTTATTTAATTCATTTATAAATAATTAGAGTTTCCTTATAGATATGATGGCGATAATTAATAAATGATGCATGTAAGCTTTTTTATACTTTTTTTTATTATTAATATTATTATTCTTTTCTCTTAAGGTGGCATGTTTGCTTGAATTCCTATAATTTGTGCATTATTTTGATCTTTTAAATATTTTTATTGAAGATACTTATTTTAACATCTTTGGTTGTGTATGTTTGTTGTCTACATATATATGTACATGTTCGTACATAACGGGTACTTGGAGTCGTTTTGGGATCCAATTCCTTTTTTCCTTTTCTTTTTTACCCCGTGGGTCGGTGTGCGTGGGTTGGATCATCACACTCCCACTACGCCCATCAAGTGCGAGTGAGGACCTTTGAGTTTATTTTAATTGATTGGGTTCATCTTGATAGTTTGCTTCTTTTTTTTTTCCCGAGTCCAATGTCCATCGACTTTAAAGTATGGATAGAGCCTTTAGCCGGCCCAAATTTCAAAATGCTTGAACTTTAAAAATTATTATTTTCAGCCTCAATAATAAATACACTCAAATAAACATAGATGATTTAACATAATTAAAAACTAGAAATGAATGTTTAGAATAGAATGTGATGCGACCTACCTTGGCTAAAATATTGAAAGGTGATTGTTATCTTTTCTTTATGTAATCAACCCCTTATCCATAATCTCTAAATAGATCAATCATTTAAATTCTCTAATTACCTTAATATTACGTGGCGACTCTTTTTCGTTTCTCTTTCCTATCTAAAAATGACTTGTCATCCCGATGTCCACGTACGATAATTTTTATGATCCAGTTACGCATGATAGTTGCTAAAACCATCCGATGGTGGCCTCGAATTGTCTACTAAGTAAAACATGCTAGACAAAACTATTATGGCCAACCTTTGTTGAGGAACCTAGTGATTTCCAAAATCAAAGTACACAAGCATTGTTGTACTCTCCTTTACCAACTCAACCATTTTTTTAATACAAATTTGAGCTCATACTCTAGGTGTCTAAATCTTTTTCCTTGTCAAAATCGATGGATCCTTCTTTATTGGTTAAGGTCTAATGGCTATGCAACTAGAGCCTATATCTTCAACTCTTTTCTCACATCTAACAACATCCAACCAATTATGATGTGCCTTTTCTCTCTCATCATCTTCTTCATCCGGCATGTAGTTATTTAATGAGATTTGTATGATCTCATCATGTATCTTACTTCAATCCTCATCAACTTTTGAAAATTAATTCCAATTCATAAAGAAACTAGGATCATAAAAAAATTTAGCTTCAAGATCTTCTTCATGTTGTTAGAAATTTTTTTTGTTATGTTTTGGATTGAAAGAGATCATGTTTGCACTTGAATTGTTCAAGTTGCACCTAATTAGCCGTAATCGATTTCTTTTGTTATACAATGAATGGTTGCGATTTGGTCATTTCCTTGGAGGCGTCTTCGCAATTCCTTTTAGAAGCACACAAACCAAAACTTTGATACCAAATTAAAACCAGATTTGTGAGGACAAACAATCAATCTATAACAATAAACTCTTAAACTGAAACTTTAATTTTAGTTGATTTTGACGAGATTTAAAATTCCATTACGACTCAAGCTAAAATTAATCAAAATCACCACCTTTTAACATCAATCCAAGCATACAAAAAATACGAACTCTAAGATAATTACAAAAGTTGAGAGATAAATTTTCAAAAGTTGTATTCAATAATATTATTTTTCTACTCGCTACAAAAGATGCATAAAGAATGCTTTTATAGCCTAGTAGCCAAAACCACTAAGTACTCGTTTGGTAATCGGGAATAGAGTGGTGGAAATGGGAATGGAAGTTTTATTCTCACATTGTAGTCTGTTTGAGAATGGGAATGGAAGTTTTATTCCCACATTGTGGTCTGTTTGAGAGTGGGAATGAAGAGTGGGAATGGGAATGGGAATGAAAATTTACACACAACTTCATTCCCACATAAGATGTGGGAATAAAAAACAAGAAATGTGAATGAATTTTTTTTCAAAATAATAATATATTTTATTTATTTATTATCTATTAACTACTTTTACCACCACCACCACCACAACAATCATTATCACAATCATAACCATCATCATTACCACAATCATTACCGTCGCCACCATCACCACAACCATCATTATCACAATCATTACCATCATCACTACCGCAATCATTACCGCCACCACCACAATCACTACCATCACCTTTATTATTTTTATAACTATTACGAGTTTAATAAAATTATTTTTTAATCATTATTTATATTTGTATACAAAATCGGATATTAAAAAATTTAAATTACATTCCGATTCCTTATTAGTATTCCAAACACGGTATTGGAATACAAATACCATTCGAATTCCTTAATTTTCATTCCGATTCCCGCATTCTCATTTCCATCACTTTATTCCCGATTATCAAACAAGCACCTAAGGGTAAATGGCAATTTCTTGGAAGGAAAAAAAAATTGCTATAACTAAATACCGAACACGAAAAAGATTTCAATTTAGAAAATGAATGGACTCTAATTTGGAAAAGAAATTTAATAACCGTACAAAATCTAATAAAACACAGTTAAAATAACTCTATACATGAAAATAAAATAATTACCTACTAATAATAAATGCCTGCTAATAAAATATAAAAAATAATAATGATAAAAAATCCTAAAATAGAAGATACTCCCGTGACAAATTTGATAAGTTCAAAACAAGAAGATTAATGGCTTATCTAACATAAGTTTTTCACGTCTCTCTATGAAACAAGAATATGCTTAACTGTTGTATGAAAGCAAACAAATGCAATCTTTGATCATCAGACCATATATTCCTACGACGGAATACTGGCATTATATCTTGAATGACAAACAACATTGAATATTCTAAACTTCTGAATTTATGTTAACAGTTGCAAAATACAAATAAAATCTCAGAAATGAAGGCTACCGTGGATGAATGTTTCAAAGTTTGACGAGCCATCTCTCTGTCCTGAGTCCTGACCAACGAATGATCACACTCTATAAATGTTAATAAAGCTACGCTGGGAATCAGGAGACCATTGCAAAAGAAACTAAATGAATGCCCCCAAGTACGACAAGAACTACACCTAGTCATGTCCGTTAGTAATTGTCAATATGTGGAAGTTTTCTCCCTTTCCTTTTTCCTCCATGATTTGATTTGCATCTATGGACATTGTTGCTTGACTCCACAGTGATATGTGTAATGTGCTTTCAGATAAATGTAATTTAAAATCAAGTGGATGGGGGTTATATTGGTTGCCATCTAATTTGATGGGGAACTTAACGGGGAAAAAAAAGTCATTTGTGAGGAACATTTTAAGCATGACTACAAACTCAAGCCCATTTTCCCTTCAGTAGTTGCAGCAAGATCCAGTTTGAAAGATAAATTCAACAAGCAACACTGGGCTTAGCCCTTTCTATTCCTTTCCATTAAGGAAAAATATTCATTCATCAAAAAAATAAAAATAAAAAATCCACAGCCAGGGACAGATACAGGGCCCCCTGAGTTATAAAAATTTTCCGAAATCCCTCGTGAACTTGTTAAAGTTTAGGGTATGTTTACAAGATTACCCTTCCAAATAAAAGCTACACATTCCGGCCGTCCGATTGTTACAACTTTGGATTCGTCTCTGTCTAATGATGTAATAAAAATATAACGCTCATCACTCCATTCAATTTGTTGTCAATTTAATTAAAAAAAACTGTATACAATAACGTCTGTACATGCATGATTGTGATATTATATTGTGCTTCATGGTTGTATTCACACATTTCATCATGGGTTTGTCCAGATCTTTACTTTTTAGTTTGGAAAAACCTCAATTTAACTTACAACGTAGTACACATTATCAATCAAGTTTTAAATCTTTTAATTTTACCAATTTCACCATAAACATAATGGCATTAGCAATGTTACATCTTAATCCATTAGTGACGGTTCATGTTTTGTCTAATTTATAGGTACTTGTTAAGTGTTATATTAAAAATGTCAAAATAAACCAAAATCTATCATAAAAAAATAATGTTAAGGCCACATCATTGTGGTTTATATATATATATATATATATATATATATATATATATGAGCTAGAGAAAGTGGATGAGAAATGAAAAAAATTACCTTGGTTTGACGGTAAGATTATTTTTTATGGTATATTTAATTTTACTTTGACTTATTGAATGGAAGCATCTACCGAATACCTACATAGTAGATTGAACATTTAATTATTACTGAAAGTGAATGGATGTAGAGCTCACAATGTCACATAGTCTAATATTCACTACATTTGGGGTAAATTGATAAAATCAAATGTGAAGAGACTTATTCATAATGAGATAATAAATTAGGGACTAGATTGATATTTCAGTCTTGCTTTTGATACGTATGATTCGTGAGTGGATATACTGTGGCCAATGCAGCACAACATCGGATTTGTTTACGGTTAATTATTATGTCGCTTTCCATTCAACTCCCATTTTGACTAAAGAACACAAATCAAGATTGAAAACTTAACAGCATCTCTTTTCCTTTTCCTTTTCGCTACGCTTTGTGTTTGGACGGATTTTTTTTTTTTTTTTTTTCTTATTGATTAAAGACAGAAAAACTTGCCCATCTCAACTTTTAACTTCCACTCAACCCAATAATATAACTTCTTTAGTCAATTCAATGAATCAAGTCGCATATAGAGTTAACTGGATATGTGTTTGTGGAGGTGCATGAGCCTTTCGTTTCGCATGGCGTTGCGTATCCGAGGAGTTATGCACATTTAAGGATCTCACTTCAATCCAAAATGTCTAAATCATTGACTTACGGTTCATTTTTACATATAAGCAATTCCCATTCAAATTTATAGTATGAATACCTCAACATACGAGAGTTAGATCCCAACATAAACTTTGCTTCTTTGCACCAAGAAGGTTACATAAAAGCACATATCGTCTACGTAGATTGTAGGGGGTCCAAAGCAAGTTAATGAACTCTTTTTCAAGACGTCGTCAGAGAGAGAGAGAATTTGAATCCATAAACCCACACGATGGAGAATTTTAAAAATATATCTAATTAATTAGTCATACTTAGTTTACATAATTTATATAAAATTTTTATAATATTATCATGATAAACATCAGAATAAAATTTGTGAGATAAAAATTCTACAAAATTACATTGTTGTAGCACAACTCTGCTTTCTCTCGTTTTGCATTTTATTATGAATATATATCCCATTAATTTTAATCTATAAATCTATTATAGAAACTTAATTTACATATATATCCCAATACACAACCCCACTCAAATTAATTTACATAGTATGCCATCAAATAATTCGTTGTTTAATTACTATATAGAAACTTAATCCAATTATACTTCTTCTTTTTTTTATTAATCTTGATTGATTTTATAGTTGTAGGTAGGAAAAAAAAAAAAGAGGAGTGTATCTCTACTCCAAGCCAAAGAATATATGGTAGCTTCAGAATTTCTGTCATTCTACATGCTCGAATATTCAGAACGTAATTATATATATGATTTAGATGTCTGAACATTTTGTAGAGAGCTCGTTCAGAATTTAACAAATGTTGAAAACTCCAATTCAATTTAATATAGACAAAGGTAGAGACTAACTGGGGTAAGGTTGATTTTTCTGAAGATTAGGTGTCGGCTGCCTACCGTGACTTGGTCAAACGAAAAAGAAAAGTATTTTTTTTTTTTTTTTTGGATATCCAGTTAAAACTGATGGGTACCTAATATCCATTTATCTAGTCAAGCGAGGCTAGATATGGTAAAATTTTGCCTTGACATACAAGTATATTTGATTGATTAGAATTGTGGGAAGTAGTGAAAAATTCTTAGAATGAGATAATGATGCTTTTGCAACTTCGAGAAGCCATTACGGAAAAGTCCACATGCCTTCGGAACTTTGAGAAGGCATTGTAGGAAATGGATTTGGTTTGGCTTGATTATAATTTGTGGATGCTACCACTGCCAGCCAAGGTGAATTAAAGACATAGTTTATGGAAATCCATTTTGGTGGCAGCTGGCTTAGTACTTATAATGAAATAGCTCGGGACCCAAGTTCTTTGCAATTGGACCGTTCCTTTTAGTGGCTGTAGTCGCCGAGCTTCTCTCTCGCAACTCACATGCGGGTAATGGGTAGTACATAGGTAGTTCCTATGGAATTGTCATAGGCCCCAGAAAGGCAGAAGAAAATGTTTGGAAAGCACGAATGTGGTCAAAGTCTCACGAAGGGTTTCGATCAATTGCTAACTTATACAAAGTGAGTAATCAACGTCCATAGTGGTCCAATTTGTAGTTAACAATTTTTTTTTTTTTTGAGAGGGGTGGGGGGGGGGATGAGGAATAAGGAGTGATTGATTGCTACCTAGCATTTCATATCGTTATGGCTAAGATTATTCTTTTTGGGACAATGGCTAGCTAGTATTTCTTCCCTTCAGTCATTATATATTCAAAAAATAAAAACAAAATGTTGTTTTGGAAGTTTCCAATACTAGGTTTACTGTGGTTCATAAGACAAGCATTAAACAGTAAATTATGCAAGGGCAGGAGGAAAAAAACTAAAAACAAAAGGAAAGATTTTGGGTTTTCATGTTCTTTTACGAAAGTGAAGATCACAAAGAGCCAAAACAATACCATTATCAAAGTTTTTTTTTAGAAATAATTTAAAATTAGCATTGAATATTCTAGTGCTAATTATAACCAACTATATAGATGTTAACTTATTAGAATTTAAATAATAAGTTCCATCAAAATTAAAACGATTGCCTCCTTTATGTTAAAATGTTGTTTTTGTTTTTACAAAATAATAATAATTAGAAAATAATTGGTTATAAAAGGGGAAGATGGGAACATTTTAAGAATTAAAATGCAGGGTCCATACTAGATATTGAATTCAAGATCACAAATATAGATTTTATAATAATCTATTTAATCATAAATTCCCATATAAATCCTTTACTGACCGTCGTTCTTATGACAGTTAATTATGATGTATTTATTCATTGGATTCGAAATCATCTACAGGATTCCAAACAAGTTTGTAATAAATTGATCTATATCTATCCAAAAAAAAAAAAAGTACTCTACTCTGAGCCTCATCGAAAGGCACTTTAAAAAGTACTCAGTGAAGCGTATATTCCATAAGACATCACCTCTGATTCAATGGAGTACTTGGTGGGGAGGGTACAAGTTACCAACTATTTATACTTTACCGAGGATTAATTGGGACCAGAAGGGACTAGACACAATAAAGTCTTGTATATCACTGTCAAATGCAAAGATCATGTAATTACGAAGGTACTAATTGATAATGGATCTACTCTGAATATACTGCTAAAATATGTCTTGGACGGTCTGCCGATCGATTCTTCACACATGAGGCCAAGTAAGATAATGGCATAAGCCTATGATGACACCCCTCACCAGGTTATTGGTGATATAGAAATTGATCTGGGTATTGGGCCACACCAATTTCAAACCAACTTTCAAGTAATTGACATCCATCCTTCCTATAGTATGTTGTTAGGGAGGCCATGGATTCATGCAGCAGGAGCAATCACATCTTCACTGCATCAAATACTGAAATATATAGCAAATGGGAAGCTAATCACTATGAAGGTCGAAGAGGCTATGGCCATAGCTAATAATGTTGCAATTCCTTACAATGAGGCGAGATGGAGTCAATGAAGAGAACCTGCATGCTTTTGAGATTGTTAATGCGAAATTGGTCCTAGAAAACTCACAAGCTAGAAGTCCTAAGTTGTCTAGTGCTTGTTAAAATGATGAAAAAACACATGATAAGGGTACGGGTTGCCATCGTTCTGCATAAAGAATTGCCTATTCGATGAGTGCAAGCATGTTAAGTTAGAGATGACCGACCAACATTTTAGGTTGGGGTACAAGTCATCTAGGAAAGACTATTAAAGGATGGCTGAGTTGAAGAGAGAGAAGAGATGAGCCTGTATTAAGGGGCAAGATCCTGATTATGGAGACATTGATATCCCTCATATCTATACCATATTTTCACGATCTTCGTATGTGGCATTCATGAGTGATAAGGATCTTAGCTTGGGTCACATCTTCAATGACATAACGAGTCAATACCTTAAGGGTAGCAGTGACTGGGGACGGTGATCGGTACACACCACCAACATCATCGCCAGCCAAATCTAATGTGGTAACCCTTCCACAACTCAACAAAAATAATATGGAGAAAGCTTTTGACATCGGACAAATTGTACTGGAAATGTGTCGAAAACATTCCTACGAAAAATAAGGATTCCATTTAATAATTTGATGAACTTTAATGTAGTTTTATTATTTTTCAAATTTTAATATTATTATTCTTTTTTGGGCTAGTTTTAAAGCATTTTTAGAGTTTTCATAGGAAAAATATAGTTTTAATAATGTACTATTTATTAGGAGTGATTTATGGATCTCATTTTATGTTATTTATGTTTCTATGTGATTAATAAATAGAAAATAATAAAAACTTAGATTAATCTATTTTTAGGTTTTAATAATTTAATTTTTAAGAACTTTTTCAATGTTGATTTTCATATCCTTAATTAGAGTTGATGTGTAATTTACATTTTAATATCGGAAATATGTTACAATACTTGCATTAAAGATAAAATAGTAAAAGAATAGAAAATTTCTCTTATCATTCCACCTTGCATTTTCTAAATCTTTTCAATTTGAAATAATTAGATGGAATCCATCATTCTAAATTACAATCTTTAATCTTTCTAATAAAATGCAGTGTTCAAATTTTCCTCTCTCTTTTTTTTTATTATTATTATTTTCTATAAAGACATCATTAAGCCAACTTTCTTGTAAGAATACGAAGTCTCTATTAAGGCGAAGTCTTAAATAAACCATCCACATCCAGATGAGAGCATTATAGAAATTTTATTTTTTATTTTTTGCGAATTCTCCTAAAATTAAAATCCTACATTATAATGAAGAGCATAGCCGCTTACCAACCAAGCTAATTCTCCAACATAATAAGATGTTTTTGTTTTTGATTTTTTTAAAGTTGGTTAGTTTCATCACCCAAAACTATTATGTTGAAGCCCATCTCAGGCAAATATAATTAACAGATAAAATCAGATTTAACACATTTAACACATTTAGTTTTAGATATGTAAAATAAAAAAATAAAAAAAAATCTCATATGTTCAAGGCCCCGTCCCGAAAACCTTAAAACTCTGCACTATGTTGTAAAAAACTACCGTCTTGCAACTTCTCCTATGATTTAAACCTACATGCGAAAAGCATACTTACCAACTGAACGAAACCTTCATAATAATATGATAATGTTTTTCAATGGATCACTCAAAATTAAGTATATTTGAAGCTCATCTCATGCAAATACGATTCAGAAAAAAAAAAAAAAAATTCGAATTTAGTCTCCTGATTAGGCTCAGACAATTTAAATAAAATACAAACTCATATGCTCATGGTCCTTTTCCCTAAATCTGAAAAACTCGATATAATTTTGGGAAAATTAATTGAAAATGAGCTAAGCTTATACCAATTTCACCATCACACTTTGGTCACGATCTTGATGCATTTGTCTTAAATTCATCCCTTCCCTTATTTTATTGCAAGCCTTCTGTTACCATTCCACTTGTAAACAGTCAAAACCATCTCAATGCCAATTAAGCATGGCATTGTATCAGATATCTAATTTATTAATTTAATTTTTTATCCTAGCTATTAAAAAAATTTGCTATCTATATTCGTTAAAAAATTATTTTATAAATTCATACTAAATTTTTTTTTTACAATTTAATCCATTTTTTGTAAGTTTTTTTAGTCCTCAAAGCTTTTATAAAAAATATTTTGATCTCTGTTTTATAATTTTTATTCAATTTGATCTCTATATGT
Organism: Dovyalis caffra; assembly: GCA_963924115.1. Lineage (NCBI taxonomy): Eukaryota > Viridiplantae > Streptophyta > Magnoliopsida > Malpighiales > Salicaceae > Dovyalis > Dovyalis caffra. The sequence goes on along the minus strand of CAWUPB010001198.1, from coordinate 2,227,283 downwards.
TTGGTTTTTTTTTAAAAAAAATATAAATTCTTAAATATTATGAGGATAAAAAGTAAGTAAATCTACCATGAATCTTACTGCAGGTATATATTTTTTATAATTATCTATCTCGACACCCATTGAATATTTTTAATAACTACTTAATTGAATAAAATATACATACTTTTTATATTAAACTCGTTGTCATTTCTAATACCAACAAAAATGAAAAGGAGAAAAATAAGGCCTCCACGTCATCTATACACCCTCTAGCCACCCTATGAGGCTTACTTTGTTCACGAGAACCTAATGTAGGGAGAGCATTCAGTTGAAATATTAAAAGTAGAGTTATGAGCTGTATCTAACGAATTCTTCGAGAACAATCAGGTAGACTCCCAGCAGGTTAGGTTCCATTGCTCCAAAAACATACTTCTAACCAAAATAGTATCACAACTCACCCTTCCATGACTCACACACAAACATCTCTACCTCAAACTCACGCTAGCAACTCAGTCCATTTCTTATAGATAATGGCGACCTTGATTAAGCACTGCGAGGAAGATTTATTTTTAGACTACGTTTATCAGGAGAGATGGACAGAGTGGGTGATGGATGAGATAAAATGGAAGAATGACGAGGAGAAAGTGTTGGAATATTTTTTAATAAAATATTAAAAAATTTATTTATTAGTAATATATTCAATGCATGGCATATTATGCAAAACAATGCAAAAGTGTTATTGAAACTGTTTAACAGTTTCAACAGGTGCCATTTAATGTTTTTTAATAATTTTATTTATTTTTTTATTCAATGATAAACGGTCCTTTTACATTTATTTTCAAACCTTTTTCCTTTTATCGTTTCAAGCATTTATTTAGTTAATTAATTGAGTTGTCTAACGGAACAATTTTTACCACAATATATATAAAAGTTTGTTATTTGACGAGGTACATTTTGGGAGCACTAAAAAAAAAAAAAAAGAAGCTATCATGCTTTTATATATTATTTTTTGGTCTTTACTTAAAGAAGGCATATAGTTTTTTTTTTTTTTCTATGTGTGAGTAATATTTTATAGAGTTTCAAGTCTTACATTAAATTTGTTATGACACGACAAGGTAATTAAGCTTGTTGCATTCCCGAGATGACGTGTAATATATTCTTGATCCGTTGTATCGGATAAATTCTACGGATGACGCGTATCATCCCAAGAAAGCAATCTAGTTGTGCTTCGAGCTAGTCATTTAAAATTATGGTAAGCCTATTTTTATGACTCGATCATCTTTATACCATGACACATAATAATATGATTTTAATCTCGAATTCTTTGACGATCAAGATAAAAAAAATTTAATTCTTTATTTATTTTAATTTACAATAAATTTATTTATTTATTGTGTTAATTTTTATTATTTAATTATGTTCCTTTTGTGTGCTAGGAACAACAATTTGAGACAATACCATATCGTGATTTAATTATTAAAATTGTGAATTGAATTTGGGCGGGAAATTTAATATTATATTTTTATAATGTCGATGTCATTACTTGTCTATTGTGGTTTTTGACTAGTGTTTGATAACTCGCTTAATTGAGAATAAAGCAAGTATTGAATATATTATTGTTGTTGTTATTATTATTATTTTGCTGAGATCTTCGTTGATTGTCTACATCTAGCAAATTTTATTGGTTGAAAATAAATTTGTAGATGTTAATTAGTCATGTGAAAAAAAAAAATCATTTTACTTGTCTTATTTTACTCTTACATCCGGACCATATTTTGTTATGGGTGAATTGATAATTCTTTATATGTGATAATATACATATATTGTTAATTCTTTATTTTATTGAGCTCTAAAAACAACAAACTTATTTCTATGTTAGTCTTCTATTAGTGTGATTGTGTTGCTTTTGAAAAATAATAATAATGAAATTATCACTACAATGTAACTAACGAGATTCCAAGATCATGTTTGATGAAAAATAAATATTATTTTTTGCTAATATATTTTATATGCATATTTATAAGATTATTTACATATTGATCCGTAATGTATTTTTTATCTTGCTATTACCTATCAAATATTATTATTCAAGGTCAATAATATTGATAGTGTTGAAAATTAATATTCGTGACATTAACTATGTCGTTGATTTATTTGTTTTGAATTTTATTATGGATACAAATATAAATAAATTGAGAATTGATTTATAAATTTACTTATATTGATTAATTATAATTGATATTAAAATTATTTGTTATGTTGATGTCATGTTATCGAGATAAATGAGAAGCTAATGAAGAAAATATATACAATATTTTTATATGGATATATTGTTCATATCATATGCAAAGTCCGGAAAACCAAATGTACGTGGCATTAGAGGCGAAAAGAGCTATGCCAATATAAGAAGTATTTCAAGTCTCCAACATTATTTACATTATGATAACTATAAAAAGTCAAGTATTTTAAATGTCAAAAGTATTAAGTTCTTTGATTTTTACCTTATATATTTGAGATTTACTTTTGATGATGAAAGTATGTGATACTTGTATTTACAAAAAAATTTAGATTTTTTTTATGGATATTTATTGATCAATGCATAAGTGTTTAATCCAAAAAAAAAAAAAAAATAGAGAGGGAAATGTGAATGTCATATAAATTCTTGTTATTGAATGTTTGTAAACTAATATTGGTTCACATAATTATTTTATTAAGACTTGAAAAGGTCACATGTTAATTTAATTAAGATCAATTGTATTTTGAATGTCAATTATTTTTATGTGACTCATGTTGAAATTGTTTGACACTCTTACTCGATTGTGGCATTATGAACAATCTGTGAAAATAATAATCTTATTAGCAGATTATTAGTAAGATAAATTGGCAAGGTACATAAATTAATAAAGAGCTTATCATGCAATATTTTCTTTGTGAAAATAAATTTTTTTTATATATTATCCTATTTTTAAAAAATATATCTTGCTGATTGTTTAGCCACAAGAAATAAATTGTAAATGATGATGATGAAATAATAGAATAATTCATATTACCACTTTTTCTATAGTGGTAGTAAGAAAATTATTTATTATATGAATAGTAGGGGCATAAAAAAAATGCTATTGCATTAAAATTTTGTTTGAGAAATTATTATGCAATTCAAGATAAATTATCATAATTCTCTCATGATGATAAATTATCATAATTTTTCTTATGATGTTTGAGTTATTTGCCACGTATAAATTTTTAATGTGATGCTATTGAAAATATTTATACAAGCATTCCTATTATACAAAAGTTATAATGATGCTTGTGAAAATTTGATAAAAGCATTCGTATTATACAAAAGGTATAATGATGCTTATGAAATATTTGACAAAAATATTGAGAGAATTGGTGAAATTAGTGACACTCCTATTGTACGAGTTAAGGTGCAATGATGTTTTGGTGATATTATTCGATAAGTGAAATTAGAGACACTCCTATTATATAATTAAAATACAATGGTATTGTAATGATACTTGTCTAATAAGACAATTGGTGATATGTTAAGAAATTTAAATCTCTAACTAAATATTGACATTCCTATTGTATAGATGAGATACAATGACGTTAAATTTGTATGAGAAACTAGAGATTAGAAAACCTTCCTATTCACTTCAATGTGATTATATTAAATATTTTTCATTGTATTAGAAAATACAATCATGCCATCATGTTTTAGTACAATGATGGAGATACAAAAAATAAATATGATTACATTTGGCTCATGTATGTGTGGTGAAACTTAAATTGGCTCAAAAAGTCAAAACTAATGAAAAAGCAAGTAGATGCCAATGAAAAAAAAAAAAAAAACAAGTGGATGTTTTGCTTTGTCTAAAATAGTAATGATGAAAAATTCTTATCATTTGTCTTAGCATTAATAAATTGATTAAGTGCTAGTTATCTAATCCTTTGAGTGTGCATTGAATATTATGGGAGTAAATCTTTAGCTAAAGTCAAATGATTAAATGATAAATCAAGAGGGATGAGACTAAGCCCATAAATGATTAAAATCACCTATGTGGATACTCTACCTAGAGACTAAAAATCCCAAGAACTCGGGTTCAAAGACAAGAACGAGCATAGAGTGGTTTGATTACATGCACAATTATTTGAGGTACAATACTCATATGTCTATCCTTGTGGTGTAGTGCATAAATCCCATAACGAAAGAAAGATTAAGTTTCTTTAAATGAAACTTTTAGTGTGGTATGTAGTTCTTTTTGAATGGGATGTTAGAGTTACGAGAGCATCCTAGATAGACAAACCTGTATGAGTGAGAAAGTGGGGCTGCTTTCTATGAGAATCGGGCTAATTCTCTAGAACACTCATAGAAGTTAGGATCAAGCACAAGGCCGTTAATGTGTTGGCTCCGAAACTCGTCGTCGAGTACTTGAATATAATATGTGTGATACAATATTTATTTCACTTAAAAATCCTTAGTTGAAGATAATGTTCACTATTTTCTTAGGAGAAATGTTATTGAAACTCCAAGTAAGAGTTTAAGCCATTAGGACCCTTTTTATATATAATGTTTGTTTCCTTACCCAAAAAGATGACTTATATTTTATTAAAAAATAAGTGGAGGATTGTTGGAATATTTTTTAATAAAATATTAAAAATTATTAATTAATAATATATTCAATGCATATCAAATTATGCAAAACAATACAAAAGTGTTATTGAAACTGTTTCATAACGGTTTCAATAAGTGCCATTCAATGTTTTTTAATAATTTTATTTATTTCTTTATTCAATGATAAACGGTCCCTTTACATTTATTTTAAAACATTTTTTCTTTTATTGTTTCAAGCATTTATTTAGTTAATTAATTGAGTCGTCGAATGGGATCATTTTTACCATTATATATAAGAGTTTGTTATTTAACAAGGTATATTTTGGGAGCACTAAAGAAAAATAAGCTATCATGATTTTATATATTATTTTCTAGTCTCTAGTTAAAGAAACCATATAGTTTTTTTTTTTCTATGTGTTGGGTAAGAGGTAATACTATTTTATAGAGTTTCAAGTCTCACAAATAGTGAAAATTTATTATGACACGATAAGGTAACCGAGCTTATTGTATCCCTAAAATGGAGTGTAATATATTCTTGATTTGTTGCATCGGATAAATTCTACGGATAACACATATCGTCTCAAGAAAGCAACCTGGTTGTGCCTCGAGTTAGTCACCTAAAATTATGGTAAAACTATTTTCATGGTTTGATCATCTTTATACCATGACATATAATAATATGATTTTAATCCCAAATTATTTGATGATCACGGTAAAAAGTTCTAATTCTTTATTTATTTTAATTTACAATAAATTTATTTATTTATTGTGTTAATTTTTATTATTTAATTATGTTCTTTTTGTGTGCTAATAACAAAAGAAAGAATGAATAGGTTGTCATCTATCTAGTTGCCTAATAAAAAGGAGAAGGATGTGAATCTATCCATCTAAATTAAGAGTATTCAAAATTACAAAGGAGTGGAAGAATTAAAACCAATCTGTCTAAAATTTCAAGATCGAAAATTACCAATGGAAAGGATCCTTCTCATTTCTTCTTAGCCCCCTCACTTCTTGCCAAACAAAGTGAACACTCCATCCTTCACTTCTCAATCATCCTCCCTCATGCACCTTTCTCCTAGTCCCTCTTCATCATTGACACACCCGACTTGGTCTAAGTGCAAAAGCCCTCAAAGTTTCAAAATCCACCTCGTAAGGATAAATTTGAACTACCCAACATCTAATGAGTTAAGCGAGTAAAATAGGAGGTAACCCCTTTAAAAAAACCAATAAAGTTAAAAGAGAAGAAGTCTTATTCAATAACAAAAAGGGTTTTGAATGAGTCTCTCTCTCAAAGCGAGAGCGAAGCCGAAAAGATAATTACTATGTAACTACAAGAGGCGGGGTGTTTGAGCAATGAGTTCACCCCCCTTTTTTTTTTTTCTAAATTATTCAATTTGATCCTTAGAATTTTAAAATAAAAATTTTAACCCTCTAGCTAATGTACTACACGGTTTTTTTCATTTGGTTTTTTCCATCAATTTATGTTTTTTTTTTAAATTTAACTAGGAGTTAAAATTTTGAAAAATCAATTGTTATTTTTTCACATAAACCGACGATTATATAATACATACGATATGTTTTTAGATTTTAGAATAAATATATACTATTCTTATTGTTTAAAATTGACCGTTTCAATTTATTATAAAAAATCACTTCAAGTTAATTTTTATTCTTATTTTTATACTAAAAATTAATCATGCATCTTTCAACATAATACGAATTATTTACTATGAATATTTTTTAACATTGTAGAACCAATTTATTTGAAATAAAATAATTAAAATAATTTTTTAAAGGAATCAACCAATTATTCAAGTACAGTTTTTTATGCTAATTTTATTGATTATTTTGTAAATAAATATATATAGATCAAATGTATATACTTGAAAAAAAAATCTCCTCACCAACATTAAATAAGAATAAAATTTTATTTTTTCATTGGTTAATTTTTATACAAGTCTATACATTAATTGTAACTTTATTTTTTAGAGATATTCTTATAAAAAAATATAATTTTAAAGTATTTGTTTTTGAATTTTGAATTAATATTTTTGGATTAAATTATTACAACTTTTTATTTAAGAATCCCTAAATAAAGAAGAATAAATCATGTTTTTTAAGTAGAAATTTTATAAAAAATACACAAAAAATAGTTATAATGAAATAAAAAATTATGAACTTTTGAAATGATTTTGTTCTATCTACTTGTAGCATAACGCGTATAATTTCAAAAATTAATCTTCTCATCGGCATTAAATAAGAATTTTTTTTCGTTTGTTAATTTTTGTAAAACATTTTCTATTAATTATAAATTTATTTTTTGCAATACAATATTATGAAAATCATATTTTTAAATTTTTTTAATTATTAATTAATATTTTAGTTAAAATTGTTATAATTTTTTATTTTAATTCTTGATTTAATAAGAATTTTTTTTGTTTGTTAATTTTTGTAAAATATTGTTCATTCATTATAAATTTATTTTTTGGAATAAAATATTATGAAAATTATATTTTTAAAGTTTTTTTTAATTCTTGATTAATATTTTAGTTAAAATTGTTAAAATTTTTTATTTTAAAATCAATCCATACGGAAGAATGATTTTTTTTAAGCGAGAAAATTTATAAAAAAAATTAAAAAATTTTAAAATGATTTTGTTCTATTAGACCCATGGCATAGCACGAGCAATTGGCTAGTATGATGCTAAAGTAAGTACATGTTTAGTTAATTTTGTTTTATTAATTTGTACAAATTTAGACTTATTGCATTACTAAAAAGAATCTAAATACTAACATGATCTAGTACGACTAGTTAATAAACGGTGAGGATTTAATGTAAATATATATATATTTTTTAAAATATTGTTAGAGATTGGGATGGGGAGGGAAGCATAGTGGAAAATCTTTTCCTCACATGAGAGTCATATTGCATTGCTCTTGGAGGAGAGAGTTTATGAGCTTTGACTTAGACTTAAATTACAATACTTTTAACACGTATTCTTAGGGGTGAGCATTCGGTTAAATGGTTCGGTTAAGCAAATTTGGTTCGGTTTTACGTTAACCAAAGTAGGAAAAATAAAAACCAAAACCGAACCAAAATTAATTCGGTTTGTAACCAAATTATTTCGGTTTGGTTTTGAAATAATTCGGTTTAACTGAATTTTTTCATTACTTCTCCATTTCGGACTTTAGACAATTCTCCCAAAACTTCCATTTATTTTTTCTTTGCCTAATGCGAGTAATTAGCAATGCCGAGCTAACAAGTAACCACTTTATTTTCTAAAAAGGATTCGACACCCAAAAAAAAAAATCACAATTAAAGTCCAATTTAAATGACCAATATGTTTAACATTCATATATCGGAAAAGGAAATAAGTCATGCAAAATAATTATTGATGAAACAAAGATCCGGATACAATGCAATCGACATTAAACAACAAAAGCATGGTAGAATGTCCGTTCTCATTTCTCAACAAAGAGGACGAGACACGAGCTCTCTTCCTGTCATAAAACAAATGATTTTTGTGCATTTGCAATACCTTCACTCCTTCGGGATCTGCGATAGAATGAAATACTAACAAACACTCAATGCTCCCGAAAGAGGATATTAACAATTTAACATGTTACGAAAATCAAAGGCGAGTAGGCCTACGCCATTGTCGGTAGGCGGGAGACACCAAGCCGATAAGCTCGTCGCCCATTGCTTGTAGGCCTGCGCCGATGGGCACGAGGCACGAGGCGGTAGGCTAATACCTACTATGGTTCTCTTCACTAGTTCAATGAAAATAAAAATTTACAATTCCCACTTACTGACTAAACTTGCACGAAACAACGAAATAAAAAATCAAACTTAAAAAGTAGAAACTTAGTAACTTACACATACCATTCATCATGCCAAAACACCATCAAAGTCATCAACCCCATCAAGATTCAACCATTTGTAATAGAGGTAGTGGTAAGTGGTAACTCCGAAAATTATAAGATAAAAAAATTAAACTTTTAATATTAATATAAAGGAAAGAAATAACAAATGAAAAGGTAAAAGTTATAGAAATTATCATCTTGCATTTTCTCAACATCTTGCAAATTTTCTTCAATAATAATTGGTGTCGATAAATTTTTAATCCAATCTTGAGCACATATAAGAGAGTCCACTAAGCTAGGAGTCAAAGAACTCCTAAAGTTGTCAAGAACCCTTCCTCCGATGCCAAATGTCGATTATGAGGAAACGAGTAGAAACAAAAGCGCAATATATCCCTAGCCATTTGTGAAAGGATGGGAAGCCGAGGAGAATTAGTTTTTCACCATTCTAAAATATTAAAATCAGCATCGTTATTTTCAGCACCTTCACTAAGATATTTATCTAACTCTATTTTATTTCCTCCACCTCCAATATTACACTTGTATTTTTCAAAACTCATCATTATCTTCCTTTTTATTCTAATTTCTTCTTTATCAATCATTTCTTTATTTGCACAACCCACATCTATTTCCCGACTCCCACTACCTTGGTCAATTTCACCTTGAGATGTTGATGAACGACAATAGAAATCATACATAGCATACATAGATTCCTTGACAATATTTGACATTCTTTGACCCTCCAAATCACCATACAATTCATTGATTGAAAATTCAATAGATACAAGTTTATGCCTAGGATCAAGTATTGTCGCAATATAAATCAACTTATTCATTTTCTTAATATCCCCCTAATACTTCTCAAACTTTTCTTTCATTTTATTAGCCAATTTAAAATCATCTAAATCCCCACTTCGTTGCCATTTTTTCAAAACATGTTCGAGAGCATAAATCTCTTCAAAATAAATATTTGAAGTCACATGCAAAGAGCACGAAATACACAAAGTGAGATTGTAAAAAATTTTCAACATGCCCACCAAATTCTTATAAGACTTCCAATCATCAACATTAGGTGGCCCAACAGACATTATCACCATAATCTACATCAAATTCACTCTTATATAAAGGATCAATATGCTCATATCTCTTAAAAGCTCTCTCAAACTTTAGAGTCGACTCTAACATCAAGTATGTTGAATTCCACCTAGTAGCAACATCTAGTTGTAACAAACTCCTAGAATTAATTTTTCTCAAGTTGAATGCATTCCTTAAATCTTTTCAACCTAGGCTGGAGATTGCCTCACAAACCTAACGGCCGATCGAATACGAACGATTGAAGGATTAAAATGTTTTAACCCATCAATAACAACTAGATTCAAAGTATGTGCCATACACCTCATATGAATAAATTCACCATCTAAGATGCTATAACCCCAATTCTTAATCACATCTTTTAAGTACCTAATTGCCACATAATTCAAACTTGTATTATTAACCGTAACACTAAAAACCTTCTCAATTCCCTAATCAATCAAGCATTTCTCAATGGCAATACCTAAATCTACTCCTTTATGACTATCAATCGGACAAAAATTCAAGATCTTTTTATGCAACTTCCAATCATTATCAATAAAATTAGTCATTAAACATATGTAATTGATTTTTTAAATAGATGTCCATGTGTCCAGTAATAAGGCTAATTCTTTGACTATTTTGTTTCAAAAATTGCTTCAACTTTATTTTCTCATCTAAATAAATTTGATAGCAATCTTTTGAAATTGTAAAATGAGATGGAAGCTTGAATCTAGGTTGTAAATTAGAAAAAAAACTTTTTGAATCCCCTGCCCTCTATATGCTTAAATGGAAGCTCATCTAAAATGATCATTTTAGCTAAATCTTTTCTACTAACATTTTGATCAAACTTCCATGTGGTAAGATTGTTTTCTCCCGCTTCAAGCTTTCTTAGGTCTAATTGAGTTTGGGTAGAGTCAATACAACTAAAAGAGTTTTTTTTTTTTTGCAAGTCAAAACATGAGATCTAAGTGAAGTTGTCCCATTTTTTGAAGGATCACAAGCAAATACCTTATCACAATACTTACATTTAGCCTTCATGTTTTTCTTATCATCTTTAAACTTTGTGAAATGATTCCACACCATCGATCTTGGCTTCATTGACTTCCTCTTCTTTCCTTTGCCACCGTCTTGAGCGTTACTTGAAGTTGCACTTGATTGTGGATTAGGATTGCTTGAATCCATAGTTTCATAATTCATATCTATGGATTGAGATTGCGACATCTACAAAAAAAACATAGGAAAAAGAGTATTAAGCTTCACGAGTTCACACTTCTTAGTCCTTAAGCTTAAGCCAAAAAAAAAAAAAACAATCTAGCTAGGCGGAGAGGCACCAAGGCGGTAGTCTTTAATAAAAATTCTCATAGAATCGAGAATGAAGTTTTACTAATTACTATTATTCTAGATACAACATTGTATGAGATTGTTTGGACTACAAGAGCAAACCAGATTATAGAGCAAGATTTGGTAAGTAATGATCAACAAATTGGAATTCATTTATCAATAGATTTTTTTCTTCCATTTAAATTCATTTCAATAATTTCAAGGACGTATGTAAAGTGTATAACTTGTATTTGCTAGAATATATACAAGTGAGCGAGTGGCGGTAGGCCTACGCCACTTGCTCGGTGCTCATTTCGATCCACTTGTATATATTCTAGCAAATACAAGTTATACAACTTTACATAAGTCCTTGAATTACTCAATTCACTAGCCGGTAGCCACATGAAAAGGTTGACCATAACTTCTTTCAACTCCAAACATTACAACATTACAAGTTTACAATAGAAACATTATAAAGAATATGCCCACAACATTACAACGGAGAACTCTTTAGTCTTTCCAACTCCAAACAACCGAGTATAATAGTACATCGCCAAATGCGAGAGTGAGAGAGATTGAGAGAGAACGCCCGGACGGCCGAGGCGACGACGAGTGAGGCAACGACAATGTGGCGGCGACAACGAAAGACTTAGGGCCTATGCGGTAGTAGCGAGGCAAGTAGGCGGCGGCAGCGGTAGCGAGGACTTAGGGTTAGGGATTTGCCGATTTTGGTTATTTGGAAATTGAAATTGGAAATAAGAAGAGAAATAGTAAAACAATGAAATCGGAATTCGAAATAGAAATAAAAAATAAGAAATAAATTTTGGTTTTCGGTTTGAACCGAATTTTTTTAAAAAAACCGAACCGAACCAAAATAAATTTCGGTTTTCGGTTCGATTATAAATAGTAAATTTTAAATTCAAAACCGAATCAAATACCTTAATACGAGTTCGGTTTGATTCGGTTTTTGGTTAATCGAATCATTTGCACACCCCTACGTATTCTCGTGCTAGTTTAAAGATGATTTTAGAGATAGATAGGATAATCATATCAATGTAACATTGAGTTGCATATAAAAGAACTAAAGAATTTTTTGAAAAACTTATTTGTACATTTTCTAGCTTATAAAATTAATTCAAACAAAAATATATAAAATCGAGATGGTAATAATCCGTTATGTAATATTTCGATTTATTATGTAAGTGAAATTTGATCTTAGCCACCCAAGGTTATTTTACATTATAGGTTTTTTTATTTGCAAAACTATATGGTCGATTACCATGCGTAATTTCATGAATTAAGTAGAATTCTTTTTTTTTTCGATAATAAAAAGTATTTTTGACTTAATTTGTAAGTTAATTAAAATTAAGTCTACTTTCAAGCAATTTTAAGATCGCATTTTTCACATCGATTTAGTACATTTAGAATAATTTAATAAATTCTCGTAGATGCTGACTTAAATTTTGAATTTAGAAAATCAAGAAAGAGAATAAACCTTTTTAACAAATAAAAGATCAACTTTTTCGGATTAATTTTTTTTATTGATAAATATAATCATATTTTTTTGTATAATTCTTAATGTGTTTTATTTGTTCTAGATTTTCAATTGCATCTTATCTATTTAAAAAAAAATTGAAATGTTCAAACTATAATTCCAATTAATTTTTCCTGTCATGAATGATTTTTTTATTGAAATAATCTTTACTAAAATAAGAAAACAAAATTTTAAATCATATAACCTACATTTTTCATTTTTGAAGTCTTTATATATATATATATATTCAACCAGGGGCATTTTGATAAAAAAATTTATATGATCACAAAATTGAATTGAAAAGATAGATTTGGACACTTCAAATATTTTCAAAAACGAGATGAAATACAATTAAAAATCTAAAAACGAGATAAATTTTTTTGAATATCACGTAAAAATATATGGGTACATTTTTTTTTATCGTGAAGAAATACAAATGCGAGAGAACATGAGTCATGACTAAATAGAGAGCTTTTTTTTGGGAAAAAAAAACAAAGAAACAAACAAATTGTTTCTCAACCTTTAAGTTTGAGTTAATTTCTCGTAATATATCAAGATTAATTAATTAGTTTATATAGTACCAAAAATAATTAAATAGTTCCTTGATTAATATTGACTATCCTCAATCCAATAATTTTTGTTCAAAAAATGCAAAAGAAAAAAACTCCCCTCGTAGTCAAACATTCCCCATTTTATCTAATCCTATTTTATTTTTCAAAAACGAAAAAGATAAAATAATTGCTAAATTATCAAGAAATTGACAAAAAGAAATAAGAAATAAGAAAAAATTGTTAAGAAATAATGAATGTCCATCATCATGTTCATCCACTTTTCATATCCCCACTACTCATGATTATTAATATGATTTAATTCATTATTCACTATGAGAAATTGAAAGGGTGATGCAATTGATTATTCATAGTCTCTTCCAATTCTCTCCTCAATTTTGAAGCCTATAAATAGGCTTGATTTGTTCATTAGTTGGTGTACAAGTTTCATAGAGAGAATAAGAGAAACTTTGAAGTTCTTATCACTCATATTCACATTATAGTGATTTCATTTTCTTGTCATCATTTTCTTTAATTCTCCTATCATTTCTATTTATTTTATAACACGTTATCGCACGAAGCACTAACCAATCGAGACAATAGACCATGAGGTATGTATCTACCAAAAGATTTAATCAATTGTTTCAACAATTAGGTTTCTTCTGCACAAGTGCTCCACGAAAAGATCTAAATTATTTAGATCATTAAGAGGTATGTATCTAATTTATTCATGCATTTTAAATCTATTGATACATGAAATATATATATATGAAAAAATTAAATGATCTACTAATGATCTAATATATGTTATTTAAAAAGCTTTAATTTTATTATTATATTTGTTCTTATTTTCTAATATTATTATTATCTATTGTATTATAGAATTTTTATCACATCAAACCTTATAAACTTGATTTGGTGACTCTTGATATTTTGAATAAGAATTATTGATTATGAGTGCTTGATTTTGAAAAATATTATCTACTTTTTATGTCTTGGATATGCTCATGCAGTAGCATATCGAGAAAAAGAGTTTAAGTAATATTTTGGATTTATTTTATACTTGTTAGTGGCTAAATAAAGTGAAAAAGAATAAATCTCGTCCAATTGGATCTATTTCATTCCCTTAAGTAAATGTGACAATTTATAATAATTTTAGGCATGGACGAAAATGTAGTCATAGCCATGGATGTTGTCAAAATAATTATCGGTATAATTGTGATGACCATAATATTGCATCTTACCACCGAAGTGGATAACTATGAAAAAAAGAATGAAAATAGATAAAGTTAGCATTATGAAAATCAATGTTATAAATATGGTATGAATGGACATTAGTCGTGTACACTGTCGTACACCAAAACACCTCATCAAGCCTCGTTGAAAAAGAAAAAAAATATAAAGGCTAATTTTATATATCAAAGTAATATTAATTGAAATTAATTACTTGTTAGTTTTTATATTTATAAATAAAATATTTTATATTTCTTATAATTTATGTTGTATATTAATGGTTACAAATTTATTTTACTATTTATTTATTTGTTTATGTTTATGAGGCATATATTGATTTATTTGATTATTTATTTTATGTTAATATTATATATGATAATATCAATATAATAGAAAGCTCTAGAAGAGCGACTATATTATTATCTAAAGAGATAGATTTTGAAGGCTCTAGAAGAGCGATTATATCATGACTTGAAGAGATAAATTTTTGAAGCTCTAGAAGAGTGAATAAATTATTACTTGAAGAGAAAATTTTTAAAGGCTCTAGAAGAGTCGATATATTATTACTTGAAGTGACTAATTTAAAGGCTCCGGAGACGCAAATATGTTATTATCCGAAAGGATAAATTTATTATGAGTGATGTACTATTCTCTTCAAAGTCTTATGGATATTTGTTGAGTTTCAAAGATATTTATCTAAATTGATATCATATCAAGATAGCAAATGCGAATTCTTATATGTTATAATCATTATATCGGGTAGAAAATATCTATCAAAAAATTTATCCGTTTTCTCTTGTAGTCTACGTTACAAACATTGAAATGATTGAAACCAATATTATAGTAAACTAGAAGTTTACTAATTCAAATACTTTTAATATGTGACATGACTAGTTGTGTTATCTTGGGTCTTTCATTATGCGAAACAATTATTAAAAAAATTATATGAATATCTATTGAAAAGCCGAGAAGATTCTTTAATTTAATGAACTTTCATGTTTTGCATGTTGCCAAGGTAAATTGATGATTAAGCCATCATCAAGTAAAATTGAGATTGAATCTTCGGTATTTTAGAATGTATTCAAGGTGATATATGTGGATTAATTCATCCACCATGTGGACCATTTAAATATTTTACGATTTTGATAAATGCATCAACAAGATCGTCACATATATGCTTATTATCTACTCGAAACCCGACGTTTTTGAGATTGCTAGCAAATAATTTGATTTCGAGCATAATTTTTAAATTATGCCATTAAAACAAGTCACCTTGATAATGCTGATGAATTTATTTCTCAAGCATTAAATTATTATTGATTGGCTATTAAAATAAAGGTTGAACATCTTGTTGCTCATGTTCATACTCAAAAAGGTTTAGCAAAATTGTTTATCAAAAGGCTCGAATTAATAGCTAAATCGTTATTTAAAAATAAAACTCTCTGTTTATGTTTGAGGACATGCAATCTTATATGCAAGCAACACTTATTCGCATATGACCCATAAGTTATCGAATTGATTTATGGTCATGAGCCAATTATTTCTTGTTTAAGAATTTTTGGCATTAGCAGTGTATATCCTTAGTGCTCCTCCGTAATGAAATAAAATGAGCACTTAAAAGAGATTAGAAATATATGAATCCTCTTCGATAATTCAATCTCTTGATTCATGAACAAGAGAAAATTTTTACAACTTGATTTATCGACTCGTCATTTTGATGAAATAGTTTTTTCAACATTAGGGGAGAGAATAAGCAAAATAAGCGATTGAAAATGTTGAAAAAAAAGATTACATGGAGTACTCTATCTTATATCACCTTGATTCTTGTCGAAGATAATGTGAACTAGAAGTTCAAAAGATAATTTATTTATCGGTATTGAAACCAACTGCCAAATGCATTCTCATATCTTAAATGAGTAACTAAAATGCATGTCCCCGCTAAGAATGCTCATATTAGAATTAATGCCCTAGAAGGGCGATCTATTAATGTTATAACTAATGAATCTAAAGCACACCTAGAAGGGCGATCTATTAATGTTATAACTAATGAATCTAAAGCACGCATGAAGCGTGAAAGATCGATCGGTTCTACGGATAAAAATCCCTAAAAGAAAAGGGCAAGATGAAAATATTCACAAGATGGTCTAATATATTTTTGATAACGAGCTTCTGAAGAAGTCCAAATACTTGAGAAAAATCAAGAGATTTTGATAAATTATATTAATGCGAGGAGAAAATATGATCGAAAAGAAACATCGATTGATAAGATTTTTACATATAATATTGCAATTGATATGATGGATGAAAATAAGGATCCCGAGCCTAAATTATTGAAGAATGTTGACATAAAGATGATTGACCTAAATGAAAAGAGCAATCTAGGCGAAATTATGTTCTCTTATAAAAGAGTAGTTTTTTTGAACCCATAGCTAAAACACCCGAAGATGTTAAGCTAGTGGGATACAAATATGTATTTATGCAAAAATAAAATAAGAAAGATGAGATTATAAGATATAAAGCAAAACTTTTAACACAAAAGTTTTCGTAAAGAATTGACATTGACTATGAGGAGACATATTCTCCTATAATGGATGCAATTGTCTTTTGTTATCTCATTAGCTTGGAAAAATGTATGAACAAAATTCATATGCATGCATTTAATGAATGTGATCACAGCTTATTTGTTCATTTGAAATGATATCGTATGAAAGTCTTAGAAGGACTTAACATGCCAACGGCATGTAATACATATTCTCGAGAAAAGAATTCAATTAAATTATAGAGATCTTTATTAGGATTATTTTAGTATTTTTTTATTATTTTAGTTTTTAGAAATTCATTTTATATTATACTTTTTATATTGTATTTTTATATCTACTCGTTTATTACTAACCCATGTGCATGTGATATAATCACTTCAATGATTATTTATTGAAAGAAAGTTATAAAAAAATAACCCTATTTGTTCATATGCTTTTATTTGAAAAAGGGTTTGTTGTATATGTTGATAACTTAAATATTATTGAAACTCCCGAAGAGATTCCAAGTGTCATAAGTTACCTAAAAAGAGAATTTGATGTGAATATCTTGGGAAAACAAATTGTTATCTCGACCTGCAGTTCGAGCACTCGGAGAATGAGATTTTCATTTATCGATCAATTTATATAGAAAAATGTTCTACAATGATTCTATATAAAGATCATTCATTGACTAGCCCAATGATAGTTCATTCACTTGATATCCAAAAAGACCCCTTTTGATCTCGAGAAGATAACGAAGAACTACTTGGTCCCGAAGTATCATATTTTAGTGCCACCGATGCATTGATGTATCTTACTAATAATACTCGACTTGATATAGTCTTTTCTATAAATTTGTTAGCAAGTCATAGCTCCGTTTCAATATAGAGACATTGAAATAAAGTTAAATATATGCTACGTTATCTTTGAGGAATAATTGATATGGGCTTATATTACTCCAATAAATCAAAGATAATATTAATTGGTTATACGGATGCGGGTTATTTATCTAATCTACACAAAGCTTGGTCACAATCGGTTATATATTTACATATGGAGATATAGCTATATCTTGGCGTTCTATAAAGCAAACTACAAGCTATCACATTTTCAAATTATGCGAAATATCAATTCACGAGGCAAATCAAGAATGTGTTTGGTTAAGATCAACGATTCATCATATCCGAGAGATATGCGGTTTATCTATCAACGAAAAGAAGTTCCAATAATATCATATGAGGATAATGTCGCTTGCATAGTTCCATTAAAGGTAGAATACGTCAAAGTGAC
This sequence comes from Dovyalis caffra, assembly GCA_963924115.1. Lineage (NCBI taxonomy): Eukaryota > Viridiplantae > Streptophyta > Magnoliopsida > Malpighiales > Salicaceae > Dovyalis > Dovyalis caffra. The sequence continues at coordinate 2,209,311 of CAWUPB010001198.1, read as the reverse complement.
AATTCAGCAGATTTGTTCACTAAGGTGTTACCTACCACAACTTTTGAGAAGATGATTCATAAGATTGGAATGCGTTGTCTTAGAGATCTTAAATAATGCCTTCAACAGGGGAGACCAAAATGAGGATTAATGTGTGCAAAGAATATTGTACTCTTTTTCCTTCACTAGGATTTTTTTCCCATTAGGTTTTTCTTAGTAAGGTTTTAATGAGGCATGTTCCTTGTACAATGGACATTCAAGGGGAGTGTTAAGAAATAATGAATGTCCATCATTATGTTCATCCATTTTTCATATCCCCACTACTCATTATTATTAATATGATTCAATTCATCATTCAATATGAGAAATTGAAAGAGTGATGCAATTGATTATTCATAGTCTCTTCCAATTCTCTCCTCAATTTTGAAGCCTATAAATAGGCTTGATTTATTCATTAATTGGTGTACAAGTTTCCTGAGAGAATAAGAGAAACTTTGAAGTTCTTATCACTCATATTCACATTATAGTTATTTCATTTTCTTGTCATCATTTTCTTCAATTCTCCTATCATTTCTATTTATTTTATAACAAAAATGAAATAATAAACAAATTTTAAAAAATTATAGAGATTAAATATACTGTTTATAAAACTAAGAGAATTAATAGATTAGTTATGTAAAACTACAAGTACTAACTTATAATTTCCTCTTCAAATTTTCATTGGAAGCAGAAAAAGAAATACTTAAACATTTGGAAATTTCTATTTTCTTGGGGTTGGTCATGTTTCGCGCCTCCTTTCCTTTCATTTCTTGGTTGTTTCTTCCCCTTCTCTCTCTCACTCTGTTTCTGGCCTTGCATTAATAGAAGACCCTCCTTCTGCTTTCCATATCCTTCATCTCTTTTCTCCCTTCACACTAAAAAGTGCACCCTTTTTAGGTAGCCACCACCACCACCACCAAAAAAAAAAAAAAAGCAAAAACCACCATGGACTCCTCCACAACAGCAACAATCACCTCCATAAAAACATCCTTCTCCTCAAACCTTAACCCTAACCCAACCAAGAAAACCCCTTTCTTTCCTTACAAAAAAACCAAAATCCCTTCTTTCTCCACCTTCAAATCTCTTAAATGCATCCACTCATCACCTGCAAATCCAAAACCCTCAAATTCCTCGCCTTTCATCTGCACTGCAGTCACCTTCTCTCCTTCACAGACAACTGAGCTTGTCCCTAGTAAGCTTCACCATTTAATCACTGAATTTGAGTCCCTCTCTCAACCAATTGACCGTGTTAAACGCCTCCTCCACTATTCAACCCGTCTCTCTCCATTACCAGACTCTTCCCGGGTAGATTCCAATCGGGTCATGGGCTGTACTGCCCAGGTCTGGGTGGAGGCACGCTTAGACCAATATGGGAAAATGAGATTTTGGGCGGACAGTGATTCAGAGATTACAAGAGGATTTTGTGCTTGTTTAATTTGGGTGCTTGATGGGGCGTTGCCAGAGGAGGTTTTGAAGGTGACAACGGAGGATTTGGCAGCTTTGAATGTTGGATTGCCTGCTGCAGCGAGGTCGAGAGTGAATACTTGGCATAATGTTTTGGTTAGTATGCAAAAGAGAGTGAGGATGTTGGTGGCTGAAAGAGATGGGAATAAGGATTTTGACCCGTTCCCATCGTTGGTTGTTAGTTCCGACGGATTTCAGGCGAAGGGGAGTTATGCGGAGGCTCAGGTTAGGATTAAAGTTTTCAAATTTCCTTTGTATTGATTGGATTAGATGCATAGAGAAAGCAAATTTGATGTCGAATTGGGCAAAATGAGGTTAAGATTGTAGAACAAAAGTATTTGAGAGATCAGTAGAATAATTTTTACACCTGTTGGAGTTTGCTTGTAGGGTTATTTTATTTTATTTTTTTGAGAATCCTTGTAGGTCTTGTAAAGTGAATTTGAGATGATTTTTTAGAGGTTCTGTTATTAAGTTTCTGTTGGATAATTCTGGTTCCTGTTTAATAAAGGCTAATGATTTTCCTCTTCCTTCTTTTGTTGTTAATTGTTGCTATGTTCTCTGTTAATCTTTTTTGGGTGAGATCAGATTCTGTCAGGGCCTGTGTTTTCCTCTTCCTTTTTTGTTGTTGTTGTTGTTAATTGTCATTATATTCTCTGTTTTTTCTTTTTTAGGGGAGATCAGATTCTGCTAGGGTCTGCGGTTTCCTTTTATAGGCGATAGATATTTATAATACAGATGTGTCTGCATTTCTATTCCGGATTAGCAATTGGGAGAGTGAGGCAAGGAGATTACAGTAGTGATGTATTAAAATGATTTAATAGTATTAGCTGTTTATATTATTGGTGATAAAATTTGTCTTTATTAAAATCCTAAGTTTTATTTTAGTTTAATTGCAGGCAAGATATTTGTTCCCAGATGAGTCTAGGGTTCAGGAGCTTGTCAATGAGTTAAAGGAGAAGGAAATTGGTGTTGTTGCTCATTTTTACATGGATCCTGAAGTTCAAGGTGTCTTGACTGCTGCACAGAAGCACTGGCCTCACATCCACATATCTGATTCGTTGGTCATGGCAGATAGTGCTGTTAAGATGGCTGAAGCTGGATGCAAATTCATTGCTGTTTTGGGTGTAGATTTTATGTCAGAAAATGTGCGTGCAATCCTTGATCAAGCTGGCTTTGGAGAGGTATGTCATTCTTCTACTCGTTATTCTTGTCAGTGTCGTTTGCCTTTTTCCTTTTCTTTTACTGGTATCAAGCACCCTTTGTCGTCTTTGACATAGATGATGACACATGAAATGAAGTATGTTACTGTCTTACATTTTTAACATCATATCAACCTTTATGATTTTATACACAGAATTACAGTTTAAATGAAATGTTTGGTCTCCATGTACGGTTAATTCTACTGCAGGTTGGTGTGTACAGGATGTCAAATGAGCGCATTGGTTGTTCTTTAGCAGATGCTGCGTCTACTCCTGCTTATATGAATTATCTTGGGGCTGCTTCTGGGTCCCCTCCATCTTTGCATGTTATCTACATTAACACTTCGCTTGAGACAAAAGCTTATGCTCATGAGCTTGTGCCTACAATCACTTGTACTTCTTCCAATGTTGTGCAAACTATGCTGCAGGTTAATAGTTGCTACAAGCATGCTTTTACCTTCCAAGTCTTGTAATCTGATGTGATGCACCTAAAAAGGTCACCTTTCTTTTTTTCTCTTTTTTCTCCTGCCCCCTTCATCCACAGGCTTTTGCTCAAATTCCAGATTTAAACATATGGTATGGGCCTGATTCATACATGGGTGCCAATATTGCAAAATTGTTCCAGCAAATGACTATGATGACTGATGAAGAAATTGCCGAGATACATCCAGCGCATAATGGAGATTCCATTAGATCACTGCTTCCTCGTTTACATTATTATCAGGTAATCTCTCTTTTTGGTTTCTGGTGAAGCTAAAAAATACAGTGGATTTGATTTGCTACACATTATACAAGTTTTATTGCTACTTTTGTATTATTTATCTGTAATGAAGCTATATGTCATTGCATCTAAGTAAGCCTTGTTTTTTCAGTTGTTTAGTGTGAATAATTGCACAAGCTCCCCTTGTTAATATCATTGCTTAAGATTGGCAAGATAGGAATGCAAGTTGAAGATGACTGCCAATACTTGGAGCAATTTTTTTCTTTTTGGTCCAACTAGATCGTACCTTCTCCAATCCCTAAATTCCCTTCCATCCCTCCCAAAGTTTGAATCTGAAACCTCCTAGTGGAAATCCCAAGTGATAACTGCTGGGGCATCCCCATGAGGACATAAATAAAGCAGTTACAGCTCAGTTTGTGTTAAAAATTGGGATTCCCACTGAGCTGTTTTCATAATTTACATCATGCAATCGTCATTGATAATATGTTCACCCATTTTTTCCACTTTCTTTTGCCACAAAAAATATTTCTGTCTATAGTGTTGCAGATGGATGTCTCAGTTTGGAATATGGCAGTCATTAACATTTTCTTGTTTATCCACTTCTCATTATCAACTTTTGGGGGATTTTTGAATGCTGAAATGCAGGGGTTTACCTTTTCACAACATTGTAACGCAAAATGAATGGGAGCTCATTAAAACATCCTTTAAATTGGGCATCGCTCACTATTGCCATCTTTAGGAGACTCAAATGTTACAGTTTGAGGCCAGAGTTACCAGTTCTGGACAGGATGCACACAATGACACTTGCTCACTTGCTCATGCTAGCATGTTTCCTTATAATTTGTCATGTTTTCATTTTTGGCTGTCAATTAAGCAGATTTTTCTACTTCCCTTGTGTGCAATATTGAAACCTGAGAAAGACCTCTCTCTTAAAGACAACACACTTGTGTTGAAGCCTGAGTGGTTTATTTGATAGTGCATGTCCAAGTGTTGGTGATTGCAGGAAGAGTATACACATGAATAATGCATCAGTTTCTCTCTCTCTTTCCCATCTCTCTCATATTTTCTTGCACATGAAATAGTACATGGCCACATGAAAATGTGAAATATGCAAGAAAAATATATCAGGCAGAGATATTTTGAACATGTAACTGTCTTTGTGCGGCTGTGCCTCGGTTGTTTGCTTGTGGGTAGTAAGTCTTACAATGTTCAGTTTGGTGCCATTCTTGCCTTCGAAGGCTGTCTCTGCAGTTTTACAATATTTACTGAAACATTTTTTTAGCTGATCATCTATACTTTTTTGACACAACTGATTATCTCAAATATTAATATTTTGTTCTATGCGTTTTCTTTTTCTTTATTTTCTCTTGCATTTGTAGACTAATGCCTCTTACCACCTTGTTTTCCATATTTTCTGACAGTATGATGTTTTTATATCAGGATGGAGCATGTATTGTTCACCATCTTTTTGGACACGAAGTTGTGAAGAAAATAAGTGATATGTACTGTGATGCTTTTTTAACCGCACATCTTGAGGTTCCTGGAGAAATGTTTTCCTTGGCTATGGAAGCAAAGAGAAGAGGAATGGGAGTAGTGGGTTCTACTCAAAATATATTAGATTTTATAAAGCAAAGGGTGCAGGAGGCCCTGGATAGAGATGTCAATGATCACCTCCAATTTGTGTTAGGAACTGAATCAGGAATGATTACTTCAATTGTTGCAGCAGTTCGCCATTTGTTAGATTCTTCAAAGTCTTCTGAGAAGGCAAAAGTGAATGTTGAAATTGTCTTTCCAGTCTCATCAGATTCAATAACAAGAACACCAACAAATTCAACCCCAGGCCTAAATTCGGTTGAAGTTGGTGACATCATATTGCCTGTTGTACCTGGAGTTGCCAGCGGGGAGGGATGTTCTATTCATGGGGGCTGTGCATCCTGTCCATACATGAAGGTTAGTATATTCTCAGTAGCACACTGTCTGCATTGGTTTGTTTACTTCGTTCTATAATCAAATCCACCAGACCTGATTCCTGACTGTTGTCTGTCTCAGTTACATGCATTTGCAGTACTATTGCAGATGGATGCATATCTTTTAACTACTCTGTTGCCAAGGCCCACACGCTTATGTACTACTCACACATCTGAAATGCCTCCTTCCATGCTGAAAGTCATGAAACATCTTTGTTTATCCCAAATTATTCTTGGGATTGCTGTAGTGAATCGCTTGCAGTAGATTCAATCTGGATTTCTGTCAAATTTTACATGATCTGACTGGCTTCCAACATTAATTTTGATATAATTCTCGAGGCTTGTGAAAAGCATGGCAGAACAGAACCTGCCTTCTGGTTTCTTACTTGAGCTGTAAATTCTTTTAAATTCATGCCCTAGGTTATGCTTCTTATATGGTTTTACTATGATCTACCAGATGAATTCTCTTAATTCGCTTCTAAAAGTTTGCCATCACCTGCCTGGCAAGAAAGACAAAATCGCAGCATATGAAGCTGCACGATTTAAATTGCAAACTCCAAATGGAAAATCAATTGCAGATGTTGGGTGTGAACCAATATTGTACATGAGACACTTCCAGGTTAGCTTTCCAGTATTTTCAATCTCTATTTCATCTTTAGAGAGCATTTTGGGTTCTAAGACTCACCTTCCTTCAATTCACGTTGCAGGCTACAAAAGAACTTCCAGATAAGCTTGTTTACCAGGCTCTCTATCCAAACAGCAATGGGAGGTCAATGTCATAAAGCTGAAAAAAATCCACCTCTTAAAAGTGGAGGTGATGCTAATTTATAGAGAAACCCAGAAATGCAAGAGGTTCTAAGCATGAGGGTCTTAGTGTCTTACTATACAGATGAAATTTTTTGGGTCAGAATCCTGTACAACACTGTTATTCACAGCTCCTCTATCTCTCCCCCTCCATTTGATGCTTCTGTTGTACTAGAATCATCACTTTCAACTTCTCTTATATAGCTTAGTGTTAGATTACAGGAAATTAAATAAAATTTCAATTCAAGCTCTCTTTTTTACGTCTCTCATATAGCTTTAGTGTTAGGTCGTAGGAACTCGATGAAATTGCAATTGAAGCCTTTTTGGTGTAAGGATCTTTGCCTTCTGAGCCCACACGATAAGGTTTTCATTGTGTTCATTCTGAATTTCTGACTCCAAACTCTAATTATGGTCATGAGCTATATATTTTATTGTCCATGATCATGAGCATTGTCTTCTTCCACTGGAAAGAGATCGAATCAAATATCAGATGCCTACATGATAATGACAATCATTTGACATATATAAGACGTTGACTTAGGTATCGCATTGCTCGTCTACCGTGGTGTGTAATTCGTGTGTTCAGGGAAATGCCTTGAAATCTAGTTCAGAAGTCATCAATGTAGAGTTATAAACCGCAAGAAGTGACTTGGTGCTAAATTTTGGGATTTCGCATTCATAAAAGTCTCGAGTTCATTTCAGCGCTTCCAACGTTTTTGGAGCCATCACAAGCCTGAAAGCTAACTTTGTCGGTGCGTGGAGGGTGGTGTGAACTTAGGTGTTAGTAATTTTTCAAATGAGAAAATTGTTTATTTGATGTCCAACGCTATATATATATATATATATAGTTTACTACCTGATGTTATTTCACTTCAATGGATATATATATATATATATATATATATATATTGGTTCTTCCACTCGAATTTAAGACAAAACATGTTGAAAGTGACTCAACTTTCATGTTTTGATAGTCAAGGAAACAGTAAATAAGTAAAAGAAACAAAGGCCCGAACATTGTTCTGGTTACGAGAAAGAACCAAAATATATATATATAAAAGAAGAAGCAAAATTGATAAATTATAGGTTTTGTGAAATAATATAGACAGTTGGACTTTTGTAATTCAGATATTCTGAATTCTTTTTTCTAGTATTTGGTCATGTTTAAGCTTGAATTTAAAGTTCTGATCCAATAATTTCAAAATAAAAATAACTAATTAATGATTAAAAATAGTTAAAGGTCAACTGTTCATTATTTTTCTAATTCAATTTTAAACATTAAATTTAGAACTAATTACGAGATGCCTACATACGTATATTTCCTTCCATAAAAGAGAATCACGAAGTGTCCCAAATCAAATAAATGACAGAAAATTAATTACTAATTTAATTAACTAAATTAGAAATTTTAATACCTTTTTCTTATTAAAATTATAAAATTATTACCTTCTTAACTTTAGCAAGTTGAACATCTCTTCCTTATTAATCTTATGAAATTATAATTTTTCTGTATTTAATACCTTTTCGTTTAAACTTAATTATTAACAATTGCGAACCTAAGAAATTTAATGTTCAATTATTTCTTTTTTCTCTTTTAATGTTTAAGATATTCTCTTCATATAGAAAGTCTTTCTTCATTTGACTTAGCTCGAGGTTTTTATCAAAGTCTCCTAATAACGAGTGGTATCACTTTTTCAATAATAAGCCAACACGATATAAAGTAGAATGAATTATGTTAAAGTTGTTATTTCCTATCAAATTAAGTTATGTAATTCACTAAAAAAACCGTACAACACGAAAATTATATATATATAAACAGAGAGAGAGAGATTAAAAATCTATTATGATAAAAAAAAAATTAAAACATGAATCCTAGCTAAGTACTGTTTTTATACAATTAATTATGTTGATACATATGTCTAAAAATTAACACTTTGTGATTCAATTAAGTTACCTTTGGTTTTGTTTTAGGCTATTTAATGATTAAGAACAAAATTGAAACATTTTGGGAAGTAGAAGTGCAATATTGAAGAATTTATGGGAGTGAAAATGAAATTTACCTCAAAAAGTAAGAAGGCATGGGAGGCTTGGCACGCGTCAAGCAGCCTGTTCTTTTCTTTTTCGGCCACATTAATTCTAGTGACAGGAAAATCCAAATCTGCCTTTTTTTTTTTTTTTTCCCCCTAAACTCGATTTTACAACTTTTTTTTTGCTAGAAAAAAACTAATTAGCTTCTACTGACTTTCATAAGCCTATTTTAAACTTTAAAGATCCTTTTTAATTCACTTTTAAGTTACAAAAGTCTGATCAATTATCGATATTTATTTCAATTAGAATAATATTTCAATTCAATTCAATTACCTGAAAAATATGAAAAAAAGCATCTAGCCATTAATTGGAAAATAATTCTCCTTTATTTATCAAGAAAGCATGAAATAGAACATGTGAATTAATACAACCAATTACAAGCTCTCATTTCGGATCAAATAATGAAGCACAATAATCTCTTGATAAAAATGTAGCAGTTGTAAAAAGGTACCATTAAATAAGCATTTTGGTGGTCGCATCTTCAAATTGATTGATGAAGTAAAAAAATTATGATGATGATATTATATAATCACATTCTTTTTTTTTTTTTTTTCGTTTAAGGCAAATGTCTAGAGGTTGGAAGAAATGCCAATATCAAATCATAAAGTTTAGAATTCTAAAAAGAAAATTATGTTCGCAAATATAAAGATAGACATTCAAGAACTGAGACCCACTGATACATGAGTGTCATTTATTTCAATTTGTGCCATTATTTGAACCGAATTTTCTAGTTTAAATAGTCAGGGCTGAAATTCTGTGTCTTAGCTATTTAATTTTTTTTTATGTAATTTATTTAATCTATTTTTCTTATTTGATTTAGGTTAACTACTTTTCTTATTTGGTTTAGAACTTTTATATTTATAAGGATTGTTAGTTAAAAGTCCATATTTGTTTAGGATTGGATTAGAATTAATTAGTTTTTTTTTTTTTTTTTTTTTAAATGTGGATTGGACTTAGGTTTTCTAGTATGGGGATTAGACTAAAGTTTTTGTAATTTAAATTAGACAAGTTTTCTTTTGTTTATTCAAAATTATGAGTTAGTATTTAAGGCAACTTAAGCAATGCGGAGAAATATGATTTTTGGAGTAGTAAAATTCTTGAAAAGTTTCTCTCAAATTTGCTTATGCTTGTGCTTGCTTAGGATTTCATGTTTTGATGTGCCTTTAAAATTGATCGCTTAAGGTGGTATTTTTATTGATCAGCAAATTAGTTCACGTTGTAGTGGGGTTTTGAATCTTGCTAAAATCAATCAAAAATAGAGCTTTTCATTATAAGAAATTTTGATCCAGTCTAACTTTAAGGTTGAAATTTTTGGATTTCATCAAGATAGTGTAAGGAGGTTACGGCTTATTTGGTTATTTGAAGTGTAAGTTTTGGCCAATAACAACTAAGAGAGTTAGAGTATTTGATTTGGTCTAAAATTGTCACAAGACCTATATTAATTTGGTATTAGAGCTTTGGTTTGTTTTTGCACGTGTCCGCGATAGAGTTTTGTGATGATGCCATTAAGAAAGCAACCCAACTAAATGTCTATGGCTAATGTGTAAAAGGACCATTCGTGTTTCTAGTAAAAGAATGAAGAGCGCTTAATTAGATGATTCAAGAGGCAAATAACTAAGAGTTCAATGATAAAAATGTAGACTTGTTAATGATCCATAGGGATCATAAGGCCAAGGCTATTTAAAAGGAAGATTGGCTAGCATGATGTCCTCTCGCACTCGATGCATATTTCATGACAAGGTGTGTGAATTGATCATCGAGGGAGAAAGTTGCGGAAACATAGTGTTGATGACGATGGTAGAAAAACTCAATTACCAATTGTTGATCATCCTAATTCTTACAATGTCGATTGGCTGAATAGAGTTTATGATATTCGAGTGACCAAGAGGTGTCTAATGCAATTCTTTAAGAAAAAAAAGTATCAAGATGAAGTGTGGCATGACGTAATTCCTATGGATGCATGTCATATTTTGTTAGAAAGACCATGACAAGCACAATAGACGAGTTATGCATCATAGGTTCAAAAACACGTACTCGTTTAATCTAAAAGGAGTGAAGATTATGTTCATGCCTATGAAGGAAGAAACTTTCAATCAAGAATGGCTAATAGTTTGTGAGTCAATGTTCCTTAGGGCATTAAAAGAGCACGATGGTGCCGAAGAAGGGGTTAATGATGCCGAGCTTCATGGTGCCAAAATTATCAAAAGTTACAACAAAAGAGATGGAATGAATGAACCTAAGGTTGTTGAAAAGTTGTTCAACTCATCTCGACAAGATATCGTTGCTCAAATCCGAGACAAGATTGTTGATAATGTTGATTTTGAAGATTTAGCAAAAGATGAGCCCAATGATCATGACAAATGGTTTGACTCTATTTGTGAAAATAAATTTGTTGCGACCAAGGAAAAAAGCTCAACCAATTGTGCAATTGTTACCACTCAAATCCGAGAAATTTTATTGACAATAAGGACAATAAGCAAAATGTTTTAGACAAAAAATCACCGTTAAAAAACATAAGGGCTACAACACTTTTTAATTTGCAAAGTACAATAGTAACAACCTTAACTTATAGAGGCCAAAAACTACAAAAAAGAAAAAAGAAAAGGGAAAAAAGATAGAAGCTATTGGTGGCAACAACATAAACCTAGATAGGCATGTTTCTTCACTAGCTTGTGTGACAACAAATTGAAAACAAAAATGGCATGATTTTTCCATATAGGCCGAGGTTGAAACCTAAGGTTTTAAAGGATGTTCTCACTGATAAACCTTACAAAATAGAGTCACTCTTATAGCAAAGCGAAACATTGTAGGGTTAGTTTTCAATCATTGATAAAAAAATGCATGATTTGGATAAAAAGGAAAACGATGTGCATCAAAGGTACTACTTGCTAAACTTGATTGTGTTAGGGAAAAAAATGGCAATAGCAAAGACTATGAAAGATGTGTCTCTTTTTGAGTTCATCACGACTTACTTTGCTTATCTTAAATAATTTGATAAGATTGTGTTGCCACCATGGATTGATATTGTGAAGATCGTTACATTTAAGGAGCTCTCCCTAGATTAGAGTTGCCTCTATGACAAATAAGATTTACTTAAGGGGAGCCCTTGGTGTGGGAGCTTTTCATAGGATTTATGGTGGGAGAAAGAGGAATGGAAGCCATCCACCTCATTTTTGTAAGAGCAAAGATTATGTTTTTCGTTACCCGATGTGCAACGGGACTTCCAAAAATATTTTTAAATTAAAATTTATTGTTTATTTGTGTTTACTAGGGATATGAATTAAACCTAGTTTTGGACTCACCATCTAGCAAGTAAAGTAACTAGAAAACCTAAAATTTACATTGGTTTAAGACTTTAAGATAATGAGTTGGTTATGCATTTGGAAAGACATCAATCACCCAAAGGCACCATTTCTTATGAAAGGTATAATGTCTTATTTAATCCTAAAGTTTAATCTCCTAAAAAATTATTCCTAATTTAAAATTTTAAGTTTTATTTATTAAGCCAATTGATTTTTGTTTGTGGCATCATATTGAATCGATTGTTGGACTCTGTAGCCAAGAGTTTTGTCAATTCAACATCAAATCTAGTTTAAATCTTGACATAATCGATATGTCAAATAATGACCTAATTATCAAAATATGATTGATTTGAATTAATATCGGTCCCTATTAGATAGGAGACTTATTAATTTTCACATAACACTTTTCTATATAAATTCTTTTTCTTTTTTCTTTTTTTCTTTTTAAGTCCTTTTTTTAAAATCATTTTCCTTTCATTTTTTACTTATTTTTATTTATTTTTTTAAATTAATGGAGAATCATCATCAATCCCTAAAAAATAAAACACTCAACTATTCATCCACATATTAATTACATAATTTAACTAAGGGTTATTCAAACCATATTTAATATTAAATAAAAATCTAAAAATTAAATTAATAATCCCTACAAATTTATAGAAGTATAAAATCTAACCATAAATTTTAAATTTAATTAATAATAAATATTAAACTAGGCATAAAATTTAATTACCAAAAGAAATTAAAGGCTATGCATTAAACTAAATAAATCAAAATAAATAGGCAAAAGGAACCCAACATTCCAAAAAAAAATAATCTAGACTAGGCATGAAAATAAGAGGCATTTATTAAAATTTGGGACCTAATTTACCTAGGGAAACGACTAAAAAAAGAAGAGTAAGAGAAATAAGGGTTATTGAGCCTTTGGGTTTATTAGGCCTTCGGCCCATTAGGCCAAGCCCAATAAGTAGGCTTGTTGGGTCGGCTAGCTTCTCTCCTTTAGGGTTTGGGCTAGGTTAAGTCCAACCCATTCTTCTAGTCTTATGTAGGTTAGGCTAACTAAGCCCATTCTTTCCTCCACACGGGTTGGGCAAAGCCATCCCGTCTTCATTTAATTATCCATTATTCCCTAAGACCAAAACAACTAAACTCCTAAACAATTCATCTTTTTCCTCTCGCTCCTTCTTCGATCCGGATATTTAGACCTCTTCGTTGACATCAATCGATCTCTCCTCTTTCTTCAACTAAGAAGTCATCCTATTTTTTCTCATTTTCACAAACAGATTAAACCCTTAACAAAACACTTGATTTCTCTCCTTCATCTCACAAATCCAAACCCTAAATTATATCCCTTGCCTCAATCTAGTCTTGATGTTAAATTAAAACCCAAAATCAAATAGATTAAGCCTAAAATTGAATATTTATAAAACCTTCATAACCCTTTTCTCTCTTTCATCTCACTAATCCAAAACCCTAGGTCATATCTCCTACCTTGATCTAGTCTTGACCCTAAGTTCAAGCTTAAAATTGAATGGGTAAACCTAAAATTAAACCACAAGCCATCGAATCCTCATTTTCCTTTTCTCTCATGAGCACAAACACAACATAAAGAGAAATTAGGGGGAGTGGGGTTTTTGTGCGATGGTAGTGATGAAATCATTGTCATCATTCATTTTAGAATGGTTAGCGAGCTAAATTAATGCAATTGAAGCTACAAATTAATAAAGAAAATAGAGAATCTTACTTATGTGTTCGATTGAGAGAGCCTAGGTTGAGGATGATTGATTAGCAATGATGATTCTTGCTTTAACCAACTAGGGAAAAGGTATTTTTCCAAAACTCGAAACTAACGAAGTTAATTTGACACTACCGACCTCGATATCTCTTTCCTCTAACAATCTAGTATGAACCCTAAGCCTTCTTTCTAAATTTTTCCTCTCCGAACTATTACCTCTAAATTTCTCTAAAATTTCCCAATTTTATCAAATCTCTCCCAATTCCTTTAATTGCTCTTATTTTTTTTCTTTTCATTTTTTTTCATCCCTTGAATTCAACCCCTATTTATACCCAAAGCTTCCCTGCTCACTCTTCGGATCAATTTTCGTAAACCCTACACTCCCCTATAACGAGATAATCCTTCTAAGCTCCTACCAGCTTTGGCTCTATATGAACATGGCCAAACATGTGCTTTTTTTGTATACGAAGTTGTTGCGAGTGTAGAAGCACTTGATGAGGCGAGCTAATTTGTCCTTCGTCTTCATTAATGAAGGTGAACAAGGTGTCGGAGGGTTGTATACTATAAGGCGTGCATGCCATGGCGAAATTAAGGGTATTTAGATGATAGGGCGTTCGAGTGATTCCGAATTGGTCCCGTCTTTCGTGTCCTATGTCATTTTAGGTCTCTATAGGTTTAATTTTGTTAAAATTATACCATCTAGGTGTGTCATTGTAGTCCCTATGCTTTTAATTTTTTCAATTAGGTCTTTGTATTTTTCAATTTTAATTTTAATATTTTTGAATTATTTTAATTATGTCCTTAATTACCTTTAGTTACATTTATCTTTCATTTAATTGCACTTGGACTAAAACTTGAAAATACAGCTACATAAAAGGATGAACTAAAATAAGTAAATAAATAAAAGTAAAAATAAAATGAAGATAAAAGATTGAAAAATCAATTAATCAAAACAAATTGATTTTTATTATGTTTTTTTTCTTACAAAATAAAAATATAAAGTTCTTAAATTAAACTTATAAATTATAAAAGAATTCAAAAATAAAAAAAATATAACTAAAATAAATATAACTCAAATTTTGGATTATGATAGATGCCTTTTCTTTATAACTCTTATGGTGTAAATGTCAACTTAAGTATAAACTTTAGATTGGGTTTGCATAGTGAGCTTGTAAATAAGATGTAAATCGAGTGGTGAAAATGAAAAAATTGATTGTCCTAGGTGGTCTTTCCCGAAAAGTAAAATATGATAGCGTCATTATGAAAGGTGGCATGTCTTGAAAAGTAAAATGCGATAGCCTCACCGTGAAGGATGATCTATCCCGAAAAGTAAAATGCGATAGTCTCATTATGTAAATTGCGATAGCCTTATTGTGAAGGGTGGCTTGTCCCGAAAAGTAAAATGTGATAGTCTCATTATGAAGGATGACTTGCCTTAAAAACTAAAATACAATAGCTTTATTATGAAGAATGGTGTATCCCGAATAGTAGAATATGATTGCCTTATTGTAAAAGATGGCCTATCCCGAAAAGTAGAATGCGATAGCCTCATTATGAAAGATGGCATGTCCTAAAAAGTAAAATTTGATAGCCTCATTATGAAGGATTTCTTGCCTTGAAAAGTAAAATGGGTTAACTTCATTCGAGAGGTTTCTTGAATAGTAAAATGTAATAGACTCATTGTGAAGGGTGACTTACTTTGAAAAGTAAAATGTTATAGCATCATTGTAAAGGGTGGCTTGCTCTAAAAAGTAAAATGCGATGGTCACTATGTAACTCCGCCTAAAATAACAAACTAGGTAGGCAACCTTGCCTAAATTAAGAGATGATTATTAAGTAACTCTACTTAAATAATGAATTAAATTAGGAAAACTTACCCAAAATAATGTCTATTGAGGTGACCTTTCTTGAATTGACGATCTATTGTGAGACGACCTCGCTCGAATGATGGTTTATTATTAGGCAACCAAGCCTAAAATGAATTTGAAGAGCATGTTTCTCCTTGTTTCCTTATAACTCTTCGACTTTTTTTATTAAGAGAGAATCTTGCCTTTTCTTTGTGCCATAATATTCCTAAAACAAGACTTAGTATAATGGTGACTTACCTTAAAAATTAAATTATGATAGCATCATTGTGAAGGGTGACTTGCTTTAAAAAATAAAATGCGATGGTTGCTACGTAACTCTGCCTAAAATAACAAACCGAGTAGGCAACCTTGCCTAAAATAAGAGATGATTACTAAGCAACTCTACTTAAATAATGAATTAAATTAGGAAAACTTGCCCGAAATTATGTCTATTGAGGTGACCTTTCTTGAAATAATGATATATTGTGAGACGACCTCGTTCGAATAATGGTCTATTATTAGGCAACCAAGCCTAAAAGGAATTCGAAAAGCATGTTTCTTCTTGTTTCCTTATAATTCTTCCTTTTTTTTTCAAAGAGAATCTTGCCTTTTTTTTGTGCCATAATATTCTTGAAACAAGACTTAGTATAATGGTCAGCTGATTACCTATGAGAAATACAAGTTGCCCCACTCAAATCCCTCATCGATGCTTCTTTTCTTGGTCATCGGGACTTTTATGTTGAACCGTGATCTATGGTCTAACCATTACAGCCTTGCATCCTAGCTTTGCTTATTATTTCTGCAAAATTAGGCTTGTACTCCCTTTTAGTCGACTATTGAGGTGATTTTGATTATCCTAATCCTTTGAAGGTGGTGATCATTCTCGATTATGGTCAACTACTAATTGACCATTTCCACCGACCAATGTCGGGTTTGGCTAATGTTTCCTTGGTAGGTTTTTTTAGTAGCTTGGGATCTCATATGCATTTCGAAACATTTTACACCTTCGCATTTTGTGAATTCTTCCTTTGTAAAAGAAGTTGACTAGATTCAATCGGAGATTTTGGATTCAAGTTTCGGAAAATCTCCAACGACACTTCGAAAACTTATCATGCAAGCATTGCAATGTGGTTAATTTGGGATTTTCTTTTGGACTTACATTTTAATGAAGCTTTTAACTTATGAAAAAAGGTTTTGGGCT
This sequence comes from Dovyalis caffra, assembly GCA_963924115.1. Taxonomy (NCBI): domain Eukaryota; kingdom Viridiplantae; phylum Streptophyta; class Magnoliopsida; order Malpighiales; family Salicaceae; genus Dovyalis; species Dovyalis caffra. Next base: position 2,192,965 of record CAWUPB010001198.1, on the reverse strand, counting down.
TGTAAGAGAAATTCTCTTATCCTCGAGTGTTGCCATTCTTCGGTGTTAACCATAGTTTTGTAAAACTTGTACTTTGATTTTGACTATTTATCTTTAAAAAAATTCCTTTGTGTTTGCTCAAGGATCAAGACTCATTAGATTAGTAGTTTGTCTTTAGTTAGAAAGTATTTCCATTGGTACGTAATACGGACAATGGCTAGTTTTCCTAAAGAATAAGTAATGTAGGCTCCAATAACGTTTTAGGATTTTTTTTTCTTAACATAGGATCACCTTGAAAAGCTTTTCTTTTCCAATTGTATGCCCGATATTTGATCTTTTTCTATTGGCCTAAACTACCTTTTCTTTTCTGTGTTCGGGATTGATATTTATGATGTTAATCCATTTTTCTTTCTTTTTGAATGTCTTTGGATTTTTTTTTTATCCTTGTTTAGATTTTAGAAAGGTAATTTATTTGGTGACATATTTTGTTATTACATATCAAAATTTCTTGATGATGTTTTCAATAATTTGCTTTTAACATTTTTCCCTAATGTAAGGGGTGATCCTAGTCCGGCTTTTCATGAAAGAAAAGAAAAACTCAAAGTAGGATTCCAAGGGATAGATTTTATTTGAGTGAGATAAAATTTCCAAAATGGCCTTTCCTCAAACAATGTATGTAGGAATTTGGTTTTTTTTTTTTAATGTTTTTAGGATGACTACATATTGCGTTTAAATGATAGTTCCCTTTTGTCGAATCTTAAGGAACTCGGATCTTGTTGTTGCCCTTCTTTAACCCTCTCGCTTCGTATTTGGTCGTATGGTCGGCGCACCTAAAAGGTTTCTTCGATTTTGCTTCGGGATGACTTCTAGTTGAAGCTTTTCCATGTCTCGTGTAATCTGTGCTTGTAAGGCTGCAACGGACTTCTTGCTCAATGCATCGGCCACAATATTTGCTTTTCCGATATGATAATGAAAAACGATGTCATGGTCATTAAGCACTTGGAGCCACCTTCTTTGTTTCATATTCAACTCTTTTTGAGTAAAAATATACTTGAGGCTCTTATGATCGGTGTAGATATTGCATCAAACACCGTATAAGTAATGCCTCTAGATTTTTAAGGCAAAGATTACTACGACTAACTCAAAGTTATGAGTGAGATAATTTCTTTCATAGTCTTTTAATTATCGAGATGCGTAGGCAATCATCTTTCCATCTTACATTAAGATCGCCCCTGGACCAATTTGAGAGGCATCGATGTAAACTATGAAGTCTTTATTATCCTTCAAAAGAGCTAATATTGGAGTCGTCATGAGCTTGAACTTTAGCTCTTGAAAGCTTTATTCACACCGATCATCCCACTCGAACTTGTCATTCTTCCTTGTTAATCGAGTAAGTGGCGTGGTTATCTTTGAAAATCTCTCCATAAATTTTCGATAGTAGCCTCGCCATCCCAAGAAAACTTCGTACCTCGAAACATTCTTCAACTGCTTCCATTCTCGCACTCGCTTGTACCTTGTTGGGATCTACCATAATTCCATCCTTAGTCACAACGTGACCAAGGAATGCTACTTGCTCGAGCCAAAATGCACACTTTTCGAGCTTAGCGTATAATTTATGCTCTTGCACTCGCCTATAATGTCTTCTTTAAATACTCCTTATGCTCCTCACTACTCTTAGAATATATCAAGATATCATCGATAAACATGATAATGAACTTATCTAAGTATTTATGGAATACTCTATTCATTAAATCCATAAATATAACGGGACCATTGGTTAACCAAATGGCATCACCAAATACTCGTAATGCCCATATCAAGTCCTAAACGTCATCTTCTTTATATCTTCCTTTTTAATTCTCGATTGGTGATATCCCGATTGAAGGTCAATTTTGGAGAACACCGAACGTCCCCTCAACCGATCAAACAAATCATCAATCCGTGAAAGGGGATACTTATTCTTAATAGTCACTCGGTTTAAGTCTCTATAATCAATACATAACCATAGTGACCCATCTTTCTTTTTCACAAATAACACTAGGGCTCCCCATGGCGAACAGCTAGGTCGGATATAAGCTTTATCCAAGCAGCTTCGTATCCGAGGTTTAAGCTCCTTTAACTCTGCTGGAGCCATCCGATAGGTGCTTTGGATATCAATGATGTTCCCAATTCCAGTTCAATTTCGAAATCAACCTCCCTTCTCGGTGGTAATCTTGACATTCTTTCAGGAAAAACAACCAAAAATTCTTTAATAACCTCAATATCTTCTAGTTTTGGGCTTTCCTCCTTTTTAGTATCAACTATGTTCACTAAGTAGTCTCTATACCCTCATTTTATTAACTTCCAAACCATCATGGTCGACACTATAGTTACGGGTCTCATTCGAGTCCTAGCATGTAACTCAATAGATTGTTCATCTAATAGGTGGAATATCACCTTTTTACCCATACAGATCAATCGATGTTCTATTCTTGGATAGGAAATCCATACCAAGAATAATATCAAAGTCTCGAAGGCTTAAGACTATAAGGTCAACGTGTAAGGTAAAATCTCTAATTTTTATTTCACAATCCATAATTACAGCATTAGATTCCAGTGACTCTCCGGATGGGAGTGCTACCTCATAAGTCACATTTAATATTTCTAGGACCATGCCTAGCTATCTCATCAATGAACATGCAAAAAACGAATGCGTGGCACCCGAGTCTATTAATGCATATACGGTATAGTTGAGAATTGACACATTACCGCATATAACATTCATACTTTTTATTTGCTTCCTCTTGGGTCGGGGTATACATGCGTCCGTGTACATGTCGTCCTTCGAGCGGCTTCCTCTTTGAACAGCTTATTTACTAGATGTCCGACCTCTCGATAGAAATAACATATGTTGGTCTCCATCAAACAATCTCTTGTATGAGTGCATCCGCATTTTGGACATTTTGGAATACCATGATCCTTGATCCTTGGAACTTTAAAGGTGTCTTACCTTTCTTATTGTTTTTCCTCCGAGTTTAGATTGAAATGCCTTTTTCTACTAGGATCGTCCTTTAACTCTATTTGGAGGGATTCCTCCCTTTCTCATGCTTGGTGGTGGTACCCGAGTGGTCTCCTTCGGTCCACTTCGACTCCAAGTTCCTTCGCACCATGTCCTTATAAGTATCTGTCGACATGCGAACAAAACTTCGTACTCGGATTTGAGGCCACGGAGGAAATGTTCCTTATTTCTTTTCTTGCTTTCAGCAATGAAAATAACATAGCGACAACCATGCTCGAACTTATGGACATATTCGGTGATCGACATGTTTTCTTGTCCGAGCTCGGAGGAACTCTTGTATTTTTTGGGACCTCACCGTGTTAGAAAAATACTTCTCATTGAACGGATCCTTAAACCGGATCCAAGTGAGCCCCTTATCTCCTAGTGATGCTTTTACGGTTTTCCACCAATTGCATGCATCAACGAGTCATCATAAAGGTGATACATGCTACCCGGTCCGCATCACTCATGTCCAAGTACTCAAAAATAGCCTCTAATGACTCAATCCATTCTTCTACTATATTAGGATTTGGCCCGCCCTTGAATTCTTTCGGATTGAACTTTGGAACCATTCAACCATTTCGCTCCTTTGTGGTTAACGAGCTACGATTGGACCTCGTCGAGTCACTTTCAAAATCCTTTGCATCCGTTCCTCATGCTTTTCCTGCTGCCATTCCATCATCTCCTCGTTATTTCCTAAGAAGCTCCATCAATTCCCCTTCTCGATCACCGGACACTCGACTCGACCTCGCGTTACCACTAATGGTATTATTATTAACATGTTTAGATGGCATACTGTTTCCTCCTTTTTACATTCACACATACACAATATTCATTAGGCCGTCCATATCACATTATAACTTTACTATCTACATAACATCACATTAGTTTCATTCATAACATACACAACGAACAATCATAATCATTAGTCATCAAACATACTTACCGACTACCGAGAGGCTACCAAGAGACACCGTTCACGTAACTTGGATATAGTTGGACGAACTCGCTTTGATACCATGTCCGTAACATCCCCAACCTAGGACCTAATAAGTTGAGAATATTACCCTCGTTAGCCACATTCGAAGTGCAATGAATGTAAGCTAACAAGGCACTATGATCTTATTGTAACGTATGTAAGAATATTTACGTGGCAAAAATCTTTTAATGATGTTTAGGTCCTATTTCTTACTTCAACTTTGCTATAAATTTTTCGCGTTTATGTTCGTTTATTTATCATGATATTTTATTTTAATTTATTTCATTTTATATGTTTGCTAAACTTCTAATCATGTCAATATGCAATGGATAATTTAAAGTAATTATACTACTACGATGATATTATTATTTTATTATTACCGATTCGATTACACACCTTAACTATTTACATACATGACCGATTCTATGTTAACTACTTTGTGTAATGGGTTTACCCGAAGCCAAACCCCGATCCAAGCTACATGCATCCGATGCCTCCCTCGGTAGTCGACTTTGTAACGAAGTGAGCCGTAGTATCTTATTCATCTACACCATAAAGAACTATATGAGCTATAGCCCGGTAAGTTAACGTATGCATATAGTGTACGTACATTTGTATGTATGCATAAAACACCGATATGCATAATGAATCATTTTTTCTTATGTCATAAAATATTTCATAAATAGTCCGAAAATTCTTTTTTTATCTTTGGACATGTCCCATTTAGGTACTTCGGGGTTTTCATCACATATGTAGGGTTTCCATCACATATGTCCGACGAACTAGACCCGTCCACGGACATGCCTTACCGAGCCTCTAAAAGTGCACGTTTGCACTTACCCGCCCCGAACCATTACCATTACCGTATGGAAAACCCATGAAGCCCATTCTCATAAAAATTCTCAAATTCATAAAAATTCTCTTCTTTAAAATAATTCCGATCGCTATCGGAAACTCATAGCATAAAATACGTTTTCATGACTTAAACATCATTCATGAGCTTTGACATACATATCCATTGTGAATGACAATGCATGCTAACAATGATACTCAAGTGCATGCCCTAAATCTTCATGTAACCATGTTATGAAAACACATAACACGTATAAAATCGGACAACATAACGACATAGATAAAATCAACTTATATTAAGCAAGTGCAATCAACATTGGCGCATCGGTTACCATAACCACATTTCTCATCACCAATCATAACTCAAGTATAACCATCATTCATTATTCATTGCATGCCACACATTATTGGGAAGAAAATATAATCATACCATAAGAGTAAGTAAATAATTACATTTCATTAACTTACTCTATATTTTAACATTTTCAAATTATTTTCTTAGGTTGCTAACTACCCTTTTGCATCTAGCCTTTACCAAATTAGGTATTAATCCATGTTCTAACTTAATTAGGTGGTCCAATTTCAGTTTGGGCCTTAATGGGCCTAAAGTCTAATTTTTCCTAAATCAATTTTTCTTTAGATTTTCATGAACACTTTTGTTCTAAATCATCCTTTTACCTTATTTTGCACTTGAATGAATTAATTTAGGGTTTGGAACTTACTTTAAACTTCCCAAAATTTATCATTTAGGCCAAATATTTCACCATTTAAATTCCTAAGATTTTCTTCTCATTTTTCCCTACCATTTTAATAACAAGTATCCTAAATATGTACTCACTATAAGGATTAATTTAATTAAAATTTAGAACCCTAATTCTTGCCCAAACCCGTATTAGGCCCCGATGGGCTAAAATTGGGCCCAAGCCTATATAACCCATTTTCTTCATTTTTTAGCAAATTTTTCATTTCTACTCATCAAAAAATGCTTATTCAAGTGTGAATGACCCATCAAACCAGAATTAAAGTGCTTTGAACCCAAACCCAAATTTGCTTAGTTTAGGTCGAATATAATTCCTAAAAATAAGTGGATTTTTCTTCAATTAAAGTATAATTTTTCCTCCCTAAACATTAATTCATGCTCAAATAAGTAAGAATAAAGTGCCAAAACACCAATTAAATAAAAGAATTCAAAACCCTCAAATTGGGTTCATCAAAAACCATAACCCTAATTTTACTTAATTGAGTAATTAAATCAAATCAAGCAATTAAACATGAAATTGACTTGAAATTAAGCATGCTTGTGGTGTAGATGAGGTTAACTTATTGGTTTCAGCTCCAATTAGACTCTAAAAAAGTAGATTGGTGAAGGATTTCTCTTTCTCCTCTTTTTCTCTAAATTTTTGAATTTGATCTTTGTATTTTTCCCTTGAGAGTTTCAGACTTCCCACTTAAAATTCAAAATTCTTCCACTTATTGGAGGTGGATAGAATTTATTAAAAATGTTTTGGGTGATTTTTAAGTAAAACTTTTGTAAGAGTTTCTTTTATGTTTTTCAATTTTTCCTCCCTTTTTTATTTTTTCAGCACCTCTCTTTATATGAAATTTTGTGGACTTATTGATCTCATCTCCACCCTTAATGTGGAAAAATATCAGCCTTTAATTCAATTTTCAAACATTCATTTACATTTGTCCCAATTTTTAGCCATCTATTCACCTTTTTATTTAACCCTTCCACCTTGCTTATTTTTTGCCATAATTTTTAATGGAAGTTAGAATTAATTAATTCTCTAGGTCGGCCAAAGTTGGGAGGAAAATGAAAACTTTTGGTCCTCCAAGTTTCTAGACATTTCCATAGCCCATTCATTCCTAAGTCCCTATTCTATGCAAAAACTCACTTCTAAACCTTCCTTTTTAGTTTTTAGGACTAATTTTTAACGCTTAACATTCTCACATAATTTAATTTGGATTATTAGCTTTTTAATTTTATACAATCGAGTCCCTAATTTTATGCAATTTAGTCCTCGCTTTTAAAATTCCATTCTATACTTTTCAAAAATCAAATTTCTTTCTAGAATAAATTCAAAAATTCATTAAGGGAGTTTGATTTAAATTTTCATAATTTTTTGGCCTTAATTTGAGCCTTCAATATATTTATTTAGTGTGAAAATTTCACTATTTCCTATAAACAATATTCCCTATACTTACTAAAATTAATTTAAATTTTCTAGGCACTCTCACACATCCTATATGATTATTATATGCTCTTAAAAAAATTTCTCATACTCTTAAGGTGCCTAATTAAATTCTTTACTTCTAAAAACACTATTCCTACGCTTAGAAAATTCAATGAAATATTCACCATATGTAGAAAAATTCATAAAATCATATAAAATAATCTAGCACCCTTTTAAAAATTATTCTAAACAAAAAAATGTTTTTTTTCATACACAAAAAACATGTTTTAATTAATATTTTTATGCAAAAACTACGATTCATGTACCGAAAAATCACTAAAATATTCTTTAAGCATGGAAAACTATTTTGAACCTTCTAAATATTCTTTTAAGTTTCTAGTAATTATTTCTTATTCTCAAATATATATATATATATATATATATTTTTTTTTTTCACGCGGTTTTAATATTAAACTTTTATTACATTGCTATTTTAGCGGGTACCGGCATTACACATATGTTTTGCCTAAATATCATCTTTTATTTCATTAAGAAAAAGCATAACATATATATATATATATATATATATATATATATATATATATATATATATATATATATATATATATATATTTTCACGCGGTTTTAATATTAAACTTTTATTACATTGCTATTTTAGTGGGTACGGGCATTACACATATGTTTTGCCTAAATATCATCTTTTATTTCATTAAGAAAAAGCATAACACATCTCAAGCATAGGATTTCTTCATTGCATTTGAGTTTACGGAGTTTAGGTGTACTATCTCCATCGATATTGGCTAAAAAGAGGGCTCTTTTTGAGAATATTTTTCTAACTATATAAGGACTCTCATAATTTGATGACTCGCTTGTTTCTATCTTCTTTAGTTATGGATAAGATCTTTTTGAGCACTAGATCTCCCTCTTAGGATTCTCTTGGTCGAATATTTTTGTCATAAGCCATAGTCGTCCTTTTTTGATACATCTTTGCATGACAGATAATAGTTAACCTCTTTTCACTAATCATATTCAGCTACTTATATCTAATTTTGGCCTATACACCTTTCTCTAATTGCATTTCTCTAGTCACCTTGAGAGAAGAAATCTCTACTTCCAAAGGCATCATTGCTTTTATCTCGTAAACCAAAGATTATGGGATGGCTCTTGTAAATGTTCTTACAATTATATATTATACATGTAGAGCATATGGGAGCATCTTATGCCAATCCCTATATGTGACCATCATTCTTTGTACGATCTTCTTGATGTTTTTATTTGCTACTTTAGCCACCCCATTCATCTTAGGCTCGTATGGTGTTGGGTTCGGATGCTTTATTTTTCACTACTTACATAGTTTTATGATCATCTTCCTATTGAAGTTCCGAGTATTATCGGTGATCATGGTTTTTAAAAAATCGTATTGACAAACTAAATTCTTTTCTATGAATCGTTGGATGACTTTCCGAGTGACATAAGTATAAGAGGCGACTTCGACCCAACAGGTATAAGATTTCCTACTCGCTATATTATAGCATGAGCATAGAACTCACAAGTCTAACCGTATATAGTGAATGTCCATTCTTGAAAATGCTATGACTTTAGACATTTAATGATATCATTTAAGTGCATTAATATCCGTGTCATATCTTTCAATTAATCATTAATGAAAATGCATATCATATGGACTTTTATCTAATTCTATTCAATAATTAAATATAAAAAAATAAGAATTAATAGAAAGACTTCTTTTATTATTGATAAAATAAATAATGCAATGATATAATAACTCAAATCATCCAATTAAGGTTGTATCTTGGGTACCTACACTAACAATATTTAGTTACCTTTTACGTATCTATTGTGAATATCCATCCATATCCATTGCCATATTGAATTCCAACATCTTCCATTAAATAATTGATAAACCACATATAGTTTTTCTTATTTTCCCATTTCATAACAGCCCAACACAAAGGATACATCTAATTGTTTGTATCCCTACCAACGATTAGCAAAATTTCTCCTTTCAAAGGAACCTTAAAAAAAACATCACTATCTAACCCTATAATTGGCCTACATCCAGCTTTGAAGCCTTTTTTGATAACATGAACACACATATACATTCTTTTGAATATGTTCAAACCTTCCTCATCTTTTCTCGTCTCAAGAATGATAATATTATTTGTATTACATCTCCTCCATTCGAGTGCATAATCTTCAAGCCTTCGAAACTCATTCCGAATATCTCTAAGCATACATCGGGTTTATTAAGTTCTTAGTATGCTTGGCTTGAAATTGTAATTTGTACTTTTAAATCTGCCATAGTGTCTTGTACAATCTTATACAACTTCTTATTCAATGCAGTTTTTCCAAGCTTTTTCATAAAATGCTCTACAATTACTTTGTTACTAATCCTAGAATTTATGAAAGACCAATCACAAGTGTGCTCCTCACAGTAGGTCTTCACCATCCATTTTTTACTTTTTCCATCAATAGAAATCAGCAATTTTCAAGGAAAACTTTCATCTTTACAAACTATCCTATATCTATAACTATCATTCTTCTAGAGCTTCAATCTCTCCTACTATGGATGACATACTTAATCACAAGTGGCATTAACTTCCTTCTTGTTCTTAAAAATCATGTAAAGATGACAATGAGGAAACTCAATTTTTAGGTCATACCGAACCAATATGGTTCTCTTCCTAATCCCGGGTTCTTTATCATTGTTAGATTTGTATTCCTTTTTTTTGTGCTTGAATTGTAATACTCCTCATTTAATTCAACTTCTAGTTTTGCCAATTCTACTCCTAATTTTTTTTCTCTTTTTAGAATTATTCTCTTTATTTTCACCCAACTACCCCTTGTAGTTCCCTCTAAATTTCTCTCTACATTTCCCTCTAAATTTCCTTTTATAGTTGCATTAACTTTACTCGAGACTTCTTTTATCTTTTTAACTTTTTCTCTAACTTCTTTTGATTCCTCATCATCGGATACCCACTCTACATCCATCTAATATTCAGCATCTTCAACATCATTATATGGCTCCTCATTTGGCTCCATAATTGTCTCTTTATTAACATTCTAACTAACCCCGTTCAACTAGATATTACTACCTCCTCATCAGTATTCACAACACCATGCCTACCTATATGGACTTTACTAACCTCATCTTGTTCCATGACAACAAAACCTTGACTTATATGGACGAGTACTACCCATAACAACGGACATATTTATTTCTTCACTTAATCATCATCTTCTTGCTTATAACTACGCTTATTAGCCCATTGCCCATATTCATTGATTCTAAGCCTACATTTATAGTGCATTTTAGGCTGAAATTTAGGACTCGTCTCGTTATTATTAGACTTTTGTAGCTAATTCCATACCTAGAATACCATAGTAAGGACATAGTGCCTTGTTGATTTGCATTCCTTACATTTGAATGTAAGTCAATGAATGATAATCAACGGTGATAATATTCTCAACCTATGAGATCCTAAGCTCGAGTGTTATAGACATGGTATCAAAGTAGGGTTTATATCGAAAAGTGATGATAAAGCACATCCAAGATACATAGGTAGTGACCTTCGATAATCGATAAGTATGTTTTATGAATTATTTGTTACAATTGTTTAGTGTATGTATGTAATGAATGTGAGTAGCATGATAATTTGTTGTGATGAAATTATTGTGCTCGTGTATGACGATGTTATGAATCTATTGTGAATAATGACTCGTACATGACATGAACAAATGAATTTTTATGGAATTAGTTCATGACATAGTTTACATTATATGTGCATGTAAATTAAGAGAGAAAGTTAAACAATGTCATCAAAGAGGGTTGTTAATAATAATGTTAGTAATGGTGTAGGTTTGAGTTGAACACCGATACATTGGGAAAAAGAGTTAATAGAGTTGCTTAGAAGACAACAAGAGATGATGGAGCTACAATAAGGGACATAAGGAGCAATTATAAAGGATTTTAGAAAGGAGTCAATGTGGACTAGCCAAAGCACGACCACCATAGAGAGTTGAAATAGTAGAACGTTTTCAAATGTTTAATCCAAAAGAATTCAAAGGTGGCTCGAATCTTAGCCCGGTAGAGAATGGATCGAGTCTATGGAGATTATTTTTGAGCATTTGGCTATGACAGATGCTAATCATGTAGCATGTGTGACCTTTATGCTAGTTAGATATGCTCGAAATTGGTGGGAGACGGTGAAAACATCTCTTGATGTGATGGAACTCACATGAAATTGATTTAGGGAGTTATTTAACAAAAAGTATTTCTCAAACACAGTGAGATTTCAAAAAAGCTAGCAATTCCTCCAACCGGTACAATGAGATATGACAGTGATGAAATATGTCCATAAATCCGAACACGATTGTTGCTATGCCACCTTTATTGCTGAAAATAAAGAAAGAAAGAAGGAACATTTCCTCCATTGACTAAAGGCGTAAATTAGGAGCTTTGTCTAAATGTATATGGATGCTTATAAGGATATGGTAAGGAAAGTACTTGGAGTTGAAATAGATTGAACGGAATAGACACGGGTACCTTTTGGCATGGGTAAAAAGGAAGTATGCCCAATAAGTTTCAAGGCTAACCCAGCTTGGAAAAAAGCCTTTCACCCGTAATGGACACAATGGTAACAAGAAAGGAAGAGAACAGGTGAGGCCATAAAAAATGAGAGAAGGAAGTATACCAAATTGTCTTAAATGTGGTTGTTTGTATGCCGAGGACTCGTTTGATTAGCATGAGAGTGTGTTACTTTTGTCGAGAAGTGAGACATTTGGCTAACAATTATCCGAAGAGGAAATCAACCGAAGGACAACGAGTTCCCAAACAGGTATTAATATTGACACGAGAGGAAACAAATAAGGAGCAAAATAATGATATGCATGATAATATTTTGATCTTTAACCCTATTGCATGCGCATTGGTAGATTTAGATACCACGTATTTATTTACTACACGAAAATTGTTAAGACAATTAGTCATGACACCTACAGATCTTAGACAATTGTTTGCAAAGTGACGCTCCCATTTGGAGAGTCACTAGAATTAAATTTCATAATTAAGATGTGAGTTGAAAAATGAAAGATTGCATTTTACATGTCAATCTTGTGGCCTTGAGTATTCAAGATCTCAACGTTATATCGGGCATGGATTGTCCGCCTAAGAATAAAGATAACTCAAAGTCGATGAAAGGAATCATGTAGAGGTAGGAAGAAAGGAATAAGGAATTAGAATTTCAAGTTGGCGATAAGGTATTTTTAAAGATAACTCCTATGAAGGGTATGGGAAGTTTGAAAGGAAAGGAAAGTTAAGTCCGAGGTAAATTGAATCGAGAAGTCAAGAAATTATGAGATAATGAAATCTCTTAAGTAAAAGTATTATGGAGAAGCCATGAAGTTAAGGAAGCAACTTGGAAAAAAAAACTAGAAATGCGAACTCGGTATCTCAAGTTGTTTAACTAGGAATTTCAAGGACGAAATTCTTTGTAAGAAGTGGAATGTGTAATAATCCAAACCGTTACTAAATAAATTAAAAATATATTAAAGGTGTGAGAAAAATATTTCATGGGTGTAAAATAATTACAAATAGGTTGATAGAATATTCGGTACATTTAAGATGATTTTTCGATGTTGAGTGAATATTTTATCCGATTTTTTATAAATAAATAGTGACTTTTTATGCAAATTAATTATTCTAAGCATGATAAATGTGCATAAAAAAATGTTTTATTTGCATAGAATAATTTTTAGAGGTGTTAGAATATTTGATGTTATTGGATGAATTTTTTGAAGTGTTGTGATTATTTTATGTGAATTTTACTATGTATGAATAGTGTTTTTAAGGTAAATTAATTAATTTAGGTGATTTAAAGGTATAAGAAAATTATCCAATGTGCATAGAAATATCATTTAGGATGTGTAAGAATATTCTATAAAATTGGTTGAATTTTGTTATGCATAAGGAATATTTTATATAGGAAAAAGTGTATTTTTACACAAAATAATTAATTTTAAGGCCTAAATAAGTGTAGAAAAATTATGTGAACGATTATTAAATTCTTTGAGGAGGTGATTGAGTTTATTATGAAAATAAATTAGATTTTGGAAAGGTAAAATTAAATTAGATATGAATTTTAAGAGTTAAAAAGTTGTTAGAAAACCTTTAAAGGAAGAACATAAGGTAATCAATTGAATAATTGAAGGACTCGATGGAGGAGTAATTAGAGAAAAGATTAATAACTTTAAGGATCAAAATTAAGAAAATTTTTGGGAGAAATTTTCCCCTTTTGCCACCACTTTCAGCTCAATAATTAGAGTGTAATTAATGCATGCACAAATGGAAGAAATAGATTTAAAGAGAGTGGTTAGATGGAAGGTTAAAATTTAAAGAATAAATGGAAAGCTAATATTAAACCAATTGAAAGGCCAAGATTTAAAGATAAATTATGGGCTTGGATTTCACCAAATTAAGGGTGGAGATTAAGTCAAAAGTCCACCAAGTTTTGACTATAAATATGGGTGCAAGAAAATGAGAAAAATGCAAGGAAAAATAGGAAAACACAAGGGAAACTCTTGAAAATTTTCCATAGCAATTCCACCAAAATTTCTCCTAACGACTCCTAAAAACTTTAAACTATCTAATTAATCAAGGAATTTAAGATAAAAGGTCAAGAATCATCAACGAGAAAATTTTGGAGTTGGCTTGAATTTAAAGGGAAAAGTGGGAGAGAAGAATTCTCAAACAATTAAACCTTTTAAGGACAAATTGGACCTTATTTGAATAAGTTAATCTCACCTACACCACAAGCATGTTGTAATTGATGTTAATTGTGAGTTTGAGCCCTTAATTTTGACTTAATTAAATTAATTATGAAAATTAGGATTAAGGTTCTTAGTGAGGTAGGTTAATTTGGGGAAAATAAGTTTGAGTTATAAATTCATACAATTGAAGTCTAAACATATTAATTAGGCCAAAAATTGAGAAAGAAAAATCAAAATTTCCTACGAGTTAGGAGAGAGAGAGAAAAGTTTCAACCCAAAATTGTAATTTAGGGGTTTTGATGCTTTGATTTGTTTGATGTTCTATTGCTTGATTATGTGTTCATTAGGTATGAATTGATGATTAAGTATGAAAAATTACATTAAAAATGAAGAATTGTTTTTGAATTTCTTAGGGATGCATTCGGCCCAAAATATGGAATTTTAGGGTTTTGATTTCTTTGCTTATTTAATGAATTATTGGTTAATTAGGAGTTTATTAAATATGAATTGATGAATGAGAATGAAGAATTCCATAAAAAAAATTAAAGAATTTCACTTAATTAGCCTAGGTCGAAGTACGACCCAAATCTTGAATTTTAGGATTTTTGATGCTTTGCTTGATTTGATGATTTATCACTTGATTATGTGTTAATTAAACATGAATTGATTGTTGAGTATGAGAAATTATATGAAAGATGAAGAATTTTCATTGAATTTCTTAGGAACCCATTCAACCAAAACCTTATAATTTTAGGGTTTTTATTCATTTGCTTACTTGATGAATTCTTGGTTAATTAGAAGTTAGTTAAGTATGAATTGATGAATGAGAGTGATAAATTTCATAAAATTGAAGAATTTCACCTAAATTACTTAGGCTCATATTCGACCCAAATTGGGAGAAAATTAGGGTTTAGGTGTTTTTGATTGTTAACGGTTAAATTGATCAATTTGAAATTATAGTAATGTAATAAGATGAATTAGAATGGAAAATTTCATTAAAATTGAGAAATTAACTTAGATTACCTTAATTAAGGTTTCAGCCCATTAGGGCCCAATTAAGGTTTATACATGTATTTATCTAATAATTTATTTATTAATTAAGTTCTTGATATGATAATGTAATTAAATGAAATAATATGAGGAATTGGTGTTAAAATTGAAATAAAAGATTTGATTTAGCTCGAGGGTGATATTCAGACCTATATAGATAAATTTAAGGTTTATTTTTGGTTTGTGTAATTTAATTGTAATTTGGTTCTTTTGTTGCTCATTTGATGTGTTTGATGCATTTATGGTGTATGAAGGTTGTGATGTTGATGATTATGGAAGTGTATTGGCTTATGTTGTGTAATGATGTTATTATTTATAATGGTTTGGATTGATTTTAGTAAGGTAATGTACATGGTGCATTTTATGTTATTAAATTATGCATTACCATGACATAAATACATCTCACTCATGACATGCATTTCATGAAATTATAATAGTTATGCATTTACGAGTCCAATACATGCGCATGCCAAGTTTATGAAAATGATTTAAAGTCATGAAACGAGAGGATTTTATATCAAGACTTTTCCAATAATAATTGGAAACATTTTATAGTTATATGGTTTTCATGGCTTTCATGTTTTTTATGAGGAGGCCTTCACGGGTTTTCCATACCTATACTTGGTTCATGATTTAAAGTTCAAGGTCGAGTGGGATGCAAACGTGCATTTTTCAAAGGCTTGATAGGATGCGCGTCCACATACGGATCTAGTTCTCTAGACATATTATGAAAATCCTAAAGTACCTACAATGGGATATGTCCAAAGATAGAAATTTTTTTTAGATTGATCATGACAAGGATT
This sequence comes from Dovyalis caffra, assembly GCA_963924115.1. NCBI lineage: Eukaryota > Viridiplantae > Streptophyta > Magnoliopsida > Malpighiales > Salicaceae > Dovyalis > Dovyalis caffra. The sequence goes on along the minus strand of CAWUPB010001198.1, from coordinate 2,177,281 downwards.
TTATGACATGAAAAAGGATTTAAGACGAGCATGCAAATGATTTTTATATGCATTTCACATATATGCATCACATTCATAGATTAACTTATTGAACTATAGCTCACCCATTTTCTTGTAGTGTAGATAATACAAGTAAATATGGTGATGTTCACACTTGAACCGACTATCGAATGAACAGCGTGCCGCGTGCACCTTGGATGTGGTCGGAAGATGGACCTCTTTCACACTATAGTTATTCTAGTACTCGGTATTTTAATTTATTTTCCGAGTATGACATCTTTATTTTATATGATAGTCAAAGCTATGAAGAAATAAGTGGTAATTAGAAAGAAAAATAATGTACTAAATAAGTCACTTTTGTAGTATATGACATAGAACTAATATATATAAATTAAGGAGAGTCCGTATATTACTCGAAATATTGATAGTAAATTAGTGGTTTGACCATAGTTAGTGTAGTTTTGTTTAAGTTATTCTCTCACACATTGTATCAATAGTAAAATAAGAAAAATAAAATTAATGAGATAATAATCATAATAAATGATAATTAAGGAGAATAAAAGCAATCAATTATCAATTATCGAGTAACGAGTAATAACTAAATGAATTTGTATAAACTAATAAGAAAGGAATTTGAGAAAAGCAAGTGTCATAGATTCAGACCATTTAGTCCAATTAATTTAATTAAAATGATAAAATGTAAAAAATTTATAGTACATTTTGGGTTGAAAATAAGGACTTGTTTGTCATTATTAGACTTATGTAGCTAATTTCATACATAGAGTACTATAGGAAGGACACATTGCCTTGTTAATTCACATTAATTGGGAACGGGGAGTTTCAATTTTTCTTTTCATTAGGATTAGGGAAAGGTAATTATTTATATTGCTCTACACCAGGGTAACTTTTGGTTTCACGTTTTGCCATTATTTTATTAAATATTTAGAAATTAAGAAAACTGGCTTTTAATATACCCTTTTCTTATTCACATGTCTGCTGGACATATCTCGAGCTCCCATTCTGACAGCACATCAACTTAACCGATTTCCTAGGTTAAAAGACTCCAATGTCAACACGATATATAGTACAGAAATCTCGTTAATCATATTAATAGTAAAAAACCTTAATTAATCAAAATCCAAAAAAGGTGTAGCCGTATAGGTTTGGCTTCCTGTTCAAAACAAGCGAACCTTTCTTCATGCAGGCCCAACTAAAACGCTCTTCTGACTTGTCGTTTTGATTCATCACTTTCTTCCTCCTTCCATCATCACTGCTTCTCTCTTTCTGTATCTCCAACAAACAATCGTAAGCAATCAATAATGCCATCTCTGTTTCCTTTTTCGTTTGTTTTAATCTATTTATGAATGAATATGTTATTAATTTCTGTGTTTGTAGTTTCGGGTTTGGTTTCCTTTGATGATACTGGAAGGTAATCCTGTCTCTGGCCTTCATAATTATATTTCAAAAGAATTTATTTCTCATTAATTACTGCTTTGGTGATTAGTTAAAGCGAAAATAAATTCTGGGGTTTTTTTTTCAAGTCAGTAGATCTTGTTTATCATGTACTATGTAGAACAGATTAGTGTGATTCGGTTTTGTGGGCAATTGTGCTATCCAGTATGGCTTGATTGTTATTAATTTATGTTTTGTTTATTATTATTTTTTATTTGGGTTTTCTATGTGGTTTGTGGTTGTTTAGAATTTTCATTTAAGTAGCAACATATTTGAGTCCCAAATCTGCATTAGATTCTTTTTTGGTATTGGAAAAAGAATGGATTTTTAATTGTTTTTTTTCTAGTTCTTTTAAATCTCCTCACAGTTTGATTGTTTTTTATTTGATTAGAGTCTTGTTGCAGTCAGTTCCTATGTCATTAATTCAATTCAAAATTTTAATATTTACATCTCTATGTTTGATAGCTATCGAGTATGCAGCTAGAGATTATCATTTCCAATGTGTGTTGGTTAGGTATTCTAGGTGAAACTTTTTTTTCTTCTTAACTCTTGTTATTGCTTATCATCTTTAAGCAAGCTCTGTTTAAAGAGAGACAAAAACAAATAAAAGAATGGAAAAGATTGTTTTGTTTCATCAGGGGCCTTAACTGCAAAACATTGAAAGTTGCATAGGGCAGTAGCCTTAGTTAGAGGATAAATTTGATGTTTTCTGATGGATCCCTTCCACATAAAACTGTATTCTTTTGTATCCACTGGTGTCAAATCCTGCATTTTGCAAAGTGCAGTAACTAAGAACCGGTTCCTCTAGATCAAAGGGCCAAGGAACAATTTCCATTGCAGGGAACAAAGAAATTAGGGTAAGAAATGGAGAGTCTAACGTTTCGAGCTAGATGCAAGGCAAAAACCTGTACTCTGTTTTATTTTCCCTTTCCTAAGCAAGTACCTGAACTCGTTTGACTTGTCAGCTGAGTACCCAAACCAAAAAAATTCATTCAATCGAAGGGATTAATTTCATTAACTTGATTGAGCATTCTATTTGGCCAACAAAAATAGGATGTAAATGGGATTAATCTAAGCTTTTGGATGCTTTTTTTTTTTTTTTTTTTTGTGATATAATAATGCTAATGAGAAAAAAATAAATAAAAATAAACTATTATTAAAAACTTGAACTAACTTATTCCACGTCAAATAAATAAATAATAAATAAGTAATATATACAGTTGAAAAATAATCATTTACTACAAGCCTTAAGCTTTTTGGTTAAAACTTAATATCAACTACCAAACTTAATTTGCTATCATAAATAATAGATGAGCATTAAAAAAGAGGGCACGAAGCTGAGGGCGTTCTCTCCAAGAGTATAGGAATTGAAAAATGTAGAAGTTCTTGATAGTTATAAGGCAATTAAGAATAGGTTTCCTTTAATCCACGAAATTAAACAGCAAATTTAGGCCAATAGAGTACTTGTACAATTTTTTTAGTAGCCTCAGTTTAGTCCTCATATTAATTAGGCTCGTAGGCCATCATCATCGTCTTCAGCATCCATAATATTATTATAATTTATCATGAATTGAATTGCATAACCTCGTTATTTATCAGAAAGTGATGAATCAATAATAATTACAATCACTTTCCCTTCACGGATTGCAAACAAATCAATGCAGGCTGCATGCAATGGGATTTGCAATCACTCCCTTCTCTTTCGTCTTTTAAAATTGGTAAAAATATGTCCTACGTATGCCTCAACTTTTGTGTTTTAGAACTTTAATATGATATTTTGTATCTAATGGAATTGACTTCTTTACATTAAGATGAATCTCCAGAAATTCTATTCCAGGAGAGGAAATTCCTTGATTGGATTATTATTGATTTTACAATATTTTCCATCATTTGTTTGTCTCAATAGTATGTTTACAAAGAACATTGTCTATGTAGGCATATTTCCATTTGCAATGGCAATAATGATCCATGCTGACCCTCACAAATTAGTTTTTGTTTGTTCTGGATGTGATTTTTTTAGTTTTTGATTCTGCATACCTAAGAATCTGTAGATCAGAAGTCTGCTTTTTTGCTTATTTTTCATAAGATTCAAATGTTCCTTGGTTCTGTATAAATCTTTTGTTTTGAGTTCTGACGACAAGAGAAGAAAGGACAAAAATAAAAATATCAAGTGGAAGATTACCAACTTCTCTATTGCCTGTCATATATTAAATTGCCTTACAATGATCACAATGGTGGACTGAGACATCACGTTGAATGTGGTTTAGCCATACTAGGTTCTTGTATGCACAGCTACGATGGTTGAGTTCTTTTGCCTTTTTACCTCTGAGAATTCCTGTAGGGATAGAATTAACTCTCAATAGTTATTAATCATGCTTTTTTCTTTGTAAATACAGCATAAAATTTCATGGATAGGATAAGTATATATCATGGGTTTGATGGCTGTGTTATATACTTCATGGTTGACCACCTGCTCAAAAGTATATTCCGAGTCTGCTTCATTTTGATCTTTTGGAAAATACATGCACCACAACCATGATGAGTAGCACATTGACTATGAGATCCCTCCTTACCCTTGATTCCTTTATCTTTTAATCAATTACTTGGAGGATCTTGGCTGATGATAAATTTGTCTTTTCGTCTTGACAGGTAATCTGTCCTAGTGATGATATGGGGTCAACCAATGGATTGGTAAGCCCACCTGGGAAGAAACCTCTTTTTTCATTTGGTGTAATCTCTGATGTCCAGTATGCTGATATTCCTGATGGTCAGTCATTCCTTGGTGTTCCCCGGTATTACCGACATAGCATTTGTGTATTGCAGAGGGCAGTTCAAAAGTGGAATAACCACCGGAATCTTAACTTTGTGATAAACTTTGGGGATATTGTGGATGGGAAATGTCCGTCAGACCAATCTCTAGATGCTGTAAAGAAAGTAGATAATGAATTTCAGAAATTCAATGGTCCTGTTTATCACTTGATTGGCAATCACTGTCTCTACAATCTTCCCCGTGACAAATTGCTACCATTATTGAAGATACCAGGTCTCAATGGCCATGCCTACTATGATTTTTCACCTAGTCTAGAATACAGAATTGTTGTACTGGATGGCTATGATATCAGTGCCATCGGATGGCCTCAAGGTCATTCTAAAACTTTACAAGCATTGGAATTTCTTGAGACGAAAAACCCAAATTCGGATAAAAACAGCCCAGCAGGACTGCTGGGTCTTGAGAGGAGGTTTGTTATGTTCAATGGAGCTGTTGGGAGAGAACAACTTGAATGGTTAGATGGCATACTTAAGGATGCAACAAAGCTGAAGCAGAAAGTGATTGTTTGTTGTCATCTGCCTTTGGATCTTGGTGCATCATCTCAAGAAGCACTTCTATGGAACTATGATGAAGTAATGAACGTAATCCACCGGTACAATTGTGTCAAGGCATGCCTTGCTGGACATGATCACAAAGGGGGACATTCAATTGATTCCCATGGAATACACCATAGGTCCTTTGAAGCAGCCCTAGAGTGTCCTCCTGATACAGATGCATTTGGGCATGTTGATGTTTATGACAACAGGTTACTGCTTTTTGGTACTGATAGGATGCAGAGCACTGAAATGTATTTTCATCCTTAAGCTGACTTGAGAGAATATCAGTAAATTTAACATAATTTTTTTGGTAAAACTGCTAATCATGTGTACATTATATTATCCGAATGCATCTATAGGAAAAAAAAATTCATAAGCCATGGAAGAGATCAACATTAAACGCAATAAGGCTACTGTGTGGTGCTCTTCTCGCCAAAAGAGGTATGGATGCAACAGCTTACTAGTAACATGCAAGGTTCAATATCCTACATGTTTGCAATTAGGGGATGGCTTCTCACTATGAGGATTCTCTGTTGTTTGTTCACATTCTTTATGTTTATCTGTCATGATAGTTCATGGCTGTTATCACCAGAGTGGGCTGGTTGGGTTTTTAATGTTGCTTGTTTCTGCAGTCAACTTTCTTTATCATCTCCAAAGTTATTGGAGATAATGCCAGAATAAATAATGAAATGTTTTTGATGATGCAATCTATTGCTTGTGTAAGTAGTAAATGTGATCACTATCATCAATCATCTTAATTGCGATGCCTTGTTATTTTAATTAAACTTCTGCATCATATTTTGCTTCTGTTATTCCCAAAATTATGTCAAGATGTAATTATCATGCGATAATTCTCTTTCTTTCATGCTGCTAGGTTTTTTTTTCTTTTTCATTTTCTTGGAAATGAATTGGAAGTCAATGGTTCTCTTACAGCTAATTTTGAAGAGACGGTTCATAATAAATCCGGAGGCCTATTAGATAGAAAACTTCAGCTGACTTAATTTGAAGTAGACCATTATTTCCGTTAACTAACATTATACATTGATCAATAAAAGTAGTTTTCTTTTAGTTTCTTAAACAAACGGCAAATTCAACAGCAGTAATTGCAGTGTCCTCACCAAACTATCCATTTCAGATATCAGCAGCTCAGTTTTTCATATCCTTAGGTAGCAACTTACCCACTAAACACAGCCACTTCTTTTTTCTTGTTTTCCCATTATTTCCACAAGGTCAAAGACAGCACAGGAAGCTTAAGAGAATAAAACAGGACATCCCACTACCACATGGACCCATTTTGTGATATGACATCTTTTGCCTCGCTCACTCTATCGAGACCCCTTTGCCTTCCTCTTCTCATTGTAGAAGAAACCAAACAAGGACACAACGGAGAAAGCACTAAAGCAAATCGAGCAAATATCCATCGTCGTGTGGCGGCCGGAGATTGCTTCGATTTGAAACAAATTGGTGGTCTTGTGTGCGTCTGTTGTTTGCCCATAAGCCACCTCTTTCTCCTCCGCGTTAAAAGCATAGGCGCGTATGAAGTACGTGGCAGTGGGCACGTCGGGTTCAACAGTCCACTCAAGGGATTGGGCGGTTTTGTTGGCAGAGTTGTATGGTCTAGCCACGATCTTAAACTGGCAAGTCCTGTCTTTGTTAAGGTGGTCTTCGGTTTTTCTCCACGCGCGGTCTACTTGGCTTATGGGCGCGTAGCAGAGCTTGACCTTGATGGCCTTGTAGGTCGAGTCAGTCCCAGCTGGGAGGGTCTGGTTCAGGCCCCATGTAACGGTGATTTTGTCCACACCGGCTCTCAATGCTGTAAAGTTAACAATTAGTTTTATATGGACGAATGAAAGAAATATCTTAACTCTTTTCAACTCTTTCCTTTTTCATTTTATTTAAGCAAGATACCATTAATAAATTGGTGTATTACTAATAATCCTACCAGTTAATTGGATGGCTAAGATAAATATCAAATGGAATGCGTTGTCATTACATGTGGAAATACGACAAAATCGGTGTAAATGATGAGACTGAAAGAGAAAAAACTCATTTCTTTTTTAGTATAGTTCCAATTAATTAAACTGAAAATATAATAGCTGTGTCGTAGTTCCTACCGCATCTGATATTATATATACTGACTATTTATTATTTATTGCATGGTAACTTTCGAAAAACTCAATTTTTCAATATAATCTCAGTTAATTAAAACGACAAGATGGTAATTATGTTGTCATTTTTGTTGTATCTGACATTATCTAAATTGAGAAATTTTATAATAGATAAGGAATAACTAATGGCGTATACGATAATTATTTCATTGAATTCATTTTGAGGAGAGAGATAGACATATTGAATTATATCTAGATTCATCAAAAATAATTTTATTTCTCATTTTTTTAGTATCCATCTCTCTCTTCAAAATGAATTCATAAAATAACTACTGTATACGTCACTAGTTATTTCTTTTGTATTATAAAATTTATCTTCTAAACTAACGACTTACCATGTATTGCATGGTAGTTTTCAAAAAATTCAACTTTTTAATATAATCTCAGTTAATTAAAGGGACAAGATTTTTGAAAAATTGAGAGGTAGTATTTGAAAAACTTAATTTCTTCGTATAGTCTCAATTAATTAAATCAACATGAAGGTAGTTGCATTGTCGTTGACCTCGGACATTATCTAAAGTAGTCATTTATCATGCACAGTGTGGTAGTTTTCGATTAAATTTTTAAAAGCCTAATAATTGTTTCCAATTGGTAAACAAATTCTTAAAAACTCTTAATTTTCTATTAGATTCTAATAGCTTAATAATTGTGTTTAAACAAATTTCAAGAGTTCTAATAAAACAACTAAATAAACAATAAATGAAAGCCTAACATGTTATTAAAATCGACATAAATTTCCAAAACTTAAAACAAGATAAATAACAAAAGCTTATCTAAAAAACCATTAGAATTAACATAGATTATAGACTAGAGAGAGGAAAAGATGGGCTGGGAGAACTGAGAAGTTGAAAATCAAGAACAAACATGAAAGAAGACCGAAGTTACGTGGATTGTGTTACCTTGTCCTGATGTTGGTGAAGCCGTGACTTCAAGAGTTCTTTGCAGAGAAGAGAAGAGCCCAGTTCCATAGCAAGGCAATAGGAAGCAAGAGAGAACAAGTGATGCCAAGAGAAGACCTCGTCCAGCCATTGCTAGATACTTTTCTTTTCTTGTACTAAGTAACACTTTGAAGCAAATCAGAGGCTACGATCCCACTAAAACTGATGCGAGTGATGATATGACGAAGTGCGAAGTGCTTGTGTTTACCTTATATAATACAGGCCAAACAAGTTGCAAATAAATAAAGAAAACCCAAGATATAAACTTGCTGGCACAATTTGAGAAGAAAGTTTTGATTATGATAACTATGACCCTTGAACATGAGGAAAGGGTGGGGTTAAAGCGGGTTTTGTTGAATTAACAAAAGAGGTTTTGAGATGGATGGGTTTGGGATTTTGTTTATTGATTGACTTTGTTTTGCCTGCTAGTATTTAATTACTATACTTTAGAAGCGTGGAAATTTATGGTGGATGTTGAGAAGATATACGTGGTATCCGTATCAAGTACATTTTCATTCTTCTTGACTTTTCTATTTGATTTTTGATTTTTGATTTTTTTAGATGCTTTGGCTTGTCCCCTAACATCTTGAAAAGATTAAACAATCAACATAGCTAGGAATTGTGAAGGGAATTGCTGACCTAGCTAGACAATTGAAGGAAAAGCCAAATCGCATGGAAAGGAATGGAAGAGGAGAACGGGCAAGCTCAATCATAAGTTGGCCTTTTGGTCCCCAGCAAGACAGGAATTTTATTGTACATATAGTCATTAGTCAATTGTAAGTTGGCCTAATGGATTACCCATGCATCTGTTTAATTGTCAAGCATTTGTTGTTCGCATGATTTTAATTTTGATACTAAGAAAGATTTTTTCATTTGTTCTGTTTGTGAGGATAACTCCAAAATCATCCCACTTGGAACCAGTCAGTTGTTTAAACCGAAAATTCAACGCCCATTTAACAACTTTAAGGATGTATTTTGATAATGCATTTGCATTGTATTTGAAAATATTTGTTAAAATATAATTAAAGTGAAAAGGCTTCAATTTCATGATTTTTTAAGAGTTTTTGGATGATTTTTATATGTTGACATCAAAAAAATAAAAAAAGCACCCCCAAAAAAAAAAAATCAATTTGATGGTTTTTTTTTCTTAATCCAAATGTACTTCTACAAAAACACTTACATCCCATTATCAAACACACACTAAATATAATTAGTTTAGTATTTTAGCTTAAGAATATTTAATTAGTAACGGATGGAAAATTTTGAGCTAAACGAATTATCTTAGTTTACCTGAATTACTTCTTTGATAGGTTGAAATTGAGTAATGGAAATTTTTCCTTTTTTAGGATCGATGAAAGAAAAAAATGTTGTAAATTAGCACTGTTTAGGAATAGACTAAATTTTTTTTTCCATTGACTAATTTTTTGGTGTAAAAAATAGGGGAAATATTTTTTGATAAAATATATTTTCTAAAAAAAAAAAAACCTAAATTCAAGATCCATTTCACCGATGCAAACCAAATATATAAGCAACTAGAGAAACAAAAAATAAAAAATAAAAAGAGCTAATAAATCTTGGAACCAAATGGTTGTTTTAGTTTGATCCTTGATATGATATTGAAAAGTTCTCTAGCTATTAATTAGTGAAAACAATTCTAATGGTAGAGGCAATTCCAATTGTTCAAATGAATCTTCCATCTATTTCTTTGTATTTTCTTTTCTTTTTCTTTTTGTTTATATGAAAGATGAATTCGAGATCTTTTTTAAGCAAAAAGGACACTAATGTTAGTTGAGTTACAACTCATTGGCATCCATTTCTTTTGTTTTGTAATATTTAAATACACATGTGATGATGAGTTTGTGGGAGAGTTTTTGAAAACACATCAATAACAAGTCAATGGACGGGTTGATGTTGGATTGAGAGATGTCAAGTTCAACGAAAAATTAAACACATAAGCAATAAACAAATAACCCTAAGCTGAAACATCCTAACTATAAACTAGCATCAATTACACTCCAAAAAACCCTCAAACACACATTCAAGGCCCAAATCACAACCAATAAGATCCTCAACACAAGCACAAACAAAATCAACGCTCTCCAAGCAATCAAACGACGATGCTCGCAACCGGGACAAGTGCGATCCCCAACCAAATCAACTCAAAAGTAATTGAAACTTTACCACAATCTACATAATGTCTAGTAGCATGTGCGTGTCCAATTTCGGATCAATCTAAACTCTATAACCTCCCTTTTCTAATAAGTTGAAATTCTAGACAGAATAGATTCTAGAATTTACAATGATTTTGACATCCCAAAAACCATTCAAATATTTTTATAATTTTTTATAGGAGATAAATCAACCCCTTAACTAACTATTGTCAAAATTTTAGATAAAAAAAAAAAATTCTTAGCCTTAGTTATCGACTTTGAGATGAGATCTAATCGATCTTGGAATCTAGATTAACTCGCAACTTATCAACCAAACACAAAAATAAAAGGAAGCCCCAATATCTCACCTCATAGAAGAATACTCCATCTAAATTGATTTAAAGAGTACTTACAAGATACACTCATCAAGAGTATACTTGACACAATTGTTGATCTAAGCCTTGGTGTGCAAGAGGCATGCTTGGCTTATAACACGTCTAGCGCCCAACCGGCTTGGCATGTGTGAGGCATGCCTAGCTTGTTAGGAGGCCTAGGGTGTGCTAGGCATGCTTGGTTTGTAGCGTGCCCAGCACACGACTAGCCGTACTTCTTACGTGCTTAGCGCGTGATCGCCCCTGCCTCGTTGCATGCGTGAGGGCTAATGTCTAACATTAACCTCGTGTGCCCCACTCCTTTTAAGCTCAAAATTCAATTTTAAAACATATATAAAATACCAAAATATTAGATTTATAATCAAAAATTGATTATTCATGCAATTAATCATAATTAACAAAACATACAATTAAAGATTCAACAAAGGCTTTAATACCAATTATAGGATCATGCATCTTATGGAGGTATGAAATAAAATAAAAATTTTTTTCTCCATCTAAGGCTCCCAAGACCAAGTCATTAAATCAACTAGTCATACACATGAATTAAAACGTAAGTAAATTATTACCTCTTGTAGCATAGATTTAGCCTTTGTAAAAAATAGTCATCCAAGTATCCGATCTCTATCAATAATCCATGTAGTCCAAGCTCCCATACAAGAAGCACTCGAAGTTATAGAGTTCTAGCTCCACCTTTTTTTGACTTAATATTTTTCTCTTTAGAAATCTATTCAAAAATATTTTATAACAACTCTAATTAAGAGGAAGAGAGGTGGTGTATTTTTTGGAGGGAGAAAACTATTTTCTCTATTTTTTTCCCTATAATGCCATGTATGCCTAGCTCTTGGTTCCCTCTTTGTCGCTCTCTCGCTTTTATTTATAGGGGGTGTCTTTCTTGTCCTCTAAGGATAAAAAAGTGATAGCGAGAAGTCCAAAAAAGACTCTAGATTATTGCTTCCTAGTCCTCAAAGATTAAGAGTTGCAATACATGTGGGCTTTTTGATCTTATCCTTATAAAGCTTGATTTTTATCCAATAAGTCTTATGTTTATTCTCCCATCAAAATATCTTACAGGCTTTTAAATTAAATTTATTGGTCCAAACTCTTTTGGCCTAATTAATTACTAATTTAAAATATCTAAATAAATTGGATTAGATATTTTTTAGGAGGCCCACATTAGAAAATAATTTTTCAAATTACCCTTAAACCTAAATTAAGAAACTAATTTTCTTTTTTGGTAATTTACTTCTAAATTTGGAGCCGACTTTGAAATTAGAAAACCGATTTCTAAAATAGAAAACTTTGTATTTTAGGAAACTTTCCATTTTAGATTTTTTTTTTCTAAAATAGGATACTTTTCATTTTCGTAAACTTGTTTTCAAAATTGGAAATCTTTTCCAAAATATTTGCTTTTCTTTTATTATATGAATACTTTAACTTATGCGTGAGACTCAATAGGCTCCTAGATATGTTGGCAATATAACAAGAATAAAAGACACCTCTTTTATCTCTTAAAATATAAATTAAGATTGACATCTAGCAAGGCATAATGACTATCCAATTCTCTATGAGGATTAATTAATCCGCAATTACCTTTCATGAGCATGGTTACCATATAATTCAATCCTCATGTTAATTTATCACAAGTATAATCTCGAACTTGGTTATTAGTCCGTTTGACTATGATCACACGAGTTTTCTTTGATTCTCAAATGTAATAGCTCTTAGAGTAAACCTACTATTCTCTATTAGTGTACTTCTACTATGGCCACAGCATTCCTTAAATAGATATTTAACGAAGTATAATGTGATAAATCCTTGAGCATGTAAGGAATTACATATCTTATTTTAGTCATCCACCTATCTTCATTAGACTTTTAGTGCACCTAATGAATTGCCCACGTGAAATCCTTTACTAGGCCTATCAAAATGAGTGTCAAAGTACATGAATCCTCTAATGAGATAATCATAATGACTTTAAGTCAAATGACCAATTATATCTATCTCGTATGAGATTCCCATAGACTAAACTAAAATGAATCGCCCACGTGCAACCCCTTATCGTGTCCATCGAAATGAGTGTCAAAGTACACGAATCCTCTAATAAGATAACCATAATGACTTAATAAGATAACTATAATGACTTTAAGTCAAAGGAATAGTTGTATCCATCTCGTATGAGATTTTTATAGACTAAATTAAATGGGTTTTCATGGTGAGTCAAGTCCAAGTGATATATTCTCTAACATTAATCACCTAAGTGCTTGCTTTGACATCATCAATAGATGTAAAATCTCTTACTCGCTATCTTATAGCATGAGCATAGTACTAACAAGTCTTAGCTCATATAGTCAATGTCTATTCTTAACAATGCTATGATTTGAGACATTTAATGATATCATTTAAGTGTATTAATGTTTATCTCACATCTTTCGATCAATCATTAATGCAATGCATATCATATGGACTTGTATCTATTTCTATTCAATAAATATAAATAATAATAATTAATAGTAAGACTTTTTTTATTAATAAAATAAATAATTCAATATTACAATAAGTCAAACCTATCTAAACAAGGTTGGATCTAGAGCACCTATACTAACATAACCAATTTATTACCTTAAAATCTCTAAACTAGTAACAATTTTAGGTTCTTAGTTTCTTTAATACTATATGGTAACTCCAAAATAAATAATAACTCGGATCCCCGACCAAACAAATTTTAACATACTTATTATTTTTGAAAGTCCCACGAACATTGGTAGCGATAGATCGACGACTCCATTAGGGATTTAGAGTTAGGCTATATGTTTAATCTTTTTGAAGCTTGTCTCCTTTATTTATTTTTGTCATTTATATCCAAGTTCTTTATTTCCAATTATTTTTTTTATTTACTTTGAAGTTATTTACTTTATGCAATTTATTTTTCTTGCATTTTAATTTATATACATATTTATTTTATGAACTCGGATTGAATATATTTACTTTATATTATTGTACACACCATAAAGAAAGCTTATAAAAGCTCTAGACTCGTGATGAAAAATATTTTTTTGATTTAGATAGAGGAATTCGGAGGAAAGCATGATGAAAGTCTACCGATTAGATCCTATTCACTAGGATTTCCCATTTAAGATACGAGCTATCTTTAAATGATGTAAATTTTAACCCTCATTTTCATAGATTATCATAAAAAAAAATCATGATAAAAAATGACATTAAGGATTTTAGGACCACATTAGAGTTGGCCTAGTTTGAGGAGAAAGATTATCTATCCTTAGGTTTTATATCAAAGCTCCAAAAAACATAAAAAAAAAAAAAAAAAGTGATTTATGAGCAATGAGTACATCACTAAAGAGGAACTCATACAAGATTTAGAAACCTCATAATCATTGTTGTCTTATCTCTTGGTCCGAAACCGTAGAGACTAGAATAAGGATCCACCATGCAATAAAAAATATCATGAGTATTATAATATGATCCAAGTGGTTGTAACATTTGATTATTGTAATATAAATCAAAAAATATTTAGAGCGAGCCCAGTTTGAGAAGATTGATTGTCTAGCTTCGATTTATGTCTAAGCTACCTAAAAAAATGAAAAAAACACAAAAAGATGGGACTTACGAGCAACGAGTATACCACTAAAAAGGAACTCATACAAGATTCGAAATCTCATAGCCATTTTTACCTTATCTCTTGGTCCGGAGCTATAGCTAGTAGAATAAGGATCCTCTATGTAATGAAAAATATCATAAGTTTTGTAATATGATCTAAGTGGTTGTAACATTTGATTTATAATATAAATCAAATAGTATTTTTTTCTTCAATGAAAAATGGCTCTAAGTCACATTTAGAATATACTAAAAGTCCACATTTCAATTTTTTTTTTTTTTAATGTATGAGTCACAAGATGTGCTTATCGCTTGGGATCCTAGTAAAAAAAAAAAAATCTTATCAAAGATAGATATGAACTTGGTTAGTCAAGTTTCTAGAGTCATCTATGGAGATATACCCTCGATAAGTATTATAAAAGAATCCGATCTAGCTCGTCCTCAATACAAGCTCTATCATGACTTAAAGTTTGCAATAGCAAAACAATGTATCCAACCCGGTTTACATCATATATGTACATAACTACCGCATATACAAGTGTACATATATCCTTTGAGTTATCTTTTTAGGATTTGAAATATATTCCATCCTATTGAAACTTAACTCTATCCTCGAGTCCATTACACCCAACTCAAGTGTTGTCAATGGAGAATGAAGAAATAGCATAGTGGGAGCCGGCTCTCTAATAGGAGCTTGAGTCCATAAAAAGGGATGTCACTTGCCTAATTGGTCCGTTGGAAAAGGCTTTGATGATGCTATTAAATGGGGAGAATAGTTTGAATCAAGTACAAGGTTAAAATGATGTGCCATATATTTTTTCAATGCCCAACCTATAGCTTGGGCCATTCATTGCATAACCCACCAACCCAAGGGGCACATCGTTCCATGTTAAGACTTCTTATCTTATTAGGCCTTTCATTTATGCAATGGGTTTACAAATGTCATAAACAAAAGGGAGCGCCAACCATAGACCTTACTCGGTGAGGAAACTATCGAAGCCAAGATGATAGAGGGTTCCAATATGGATGAACTATTATCCATCGAAAAACACCTTAGGGCTATTGAAAGAGTTGACACTATGACCCTATAAGAATAGCTAAGATGTGTTTGGTACATGATGTGGTAATTCCTAAAAAATTAAAAGTTCCTAAATTTATCAAGTACTCGGGCACCTAATGTTTAATGACTCACCTATTAATATATGATAGCAAGATGGCAAAGTTATGTATGATGAGAAGCTACTCGATAAACTTTTTTTGTAAGAGTCTAGGTGGATTTGGTTCAAGCTGGTACATGAGATTCGATGGTCCCAAGATAAAAAATAAAGGAATCTAACCGATGCTTTCATCAAACATAAAAAATTTAATAGAAAGGTTACTCTAAATCGACTCGTACCTACAAGTTATGAAAATTGGTATGTCCAAAAATAGCATAAGGTGGTAGCTTAGATCTATCTACCATTACCTAAATAAGTATTGATCACCATCTCTTATCAAACACCATAATTTAAACATCCGGTTACGAATCTCTCCTCCAATTTTGCTAACATTATCATCATCACTAGGAAGATAAAACAGGTAACCAAAGCTAAAAAGATTCTTAATGATTTTGAGAAGAAAGAAAACAATGATATCCAGAGAATGAATAATGAAGAATGCTAGGTTAGGACTAAATTCTCTTAGCCTAGAAATCAATAAAGTAATTGAGAAAGATATGGCAATCATGAAAATCCAAACATCCAAAACCCTACACTACCTAATACCCTTCCAATCTAACAATCATAATAGTTGACATTTTGCCAAACCTAAATACAACCATATCTAACAAATCAAACCTATTAGTCATGTCGATAAGATCAACCAAACTAGTCTTACTTATCTAATCAAACTTACCAAACAAGTTGATTCATTTGAGATGCTCCAATATTTAAGACCACGAACCATTATGCCCTAACTTTTCTTATTGAATAACGTGCTCAAGCATTTGGTAAGCATCAAGCAAATCACCTCACCCCTGACCTAAACTAATGAAAACCCTTATCCTTCATGGTACAAATCAGATGAGAGATATGAATGTCACTCATGTGATGCTGGTATAACATCGATAATTATTCTACTTTTAAGAAGAAACTATTGAATTTGATCACGTAAGGTTAGATTAGTTTTAATAGTAATTTGAATGCTCCCAATGTAAACATCAATCTATTCTCAAACCATACGATTGTCCACACTTGAGATGGAGATGTTGAGTGAGTTCTAAAAACAAATAATGCATTCTCATAATTTACAATCGTGGTCTTTTAATTTTTTTTTTTCAAATTTTGAACTCTATTTCCCAAAAAAAGAAAAAAAAAGAAAAAAAAATGTATTTTGGCTATGCATGATTGAGTCGTGTCTTTGAATGAAGAAGTAACTCTTATTCACTTTCTATAATTCCATATTGTCTAATTTAAAATCAAAAGATGTTCATTTGAAAGTATTATTTGGCATTACATCTTCCTTCATAAAAAAATAAATATAATGGAAAATTCATTCAAAAACATTTAAAAGATTGATCAAATTTCAAAGCATGACAAAAAGATGTTAGTGACAATTCTTCATGTTAGTGTAAGTGCCCAAGATCCAACCATGTATGAATGGGCTTCAGTTGATGTAATGTTGCATTATTTATCTTGATAATAATAAAGAAGTCATTTTATTAATTCTTTGTTTACATGTTTAGTAGAATTAGATAGAAGTCCTTATGATATGTATTCGCAATAGTGATTGATCAAAAGATATGAGACAAACACTAATGTATATAAATGCTATCATTAAATGTCCCAAGTCCTAGCATTGTTAAGAATGGACATTGACAACATGCGGATAGACTTGTGAGTGCTATACTCATGCTATATAATAGTAGTAGGAGATCTCACATCTATTTGCATGGTGATGCCAAAGCAAGCACTTAGGTGATTTATGCTACATAATACATTACTAGACTTGACTCGCCATGAGAACCCATTTGGTTTTAATCTATAGGAATCTCATACGAGATGGGTACAAATAGTCCTTAGACTTGAATTCATCATGGCTACCTCATTGGAGGATTTATGCACTTTGACACTCGTTTCGATGGATTCATTAATGGGTTGCACATGGGTGATTCGTTGGGTGTACTAGGAATCCAATAGAGATAAGTGTATAACTAAGATAGGACATGTCATTGCTTGTATGCTAAAGGAGTTATCATATTACACTTCGATAAATATATTCTCAAGAAATCTATTGCTATAGTAGGAGTACACCAATAGAGCATAGTTGATTTACTCTAAGAGCTAAGACGTTTGAGAATCGAAGAAAACTTATATGATCACAATAAAAAAAGACTAATAACCAAATTTGAGATCACACTCGTGATAAGTTGACATGAGGATTGAATTTTATGGTAACTATGCTCGTGAAAGGTAATAATGGATTAACTAATCCTCCTAGAGAATTGGGTAGTGATGATGCCTCGCTAGAGGCCAATCTTGATTTATGTATCAAGTGATGAAAGAGAAGTCTTTTATCCTTGATACATTATCAACATATCTATGAGCTTATCGAGTCACACATATAAGTTCAAGTATTCACATTATAAATGAGAAGCAAAGATATTGGAAAACGTTTCTAATTATGAAAGTTTTTCATTTTGAAAAAAGTTTCCAAAATGAAAAGTTTCCTAAAATGAAAATTTTCTATTTTAGAAATCAGACTTCCTAATTTGGAAGTTAGTTTCAAATTTGAAAATAAAAAACCTAAAAGGAAAGGAGTTTCCTAATTTAGATTAAAGAGTATTTTGAAAAATTATTTCCTAATATGGACCTCACCAAAATAATCTAAGAGTATTTATTTGGATAGTCCAAATAAATTAATTGGGCTAAAATAGTTTTGGCCCATTAGGTTTAATTAAAAGCCTTAAGATAATTTTTCTAGGACAATAAACATCAACATTATTGGATAAGGATGAATATTTTAAAGATAAACATTAAGTAGTCCACATATAAAATAACTCATTATCCTTGGAGGATAAGGAAGCAATAACTCGAGTCTTTTATGGACTCAAGGCTACCATATTCCTTGTCCTTAAAGGATAAAGAAACTCTCCCCCTATAAATAGGAGGAGAGGGGTGGCAAAAGAAGAGAGAGAATCTAATAGAGAATTTTGGCCAAAAGGAAAACAAGGTAGGTAAAAATTCGGCCAGCCTCCAACAAAAAAGGGCACAAGGCCAAGAAAGAAAAAGGAGAGAAAATAGTTTTCTCCTAAAACCCTAGCAAGAAATTCTCATACCCTCTCCTTTAAAGTTGTCGCAAAGTTGCTTGGGATTGATTTCTAGAGGAAATACTTAATCGAAAAGGAAGAGCTAGCACCCCATCAATTTTGAGTGCTTCTTTATGGATATTTAGGTCACGTGGATCATCAATAGAAATCGGACACTTGGACTGCTAATTAATGAAAAGGAATTTAGATCTATGCTATAAGAGGTAATCCTTTACTTTTATCTTATTATTCATGTATGTATGATTAGTAGATTCATCGGTATGATATTGGGTCCTTTAGATGGAGGAAAATTTTTATTTATTCCATAACTCCATAG
This sequence comes from Dovyalis caffra, assembly GCA_963924115.1. Taxonomy (NCBI): domain Eukaryota; kingdom Viridiplantae; phylum Streptophyta; class Magnoliopsida; order Malpighiales; family Salicaceae; genus Dovyalis; species Dovyalis caffra. The sequence goes on along the minus strand of CAWUPB010001198.1, from coordinate 2,158,578 downwards.
GATGTATGATCCTTTAATTGGTATCGAGCCTCTATTGAATCTTTGGTTGTATGATTGGTTAATTGTGATTAACTATATGAATAAGATATACTTGATTATAAATCTTGTGTTTGGTATTTTGTATTAGTATAAAACTAAAGTTTTGGGTCAAAATCAATAAGAGTACGTAAGGTCGACATTGGACGTCAACCTCATGCACGTGGCAACCTATTACAAATAGGCACCGGCCGGTGCATGCTAGGCTAGTCATAGGCCAACTAGGCCGCTCGTCGGGCGTATGACATTAGTCCGGCTTGCCGCAGGTGCGTCGAGCACATGATAGTAGCTCGGCCTACCGGACGCATGCTCGGGCAAAGCCGATGGGCCAAGCACCGGGAGTGAATGCTCGAGAACCCGAGGGTTTAGGCTTCGAAACCCATCAACCCTCAAGGTCCAAAAGCCTATAGGCCCAAAATGGGCCGAAGGGCCAAAAGTTTTAAAATTAAAATTTAAAAAAAATTTGATAAATTTATAACATGACAAAAACTATAGATTTATAATTATTTTAAGATTGAAATTGTTTCATGAGTATGCTATGTATCAATGTAATTGAAAGCATGAGTGAATGGTATGGATAAGTCGACCTAGTTTTATGAATGCTTGGTATTTTTTTGGATAAAAAGGACTCGTGTGTCCCGCCTTCTCTATTACTCTATTGTGTTTATTATCTCATCTCACTCCCCTCGAACATAACTTAAGGTCTTTTATTTCGAATAAATATAAAATTAGAAGATAGAAAATAGAATAGATACAAGAAGGAAATGCCAAGAAATGAAGACGTTCATGAAGAATTTATAATATTTTTTCACCTAGAACCGACCCACTAGTCTCCTCGTGGCTCGAGGGACTAGTACTAGAAATCCATTACCATTCACCGATCCTTGGGTCATGCATGAGATGTATGAACGTGATGAGATAAATGTTAGTATGCATGATTAGGAATAATGTGATTATTGCTTAGTATGCATGTTAGGATGAGACTAACCTTATTAAATCCTTCAAATAAAATATTAAGTTAAATGCTTTCCAACGTTATGAGGCGAGAACTCTCTTGGTCGTTGTTAGCTTGTTGAGATAACTCAAAGTCACTTCTTCTTTGAGAGAAACAAATCATGGGTCATGCGATGACCCCGAACATTAGATCTAACTTAAATGAGTTGTTGAATTTGTTGAGATAACTCAAGGTCTAATAAACTTATAAGTAAGGATTTGTATTCACATAAGATGTGATAAAGACAAAGAGTTGTCATACCAATAGAATTAGGAATTACATTAGATGTAATTGGTAAGGAGTTACCTACCTAATCCCGCATGTATGGCTTATTGAGATAACTTAAAACTAATACATGTGAGAGGATGGGATCCTAACCCACTAAGAAAATGAATCAAAAAATTTTCTCGAGTACTTGATTGAAGGTTATAGAACTTGAAAAAAATAGTGAGAGTAAAAATAAATTTTACTTCTTTAATTTATGCTTTGTTTTATACAATTTAATTAAGCAAACCGTACGCTTAAATAGTGAGAGTAAAAATAAATTTTACTTCTTTAATTTATGCTTTGTTTTATACAATTTAATTAAGCAAACCGTACGCTTTCCTATCCTATCATGGTTGTTACACGAGTATGACTAGCAATACATCGATGAGATCGGTGAATAATGAAAGGAATAACTTAAATGACATAAACTTCATTAACTCGAAAAATGAAAGAGAGGAATTTCCTTCAACATGAAAAAATGCTCTATGCGATAGACGATAAGAAGCATCATGAAGAGGTACAAGAGAAGTGTTCTCTATGCACCTCAAGTATTCATGTTATTGAAGTAAATTTCTCTACTTATAGTACAACATCTTGGGTATTTTTGATACTCGGATGTGGTGCATATATTTGCACAAACTTAAGAGGACTAAAAAAGGCTAGAAAAACTAGTTCGGTGAGGTTGACTTATGCGTGGGTAACAGTTCAAGAGTTGTACCATTAGCGATAGGCCCCTACGAGTTAGCATTATCATCCGGACTTGTGTTTATACTCGAAACTCGTTATTATATTCCTAGTATAACTAGGCATATTATTTCTATTTCTTGTTTGGACTAAGATGGTTTTTCATTTTTATTTAAGAACAAAAATTGTTCCTTTTATAAAAATGATGTTTTGTATGGAGGTGCCGATATGAATAACGATTTATATGTTCTAAACATAAACACACTAGTTTATAACATAAATATAAAAAGAATCAAAAGTAATTATCTAAATAAAACATATCTATGGCATTGTCGACTTGGCCATATAAACAAAAATTGCATATCCAATCTACACAAGAATGAATATTTAGAATCATTTGATTATGAATCTTATGATGTCCGTGAATCTTGTTTGCTTTCAAAATGATAAAATCCCATTTTAGTGGAAAAAGAGAAAAAGTCGATGATCTATTAGGCCTCATACATAGTGATGTAGTGGGCTCATGTCCACCCAATCTAAAGAAAGATATGACTATTTCATAACCTTTACCGATGATAGAATGCATTTTGGTTACGTGTTTCTCATGTGACACAAATCGAAGCCTTTGACAAGTTTAAGGAATTTAGATTCCAAGTCGAGAAACAAATTGAAAAAGGTATTAAAACACTTCGATCGGATCGAGGTGGAGAGTACTTAAGCATTGAATTTTTTAGATCATTTAAAAGAGAATGGGATTCTCTCACAATGGACCCTATCCGGAACACCACAAATGAATGGTGTGTCCGAAAGGAGAAATAGAAAATTGTTAGACATGGTCTCGGTCTATGATGAATCAAACCGATATCCCAATATCATTTTGGGGATATGCGCTTCTTATTGCGACGTTTATTTTGAATCGGGTTCCAACAAAATCGTTGATCGGACTTCATATGAGATATGAAAAAGAAATAAAAGAAATCTATCTTTCTTTAAGATTTGAGGTCGTGAAGCATATGTCAAACGTTTAGACGGAGACAAACTTGAATCTAAATCGATAAAGTACAAATTTATGGGATATCCAAAAGAAACAAATGGATATTACTTGTACCAACTACAAGAACAAAAAGTGTTTATTGCTAGGCATGCTCGTATTCTTTGAGAAGGAATTTATAGATGCTAAGACCAAGTGGGAGGAAAGTGGAACTTGATGAGATTCGAGAAGACTCACAAATTGACACCGCATTTGAGAAACCCCAAGTAGAAAGGTTACAAAGCGTTGTGATTACTCTACAAACCAATATACAAGAACTTTGTAGGTCTAAGAGGACTCATCAAAAGCCGTAAAGATATGGTTTTTTAGTCTCAACATATGAAGATGTGTCTATCATACAAGATGATGAACCTAACACCTATGAAGAGGCAATGTTAGACATTGACTCCGAAAAATACTAGGCCATGAAATCTGAAATGGAATCCATGTACACTAACCAAGTATGGACTTCGGTTGATCCCCTCGAAGGTGTTAAACCTATTGGGTGTAAGTAGGTCTTTAAAAGAAATACCGACATGAATGGACATATACACACGTGTAAGACCGGATTGGTGGCTAAAGGATATCATCAAAAGTAAGGTATTAATTATGATGAAACTTTCTCACCGATTACAATGATTAACTCTATTCGGATTATGCTTGCAATTGCTGCATATGACGATTATGATATATGGTAGATGGATGTCAAAATCACTTTCCATAATGAAACATTAAACGAGGATGTGTACATGACACAACTCGATGGTTTGTCACCAAAGGACATACAAATAAGATTTACAAATTACAAAGGTCCATATATGGACTTAAGCAAGCATCTAGAAATTAGAATCAACGTTTCAATGAAATGATCAAAGAGTTTGATTTTTAACAAAACGAAGATGAACCTTGTGTATACAAAAAGGTTAGTAGGAGTTCAATTATATTTTTTGTGCTATATGTATATGACATTTTACTTATAGTCAATAATAGCACCATGTTACAATTTGTAAAAGATTAGCTATCTAAGAATTTCTCCATGAAAGACATAGGAAAGGTAGCATACATTCTAGGAATTAAGATCTATAGAGATAGATCACGAAGAATGTTAGGTCTTTCTCAAAACACGTACATTGAAAAAATACTAAAGAGGTTTAGTATGGAAGAATCTAAGAGAGGATTTATTCCAATGTCACACCGTATAAAACTATCCAAGGTTAAGTGTCCCAACACATAAAATGAAAGGAAATGATGAATTGCATTCCCTACGCGTCGATCATAGGATCTATCATGTATGCCATGTTATGTACGTGATTTGATGTCTCATATGCTTTGAGCATATGTAGTAGATATCAAACTGATTTGAGTGAAAACATTGGATTATCGTAAAGAGAATTCTAAAGTATTTACGAAGGATTAAGGATGCCTTCCTAGTCCGTGGAGGAGATGAACTAGTCGTGAAAGGGTTCATGGATGCTAATTTTCAATCTAACCATGATGACTTTAAATCACATTCGGGATTCATTTTCTAATTAAGTGGTGGCACTCGTTAGTTAGAAGAGTTCCAAGCGAGAAACAAGTAGCCAACTCAATAACCAAGGTTGAATATATTACAGCGGTAAAAACATGCTAAGGAGGTCGTTTGGATTTATAAATTTATGTCCGGACTACAAGTGGTTCCTAGCATTGTTGATTCAATAGTATTGTACTATGATAACAGCGGAGCTATAACACAAGCCAAAGAACCAAGGTCTCATCAAAGGTCCAAGCATGTATTGCTATGCTACCATTTGATTAGAGAGATTATCCGTCGTGGCAATATAAGGATAGAAAAGGCCTACATTGATGATAACATAACAAACCCCTTGACTAAGCCTTTATCACGAGTAAAAACATGAGTCCTTTACTCGAATGTTGGGATTAAGGGACGTAGCTGGTTGGCTCTAGTGCAAGTGAGAGATTATTAGTGTAGATGCCCAAGATTCAATTATGTATGGATGGGTTTGAGTTGATATAATGTTGCATTATTTATCTTGATAATAATAAAGATGTCATTCTATTAATTCTTTATTTAAATGTTCAATAGAATTAGATAGAAGTCCTTATGATATGCATTTACAATAGTGATTGATCGAAAGATGTGAGACAAACATTAATGCAAATAAATGATATCATTAAATGTTCCAAGTCGTAGCATCATCAATAATGGACATTGACAACATGCGGATAGACTTGTGAGTGCTAAGCTCATACTATATGATAATAGTAGGAGATCTCACACCTATTAGCATGGTGATGCCAAAGCAAGCACTTAGGTGATTTATGTTAGAGAATATATCACTAGACTTGACTCGCCATGAGAACCCATTTGGTTTTAGTCTATGGGAATCTCATACGAGATGGCTATAAATGGCCCTTAGACTTAAAGTCATCACGGTTATCTCATTGGAGGATTTATGCACTTCGACACTCGTTTCGATGGACCCATTAATGGGTTGCACTTGGGCGATTCGTTGGGTGTACTAGGAATCCAATGGAGATAGGTGTATAACTAAGATAAGATATGTCATTCCTTATATGCTAAAAGAGTTATCAAATTGTACTTCGATAAATGTCCGCTCAAGAAATCTATGGCTATGGTAGGAGTACACCAATAGAGTATAGCCGCTTTACTCTAAGAGCTAAGACGTTTGGGAATTGAAGAAAATTTATGTGATCATAATCAAACAAGACTAATAACTAAGTTTGAGATCACACTATGATAAGTTGATATGAGAACTGAATTGTATGGTAACCATGCTCGTGAAAGGTAATAATAGATCAACTAATCCTTCTAGAGAATTGGATAGTCATGATGCCTTGCTAAAGACCAATCTTGATTTATGTATCAAGAGATGAAAGATGAGTCTTTTGTTCTTGATACATTGCCAACATATCTAAAAGCCTATTGAGTCACACACATAAGTTCAAATATTCACATTACAAATGAGAAGCAAAGATATTGAAAAAAGTTTCCATTTATGAAAGTTTTCCATTTTGGAAAAAGTTTCCTAAAATGAAAGTTTTTTATTTTAGAAATCAGTTTCTTAATTTGGAAATTAGTTTCAAATTTGGAAATAAAGAATCTAAAAGGAAAGGAGTTTCGTAATTTAGGTTAAAGGGTATTTTGGAAATTTTTTTCTAATATGGACCCAACCAAAATAATATAAGAATATTTATTTGGATAGTTCAAATAAATTAATTGGGCTAAAATAGTTTTGGCTCATTAGGTTTAATTAAAAGCCTTAAGATAATTTTAGTGGAAGGATAAACATCAACCTTATTGGATAAGGATGAATGTTTTAAAAATAAACATCAAGTAGTCTATATATAAAATAACTCTTTATCCTTTCGAGGATAATGAAGCAACAACTTAGAGTCCTTTATGGACTCAAGGCTACCACTTTCAAGGACAAGAAAACTCTCCCCCTATAAATAGGAGGAGAGGGGCGGCAAAAGAAGAGAGAGAATCTAATAGAGAATTTCGACCAAAAGGAAAAAAAGGTAAGGAAAAATTTGACCAACCTCTAAACAAAAAAATCGCACACGGCCAAGAGAGAAAAAGAAGAGAAAATAGTTTTCTCCTAAATCCCTAGCAAGAAATTCTCATACCCTTTCCTTTAAAGTTGTTGTAAAGTTGTCCGGGATTGATTTCTAGAGGAAATACTTAATCGGAAAAGGTGAAACTAGCACCTTATCAATTTTGAGTACTTCTTTATGGATATTTGGGCTGCATGGATTATCAATAGAGGCTGGATACTTGGATAACTAATCAACAAAAAGGAATTTAGATTTATGCTACAAGAGATAATCCTTTACTTTTATCTTATTATTCATGTATGTATGATTAGTAGATTCAACGGCATGATCTTCGGGCCCTTAGATGGAGGAAAATTTTTATTTATTTCGCACCTTCATAAGAGGTATGATCCTTCACTTCAATCATTGAACCCAAAGATACATCCTTATTTCCTAATAAACTTATTGAGCGAAAATAGGGAGCAGCTTCCTCTTTTATTGAAACCAAAAAGAAATTTTTTTTCTTTTCCTATCTCAATAATCGATGGAAAGTTTTGCTTAGGAAAATATCATGAAACCCAAAGTTGAAAGACTAAATAATTAGTCTCTTAAACAATGGTGAATAGTATATCTTCGAGTTATGATCCCAAATTATGCTCATCATTTCTTGTTTTAGGTTAACCTAAGTGTTTTCTAAATTAATCATTATTTTTCAAAAAAGATTAGTATTTATCAAGCATAGGAAAATTAGCCTTCGAGATAAAGAAAGATTATCTTTCATATATCTCACAAAAATTTTATTTCTTGTCATCTCACTTTGTGCTTTGATAATTTCTTGTATGATAACCCGGACTAGGATCACCTTCATACTACGAGCTAAATGCAAGGTCCATAAATAATCAATGAAACTCTTAAAAAGTTTCTATCAAAAGAACCCCATTGCTGATTCCAAAAATAAAAAAGAATGTAAAAGAAAAAAAAGAAAAGAAAAAAGAAAGAAAACGTCCCTAATGCAAAATTACAAGTCTAGATAGGAGTCAAAATTCAAAAAATAATAATAATAATAATAACGAGAGTTAAGGCTAGGAAACAAAGTCAACAATGAAAACAAAAAGTTATTATGACAAGCCTAGGAAAAAAATTCTCATGAACATCAATATGACACAAAAGCATGACCAAAGGCTAAAGTGATATAGTCTAGTTAGCATTGCCTAAAGAGATTTCTATGGACAATAAAATGATCCTATGTCATAAAATCATTAACTACTCTTAAGCCTTTATGTATTTATTTTTCATGAGCCTAAGCTATAACCTACATTATGTGCTTTTACAAAACCTTTTTAATCAATAATAGTTTACTTATACCGATGAATCTATAAAAGAAAAAAAAAATGAAAAAAAAAATGTCTAGTTGGTGTGCTACTTGTCACTTTTTATGAAATCAAATCATGAGTTCTTATTCACTAACTTGAGAGCAAGAAAAAAAATAGAATCAAGATATGCTTGGGTAAGAATATCATTTAGAACCTAATTTTTCTTTACTCAAGCCTTTTCCATTCATGAAAATAGACTTATCATTTGACAATTCATCATCAATCACATTAAAAATCAGTATTTATATAAACCTTGCACATTTTTCCTATTTAACTTAATAACCCTCTTAAAAGAAATTGCATCATAGCATTTGAATGTTATTTTTTGACTCATGATTAATCAACTTGGACATCTTTATGAATGAAAATACTTTCATTGAAACATTTTTGCATTTCCTTCAAATTATCTGAATTATATTTAAGAGAATCATTCAAGTTCATGACTTAATTCATGGAAATCAAATATCTATTCAATTATCTTTCTTAAAATATGATAAAAATTTCAAGATCAATTTACAAATTGTGATGCAAGTATCATGTAATAACCCGAAATGTTTTTAAAAAAGAGGGAGCTAGTATAAAAGGAGAAATAACTACCCCTTTTTCTAGATTTTTATCTCTTTTCTCTCCCTCTCCCACGTGATTTTCTCTCCAAATATTCTCTAAATTTCTCTTCAATTCTTAAGCTAATCCATTGTTCAATTAGCTTAAGAAAACCATAAGTAAGAGAATTTAAATGGAGTCTAGCTAGTTTGGAGCTTGGGAAGCTTAGAAAACTAAGGAGAATTTAGTATTTGAAGAGCATAGTGCCATTGATCTTTGAATTGTGATGATTGTAAGTAGTTAATTATGATATTGAATTAGAGTTGCTTGGGATTGTAATTTGCTTAAGGAATTAATTAGATTAAAGTTAGGGTTTTGAGATCTATTTGGGAAAAAATAATTCTAGATGATTTAATGACTTGAACGATGCTTAATTATCTTGGATAAGTGAAACAAGAAGTCAATTTGAGGTGGAATAAAATGAATTTTAGAAACTAAGAGGTTAAAGATGATGAATAGTGATAAATCTGAATTTAGGTTTTAATTGGAAAGAATTTTAGGAAAATGATGAATTAAGTTATAAAAGTATAATTAAAAATGAATCGAGTGATTATTATATGACTTCGAATAGAATTGATAATTTAATCAAATTGAGGATTAATTTATTGGAAGTTGATTGTTTAAGGAATGAGTTAAAGATTGATAATGAAATGTGTTTAAATGATTTATTAGAATCAATTAAGGGATCATGGGATTTAGTTAGATTATCGGATCGAGTCTTTCCATTCAATTCTATTTTTATTTGATAATCTTGTATTTTTAATTCTAGAATAATTCATTTTTTGGATTATTCCTTACTATGTGATATTGATGGATGATTCATCATTTTGTGATGCTAGATTCTTCGAAGTAGGTGACTCCATCCCAACCATCTTTATTCTGTTTGGTTCTTTAAGTGTTTTGTTCTTTAAGTGTATTGTGAGTGGATATTATATTACGTACTATGTTTTAAAGTTCTTGATTCATCCATCATGCATCATTGTTAATGAATGATTTATAAGCATTTTAGTAGAACTTATATGGGACATTCTAAATAGTTAAAATGTTTTCATATCAAATGATTTGATGAGAATTGAAAGGAGATTTCAATGTGTTGGATAAATGTGAATCGTTTGGTATGCGTTTTTGGATTTGAGCATGACTATATTATATTTGTTGTTTTGAGTATTTGTGTAATTTATGAAAACACATGCATTGTATTTGAAATACCAATTTGAAAAATATATAAATATGTTTGGTTTTTGAAAATGTTTTCGAGACCTTGGGAAACCCAATTGTCGAGGGGGTAACCTTTGAGCTCAATGATACGAGGCTGCATTTAGCAAGAGAGGTGTAGTGCTAGATCATAGGTCAGCCAACATGCGAAAACCTTATCACGAAGGGCATGGTCTTTGGGTGTTCACACCTCATGATACGTTATTACCTCAGGGTGTATAAAAACCTATATATGTATGTTTTTATATGAGTATGATATATATATGTATAAATGCTTTGATGATTTGATACGAAATGGTTTTGAATCATTTTTTTATAATATGAAATGCATTTTCAATATGCGTGTGTTTTGAGTAATAAGCATTAGATTTTGACATGGATTTTAGAACATTGTCCGTAGTTCGTTTCCCTCCTTTAGTATATTGTATGGTGTCTACTCATTGAGCTATGAATTGCTTACCCCTCATTATTTTAGTCTTGTAAGATATTGAGGGATTTTTCATTGCTTCTTTTTGCATACTTGATTTGAAGTAAGCACTTTCACCGTACGGTTTATCTCTTTGTAAACTCCATAGAACATATGTATGTTTAAAATTATAATCTTAGATGCTTTACGATGAAAGTCGTGGGTAGTGTATTAGAAGTTGATTATGAATATGAAATTATGAATATTGATTTTTGATATTGAAATATGTATTTTATTGAGGTTGTAAAAGAAATATTTATTAAGTTATGATAATATTGATTGGAATGATAATTTGAGTGATCGTGATTTGAGGTTTAGATTAGTATCCGAGGCTTGCTTGGGTTGAGGTGGGCCTTACAGGTCCCTCGATCCTCACATCGATCATGGCTTACTCTCGAGGTCATGACATATCAAAAGATGAAATCCAAACATAAACGAGTGGTTATGCTAAGATAGCAAAAAATGCATGAACTCAACTAGTACTTGGAAGAATCCTATGATCCAATCCGAATGATAATTAGTAAAATTGAGAATAATTAGGGCAAAGCTAAGGATTTAACAACTCTAATCAAGTTCAATAACTAGTCAAACAATGGCATCATCATGCTAATTAAACGAATAAAAGCCTAAATAGTAAGCTTTTGAGCATTAATCAAAGCAGTTAAAACAATCAAGTTAGGGGCAAAGAGTAGTTCTAATAGAGGATAATGACTCAACAAGAGTTTGAAAAATAATTGAAGTAGTTAACAATGATCAAACCGGAGATAGATCATAACGGATGGATGGTTATCACCTTCAAAGGTTTAGAAAATTCCAATCTACCTTGGTTGGTTGAAAAAGTGAAAAACCCAAGCTTTTAAAAGAACAATGATCCAGGCCTAAGGGGTAAAGAAATTTTAGTAATACTATATGATATGGTTCAATATCGAAGTCTAGATGACCAAGAATGAAACTTTAAAAAAGGATTTGAGTGTTGACAAGGTGGGATAACCTATGTTTCTTATATGTAAGAAACTAACCATTGTAATCAACTTCATTGATATATTTTAGGAATATCATTGCGAAAGATAAGAAATTTAAAAGTCATAAGATCGTAAAGGAATTAATATTTTTCTAAAATTATGATTTTGGGTAAGACTGGCTAGCAATCATCATCATTTAAGATCATCATTTCAAATAAGCCTCATAGTAGACCATCATTTTAGGTAAGGTCATTTTAGAATAGATCGTCATTTTGAATAAGGTCACCTCATAATGAACCATCATTTTAGGCAAGATCGTCTTACAATAAACTATTATTTCGGATAGAGTTGCCAATTTAGTTCATCATTTTAGGCAAGATTGACTAACAATCATTTCTCATTTTAGGTGAGGTCACCTAAATTGGTTCGTCGTTTTAGGCAAGGTTGCCTAATGATGATTCTTATTTCAAGTAGGGTCACCTAATTTAATTCTTTATTTTAGATAAGATTGCCTAGCGATCATTCTCATTTCGGATAGAGTCGTCTAACTTAGTTCATCGTTTTAGGCGGGATTGTCTAGCGATCATTCTCATTTTAGGTAGAGTTGCCCAATTTAGTTCATCATCCGAGTAGGATTACCTAATGATCATCTCATTTCAAGATAGGGTTTTCTAATTTAGTTTATCATCTAGGTAGGGTTTACCTAATGATCATCTCATTTTATGCGGGATGCCTAACTTAGTTCGTCATTAGGCGGGGTTATCTAATGATCATTCCGATTTTAGACAGGATTGCTTAATTTAGTTCATCATTTTAGACACGATTGCCTAGCTATCATTTCCCATTTCTAGATAGGGTTTTCTAATGACTTAATGTTTTAAAAAATTAAGAACTATATATTATTTAATGATTTTAGCTCATTTTTTAAAAGTTATATAGAAAGGTCACCAACCAAACCTTTGATAATAATACTAGCATCGATCTAACTTTTTGACTAAAATTATGATCAAAGCTAACATGGTAGTCCACGTAAGCATAACACGTGGACTTTAGTAAGCCACTAGGATTCACGTAAGTAATAATATGGAAAATCAATAACATGGATCCTACATGACTTACTAAAATCCATGTGTCATACTTATATGGATCGTATGTGGCTTGGTAAAGTCCATGTGTTATACTTCGTCACTTGCCATGTTAGCATTGATCGAAATTTTGGTTGAAAAATCATATCGATGCTAGTGTTGTTATCGGATGCTTAGTTGGTGAACTTTCTATATAATTTTTAAAGAATGAACTAAAATCATTAAAACATATACGATTCATGATTTTTTAGAACATTAAACCTTTTCCAATTGATCGTTTTAGGCAAGGTTGTCCAGCGATAATTTCTTATTTCGAGTAAGGTTATCTAATATAGTTTCTCATTTTAAGGAGGATGGCCTAATGATTCCCATTTCGGACAAAGTCATCTAACTTAGTTCATCGGTTTTAGGCGGGGTTGCTTAACGATCATTCTCATTTCAAGCGGAGTCGCTTAACTTAGTTCGTAATTTTTGACGAGTTTGCCTAACGATCATTCTCATTTTAAATGAGGTTGTCTAATTTAGTTTGTCATTTTAAGAAAGATTTTTTAACAATTATTTTCATTTCAAGATGGGTCGCCTAACTTAGTTTGTCATTTTTTGTCGGGGTTGCCTAGCATTTATTCTTATTTTAGACAGGGTCGTCTTATTAATTTGTTGTATTAGGTAAGGTTGTCTAACGATAATTCTTATATTTAGGTAGGATTACCTAACTTAGCTGGTCATTTTAGGCAAGGTTGCCTAATGATAATTCTCATATTTAGGTGGAGTCACCAAACTTAGTTTGTCATTTTAGACAAGATTGTCCAACAATAATTCTCATTTGAAGTAGCATCACCTAGCTTAGTTCATCATTTTAGGCAAAGTTGCTTAACGATCACTTCTCATTTTCAAGTAGGGTTGTTAAATTTAGTTCATCATTTTAGGTAGAGTTGTTTAATAATCATCTCTCATTCTAGGCAAGGTTGCCTAATTTAGTTCATCATTTTAGATAGGATTGCCTAGCAATCATTTCTCATTTCGGGAAGGGTTGTTTAATTTAGTTCATTATTCGGGTAGAGTTGCCTAATGATCATTTGATTTCCGGACATGATTGCCTAATTTAGTTCATCATTTATGCGGGGTTGCCTAACAATCATCTCTCATTCTAGTTAGGATCACCTAATTTAGTTCATCATTTTAGGCAAGGTTGTCTAATGATAATTCTCATATTCGAGTGCGGTCACCTAGCTTAATTCATTATTTTAGACAAGGTTATCTAGTGGCAATTCTCATATTCGGGTGGAGTTACCTAACTCAATTCATCATTTTAAGCGGGGTTGTCTAACGATCAACTCTCATTTCGAGCAAGGTTGCCTAATTTAATTCATAATTTTAGATAGAATTGTCTAGCCATAACTTCTCATTTTCAAAAAAAGGTTGCCAAATTTAGTTCATTATTTTAGGTAGGATTATCTAACGATCATTTCTCGTATTTAGATAGGATTACTTAACTTAGCTCGTCATTCTAAGCGAGGTTGTCTAGTGTCATCTTTGATTTCGGGGCAACCCTATTATTTATTTAATTTTATACCTAGTTGTAAATTGTTGTAATTGTCTAAAATTTCAATTTAGCCTACTCGTTTAATCTTAGTTTAATATGAAATTTTTAGAGTATGATTGTATACTTGTATATAAGTTGTGTGTCAAGTTTTTTTTTTAATTTTATGAGTCAATCTTATATTTATTTAGTAATAGTCATGATTTTATGGTCTATTTATTTAGTGCTTGTAATTTATTATCACTTAATTAATTAATGTGATGATAGATTGTGAAGTCCCCTAGATTCTAAGAACCGACGACGATCTTTCATAAAATTCATAATACTAAAAAATATAAAATAAGATAAAATAAAAAATAATAAAAATAAAAAGAGATTTTAAGTTAATTTAATGAGTATCTTATTTAATAGGGACATACATTATTTTTGACATAAAAAAGTACATCACCTTTTGTAATTAAGTCGTTCTTTGACATACCAATTAGGTTAGGACTTTAATTAGATATGATATTGAATTAACGATACTCTCGGTGTCAAAGTCTAACGATAATTCAATATGATGTCACAATAAAATAAAAAAATTATTTTAGAAAATAGACAAAATTGGAAATAAACTTAGAAATAATTCGGCAAAATAGATTTTTAAAAAATATATTTTAGGACTAAATTAGACATGATACATGTCTTTAAAAATGATGTCTTTGGATGATTGATATATTTCTAAAGGCATAACCAACTCCTTATCTCGCAATTTCTAAATCTAGTATCCTTTTAGATTTTTTTGTTCTTTTAATACTAGGTAGCTACTCCAAAATATTGGTTAACTCATGTTTCCAAAATAAACAATAAATAAAAAATAGTAAGTAATTTTTAGAAGTTTCCTAAATGTCGGATAAGGACAATCCTGCTCGTGGTGACCGGGTTTCAAAAATGTCCGAGTGATCATCCTATTGAGATGACCAATTTTAAAAAATTTTAGGTGGTCACCTCAATAATAATAATAATAATAATAACAAAAAAAAACAAAACTAGATAGTCACCTTGTCGAGATGACCAAATTTCAAAATTTTTTATATGGTCAACCTATCGTGATGACTAATTTTAAAAAAATTTCGAGTGGTCACCCTATCGAGATGATCAAATTTTTTTAAAAAAAAATTATTCAAGCAATCATCCTATTGAGATGATTGGTTTTAAAAATTTCAAAGTGGTCAACCTATCGATATGACCAAATTTTTTTAAAAAATATATCCGTGTGGTCATCTCAATCTTTTAAAAATTTTCAAGTGGTCATCCTGTCGAGATTACTAATGTTTTAAAAATTTAGGAGGTCACCGTGTAATAATGAACTATTTGTAAGGAGGTCTCCATGTAATAGTTTACCAATTGTTAGAAGGTCACCCCGTAATATTGAACTATTTGCTAGAAGGTCAACTTATAATAGTTAACTAATTGTCAAAAGGTGATCTTGTAATAGTGAACCAATTGTTAAGAGGTCACTCAGTAATAAATGATCAATTTTTTCATTTTCTAGCGAGAAGGACACCTTATAATAGCCAATCAATTTGTGTCTTTTAGTCATATCTCTTCTTTACAAACATACTAAGTTAAGATGTACATAGACATCTCTTCCTACATCCTTAAACATAAGCATTGTAAAAAAGAGTAACTACCATTACCTCATTTTACCACCCCCCCCCCCCCCCCCCCCCCCCACTACACACACACACACACACACACACACACACAAAAAACCAAAAATTTAGAAAAGAAAATCAGGGCTGGACAATCTAGGCGCATTGGTTGCGCACTTGACCCAGACGCATTAAGCCAAAGCCTAGCTGTCTAGCTTGATCCAATCCAATTAGAATAGGAAATTAGGTGAAACCAACCCAGAGTTTCTTATAGATACGTACTACCATATCCACGCTGACAGACACTGCGACTTATAAAAAAAAAAAAAAAAAACTAGTAGCCAAAGAAAAGCGCCAAAACAGTAGTAGGAGTTCCAACTGTTGTCGCTCATCGTCCGATGGTCGGATTGTGATACGCGCAGACCAAAAGAATCATTCGATCAAGACAAATCTAACGCCATAAGAATTGCTCAACGTCAATCATTGAGAAGGCTACACTTGTCGTCTAAAATTTCACCATTTATGTTGAAATCTTAGCCATTTTGGTCTTCAAAACTTTGATTTTGGTAATTACAACCTTGTGCATTTATTTTTTATTTAATTTTCATTCAAATCTTGTTGTATTGCATGATTACCTAATTGATTAATATACTTTTCATGCCAATTATATGATTAAGATTAAATTCAGATGATTATTAGATTAAAATATATTGATTAAAAGGATATAATTAAAACAAATTAAAACTTGCTACACTTTGTATTTTTTTTGGCAGATTTAAAAGGGATCCAAATTCAAGCTCTTTGTGATATCTTGGGCTCTAAAATTTAATCCGATGGGGTTAGGGTTTTGTAATTTTTTAGTTTTGATATATTATTATCTTTAACTTTATTTTTTGATATTCTTATTATTTTTTTAATAAAAAAGGAGTTAAGGGTTTAACAAATTATATAGTATTTTTATTTTCTTTATAAAAAATTTATGAGGAATTTTCGGTTGATAATGAAGCTAGCAATAGGCTAGCTATTTTTCCTATATATATATATAAAAGGCTAGTAGGAATTAAATAGGCCAAAGATCTTGTGGATGCATACCGACTATTTTATCCATAAAGTTGTTTTAATGTGATTCGTGATTTTTATATGATTGAATTTATTTTGTCTTACACTTTGCTTTATTTTATGTAATGTCAATATAGGTTAATTTAAATAGAATAGGTTTACAACTTGAGATCAATTTTGTTTCAATAATGGGCCTTTTTCTCATTATTATTTTATATTATTTTTTTTTATCATTATTGTTTATGTAGTTATATGTCAATTTCAATTAATTTCCGGTACTACTAATTTCTTCCTCTTGTAGATTTAGCTATGAATTTGAAGTTTAGACCTAACTTAATATTTAAAAATGGCATGGTTAGATGATATGAGCTTGAAGCCTAAGTCTTTTTTTTTTTTTTTTAATTACGGATTTGTAATCATTTTATTTGATGGTTTGATAGGTGAATTTGGGTTGATGGTCCATGTTCGCTCTATTTTATTTTTACCTATATTTGTATGAAATTTTGGTTGTTTAATTTGTAATAACTTTTAAGCCCTAACTTTTACCTTTTCAAGTGAGCTCTAATGGCCCAATGAATATTAGGTGAGAGATTGTTTTTTTTTTTTTTTAGTATCCAAATCATCTCTCTTTGGACTAGTGAGAAAAGACCCAAATAATAAAACACACATATCGGGATAGAAAGGTAACTTGAATAAATGAATTTTCCTAAGCTAGGTAACCTTATTACGAGGACACACTAGGATGAATGTAGTCTTTCTCGGTTGTGTAATCAACCTCCTTACTTAGAATTCTAACAATTAGTGTTAGTTTTTTTTTTTCACCTTTTTGAAAACTAAGTGGGGACTCCACACATTTTGAATTAATACATTCTTATTTTTGGCAATCATCGAGAGGTTACCACATAAAAAATATATATTATGATTGTTAAAAATTTTAAATTATCTTTGCATATATATAAAATATATAATTATTTTAATTTAAAAGATTAAAAATGTGTTTCGGATAATTTATCTTGATCCACTAGATATGGTTAAAACGTATAAAAAAAAATTGAATCATCAGTTTCATTAAAATTAGCTATATTTCTTCAAACATAACACCAAATATTTTCTATGAATATTTTCTTTTAACATTATAGAACCAATTTTGTTAAAGTAAAATAATTAAAATATTCTTTTAAAGGAACCAATTAATTATTTAAATATATTTTTTTATACTAACATTATTGATTATTTTGTATATATATATATATCAAATGCAAGTACTTTCAAAAATTAATCTTCTTATTAGCATCAAATAAAAATAAAATATTTTTTATTAGTTAATTTTTATACATGTTTATACATTACTTGTAACTTTCTTTTTTGAATACATCCTTATAAAAAAATATTTTTTAATTCTTAATTAATATTTTAATTTAAATTATTACAAATTTTTATTTAAGAATCAATGCGTAACAAAGAATAAATTATTTTTTTAAGTAGAAATTTTATGAAAAATATAAAAAAAATTAATTAAAAAAATATAAAATTTTGAAATGATTTTATATTGTACGGTCGGCAACATATCATGGGTAAATATCAGAGAAACAGGAGGTTAAGATTATACCATATGTCACGTTAATAGTAGTGTATTGTTTTGGATAATGGCACACTTCCATATCACAAATGTCGGTCAAATTAGCATTTTCTTAGCTCTTTCACTCACCAGAGGATCTTTAAATTCGTAGAAGCCACACCATTCTTGGATGCTTATCAGTCCAAGAAGTCCATATTCGGATCATATTTCTACAATGAAACATGCCATCTGAACCTTCATAGTTCCAAATTGGTTGCTGTCGAATCTCAGAAGAAATTAATTCTGCCAAAGCGGATGAAGAAAAAGAACTACTATATGAACATGAATCCATTCTACTACAATTACCTAGTTAGAATGGTATATATATAATGAGGTTAGTTCTTTTCCCACTAGAACTCTATTTACTCATTTCATGATTTGACCGTTAATTATTCAAGTTAAACATTTAAATTATTCTTCGGATATAACTTCTTGAGGATTTTTTTTTTTTTTTTTTTTTTTTTTTTTTTTATGTTCAAGATAACAAATTTTATTAATAAATCAGCAACTACAAAGTGAGTTTTATAGCCTCAAATGACATTTAAAATAAATAAAATAAGAATTACATTTAAAAAAATTAGAACAAAATAATTACATGGTATAAAAGAACAGGACCATATATTAATTTCAAATCTAGTGGTGATCAGAAGTTCTACTATCTCGTAGACTTTTTTTTTTGTTTGTTTGTTTATTTTTTATTTTTATTTTTTTTAATGTTGTCTATAAAATTGGTTCCTATTTATTCATTTTCATATAATTAACTTCCACTGAAAACTCCATTGGGGCAACCCAGGAAAAGAAAAACCACAAACTAAAAAAAAAAAAAACTACTAAGATAAAGAAAATCATATGAATTAGATATTACAAGACGAAAATTTTCAGATGTAAAAAGATAAAACCTCACTTTGAAATTATTGAAAGAAAAAAGTGTTGAAAAAACAAGGAAAAAATGCTACTGTCAGCGAGAGTAACTAAAGAAAACCTCAAAAAATGCTCAAAACCCTAAAGGAAGAGTCAAAAGAAAAGTAAATGATGGGAATTTAATAGGGTTGTTTTTATTTTGAGGGCTAGAAAAATTAGAATCCAAATAAATAAAAAATGATGAATTTGTAAAACTATTAATATCATTAATTATCCTTTTGTCCATGAGAAAATTATTAATTAGTTCTTTTTTTTTTTTTTTTTTGTAAAATGGCTTAATTAGTCTTTTTTATTTTAAAAACTAATTATTTAATTTTTTGTGTTTTAATTTCCTCAATAACTTATTTTTCATCAATTTTCTATTAGATTAGTGATTTTTTTTCTTTCTAAATTGCTCTTTTTTTGATATCTTGCTTATTTCTTTCACCCATTCATTTTTTCTCTTTTCAATCAAAAATAAAAAAAAGAATAATTTAAAAGCAAAAATTACTAATCTAACAGAATACTAATGAACAAATTATTTTATTTAAAATGTGATGGCCTAAATTGTTAGTTTTTAAAAGAAAAATAACTTCCATGATTTGCTTTTGAAAAAGAGAGAGAGAGAGAAAGAGAGAGAGAGACTAATTAATTTTTTAAAAAACAAGAAATACTAATTTTTAATTTACCTTTTTGTCCATAGACAGACCTACCAGGTTTCATGTGGAACAAGATAGAACATTGCTTTCTTCCTCATATGATCCCGCCCATTCATGGTGTGACAACATTTGATATTAATTGCTTGACAAGAACCAAGTAATTTTACTAATTACATTAATTGGATAATTACACTATAAATACATTAATTTTTAATTTTTTCTCAATCAAGTATATAAATTTTTTTTAGTATATTAATTTTTTCAAAATTGTCAATTAAGTATTTCGTCAATTTTTTCGTTAACCGATGACATATATGACTATATGTTACTCTCAAAATACAAAATTATAATATTACTTTTTTCTTTAATTGAGTACATGAATTTTAATTTTTTTTTAATACATCAATTTGTTCAAAACTCGTTAATTAAATACTTTTATTAATTTTTTGCTAATTGATGACGTATTTCAATATGAAATTATAATTTTATCCTCTTTTATTGAAAAAAAAAACTCTCTCCAAATTATTTTACCATTTTAAAAATAATTAAAAATATTTTTTATCTATAAAATTTCAAACTAAACTTAGATAGATTATTGTTAAAAATTTTAAAAAAGAAGAAGCTCAATTAGGTTTAAGAGTGAAAATTGAAGAACACAAATGAATCTTCTTAATGAAAAATCTTACATTTATATTTTCTTTAACTTTCACATTCAAAACCTAACTGATTTTTTTTTAACAACGAGCCTAATTAAGTGTAGTTTAAAATTTTATAACTAAAACTAACTCTTAAAAAAATGTCAAAATTTAAAATGATAGAATAATTTAAGAAGAAAGTTCCTTACAAAAAAAGAGGAAAAAAAATTTGATATTTAGACACCTCATCAATTAACGAAGAAATTGATAGAAGTACATGATTGACAGTTTTGAAAAAACTAATGTTATCAATCTGAAAAAATTAAAATTTATGTACTCTTTTGAGAAAAAAAGATCAAAATTGTAATTTAATTTTTTGAAGATAATATAAACGTCATCAATTGTCAAAAAAAATTGACGAAAATGTCTTATTGACTTTTTTGAAAAAATTAATATACTCAAGTAAAAAATTATATATTTGATTAAAAAAAAAGTTAAAAATTGATTTCCTTATAGTGTAATTATCCTTACATTTGCTAATACATGCATTTAAAATTCAAGACTATCCATTCTGTCCTCACTCCTTTCCCTAAAACTTTTCAAAAGTGCTGCAAAGCTCATTTTCTTTTTGCCTTTTTCACTCTACTGAGCTCTCTTTGCATTCCTCTTCTCCTTGTAGAAGAAACCAAACAAGGACACAACGGAGAAAGCACTAAAGCAAATCGAGCAAATATCCATTGTCGTGTGGCGGCCGGAGATTGCTTCGATTTGAAACAAATCGGTGGTCTTGTGTGCATCTGTTGTTTGCCCATAAGCCACCTCTTTTTCCTCCGCATTATAAGCATAGGCGCGTATGAAGTACGTGGAAGTGGGCACGTCGCGTTCAATAGTCCACTCAAGGGATTGGGCGGTTTTGTTGGCAGAGTTGTATGGTCTAGCCACGATTTTAAACTGGCAAGTCCTGTCTTTGTTAAGGTGGTCTTCGGTTTTTCTCCACGCGCGGTCTACTTGGCTTATGGGCGCGTAGCAGAGCTTGACCTTGATGGTCCTGTAGGCCGAGTAAGTCCCAGCTGGGAGGGTCTGGTTCAGGCCCCATGTAACGGTGATTTTGTCCACACCGGCTCTCAATACTGCAAAGTTACGTAACAATTAGTTCCGTAGCATCAAATGAAAGAAATATGTCATGTCATTAATCGTAGAAAGGCCACAAAATCTGACTGCAGCATCGTGTCATACGACTAATTATGAAAGAGAGACGACATACGTCTCCATTTCTCTTTTACTATCATGATTTCACCATTTAGCAGTATATTTTAGGTTAAGATAATTGTTATGGTTATTTGAAGGCATATTAAGTTCTTTCATATTTACAAAGCAACAGTAAAAGATTTATAGTGAATGATTGATCAAGTGCTCATAATTCTATTACTTAACAGCATGAGTGAGATAAATATCATATAGCATTAGCAGTTATTATCAAAGGAAGCGCCACAAAACCTAATTGTAGTATTGTATCATATGATTGAATGATGCCTTGAAAGAGGACAAAAGCCCTAATATTCCTACCAATTAAGCTTATGTACCAGATGGATTACTAATAATCCTACCATTTAATAAGATGGCTAAGACAAATATTAATGGAATGCATTGTTATTAAACGTGAAAACGCGAAAAAAAGGCGTTGTCATTAAACATAAAAATGGTAGGTGAATTGTATCATTTCTACAACATGATAGTTTTCCAAAAATTCAATTTCTTAGTATAGTCTTGGTTAATTAAACCGACAAGACTGTAGTTGTGTTGTCATTTTTACCATATCTCACATTATCTAAACTATTCACTTAATATATATATATATATATATATATATATATATATTATAGAGAGGTAAAGATGGGCTGTGAGAATTGAGAAGTTGAAAATCAAGAACAAACAAGAAAGAAAACGAAGTTATGTGGATTGTGTTACCTTGTCCAGATGTTGGTGTAGCCTTGACTACGAGAGTTTTTTGCAAAGAAGAGAAGAGCACAGTTCCATAACAAGGCAAAAGAAAGCAAGAGAGAACAAGTGATGCCAAGAGAAGACCACGTGCTGCCATTGCTAGATACTTCTCTTTTCTTGTGCTAAGCAATACTTTTGAAGCAAATCACCAAAAGCAAAGAAAAAGAAGAGGCTATGATCCCACTAAAGCTGAAGCTAATGATGATATGATAAAATGCAGACTTCTTAGATTTACCTTTTATAATACAAGGCCAAACAAGTTGCAATAAAAAAAAAACACTTGAATTAAGTAGAACGAGTAAAACCCCAAAACTACTTGCTGGCATAGTTTGAAAAGAGAGTTTTCATTTGATATGATAGATAGGAGTCCTTTAAGCATGAGGAACGGGTGGGGTTAAAGAGGTTTTGTTGAATTATCAAAAGAGTTTGATGTTTTGTTTATTGAATAATTTGACGACTATGGTGGAGACAAACATGGCATCACTATCAAGTAGGACATTTCGTTCTTCTTGACATCTATACTTGGCTAAATCAATCGTCCCCTAGCAACTCGGAAAGGTTAAATAATCAAGGAAGCTAGGAACTGTGAAGGGAATTTCTGACCTAGCTTGACAATTGAAGGAAGAGCCAATTAGTTCAATGAGTTGGTCTCCTGGTCACTCTATAGGAAAGACTATAGGAGTGAGTATTCGTTACTTGCTTTTTGTTGTTTATAAATTCTATGCGGTTTTTTGATTAATAGAATTCATAAAAATCAAAATCAAACTTGATTTGAAATATTATTCGGTTTTCAATTTTTCGGTGAAAAAAATATTTTTTTAATATAAAAAATAATGTGATGATTTTTGGTTTTTTGAAGATTATTTTTGACATGAATTAGATCTTTTTATTTATTTATCATTTTATTTTGAAAAAAAAAAAGTAAGCAATATCATTTCAAAGTTTCAATCAACTAAAAAATTACATCTAACATCTAAATCAAATAATATAACGCATAAATCATTACTGAAGTTTATTTAGCAATAGAATAAATTGGGTAGTTTTTTTATTTTCTAATGCTAGATCATGTACAGATATCTAGACTCTCTCTCTCTCTCTCTATATATATATGTATGTATATATATGTATATATATATACACACGAAATCAAAATCTAAAAACAAAATTAAATTGGGTTTGATTTTTTTTAAAAAAAAGAAAAAATTGAACTATATTTAAATGGTTCTATTTTTTTTTTAAAAAAAATTTATACCGAATATTGCTCACGCTACTCAACGAAACATGAATGGTTTAGTGCCTAGAACCATGAAATGGTACTTGCATTTAACTTGCAATTACAATAGACAACTTCACAAGGACATGGTCTAGGCCCCTTATCCACTTAGTTTTGGGCCTAAATGGGTCTGATTGCTTAGCCATACTTTCAGTTTTGTGATAATGAAGAGGCTCCTTCGATCCATTTCATGTCTGCAATCAAGTTCGCTTTTTTTTTTTTCCTCATTATGCCCAAAAATCGTCCTCATTGACGCCAGTTGGTTGAATCAAATGCACCTCCGTCAAACTTCCTCTAATTCTCCTTGTCCTTCTAGAATCCAGACATCATACTCTATAAGGGGGACAAGTTGGGACGGGTTGCCCTAGCTAGAGCACAAGGACCACGTGCTAATTTGGAGAGTTAGGCGAGATCAAGGGGAAGGTGAGCCCAAGCCTACGGTTTAGTTTTATAAAGCATAAATGAGCTAATAGTTGAAAAGGTGTTTTCTCATGTGCCTTTCCGACATAGAAGGTAAATGTCTTTTTACATTGAATTGGATCTAGTTTAACGAGACTTGATGATTGAGAGACCACAATGTTAAGTAATTTTAGTTTAATTGGTATTAATGTATTTCTTACTTTTAAAAAATAGATTCAACATCAAATAATCCTTGATTTGAGCTTTTTTTATAATATTTAGAAGGTTAAATAGGTCAAATCTTTTCTAAACTTTAGCTTATTTAAAATTCTATTAAACATACTATGTACTCCTGTATTATATCGAAAATATCGTTATAACCCTTCTATTCAAATATAGTTCATAACGGATCTTATAGTATTAGACATTGGTGTAAATCAAACTCTCTATTAACTTTTTCGATCGATTGATCAATTTTTATTAGTTGACTAACGTTTGACTAATCAAAAGGCAACACGAGTCAATTTAAAGATAAAAAAAGTATTTTTTAAGATTAAAATAATTAATAATTATTATAAAATAATCAAAAATTGGAAAAAAAGTTCTAATTTTTTAAATAATTAAAAAATCACTTTTAATGATATTATTATTATTATTAGAGAAAATTTTAATGGTCAACCAACCAAGAAGAATTGATGTAAGTAATGAGAGGTATGAAAGGAGTAGGCATAACTAGCAAGGTGCAAATCGAGTGGCCGACAAATCGAGTGAGTCAAAATCTAAACGAGATGGAGCTTTAAATGTTGTTTAGTGTGTGAGTGAAATTTTTTTATGTGTGTGAGATAGAGAGAGAGAGAGGATTTAGAGGTTTTTACTAGAGATTAGAAAGTTAAAATTTCTTTACAATGATATGAGGTTGGTATTTATAGTGAATTGAAAATAGTATTTGATTGTTAAGATTGTGCCACGACATTCATGTTTGGACGACCAAATTTAAATTGAAGAAAATTGGATTTTTTTGTTAAATTGCTTCAACGTGATAGTAAAGACTAAATAAAGTAAGAATCAGATTTTTTTTAAAGGATCCTTATAACACCCCCTACCTAAGATCTAATAGGTCAAAAATATTACCATCGTTAACTTATATTTGAAGTGCAATGAACGCAAGCCAACAAGATACCGTGTCTTTACTATGGTCTTCTAGGTATAGAATTAGCTATGGAAGCCTATCATTAATGAGCGAGTCCTCAATTTCAGTCCAAAATGAACTATAAATTTTTCAAGTTTTAGCATTTTATTTAATTTTTGGATCGAATGCACTAGATCTATGACACTTGATTTTCTCAAATTTCTTTTCTATTAGTCCGTATAAATTTATTTAACTATAAATCATTATTAGATATTTAATTTCTTTTATCCTCATCAAATGCCATTTATTTTGATTATTTGCTTACCATCTTCATTTTTTTTATCTTATTATTAGTGCTAGCATATAAGAAATTAACTTAAAGAAAACTCGTACTAACTATGGCTACACTATTGTTTTACTATCGATATTTCGATTAATATACGGATCGTCTTTAGTTTATATATACCGGTTCTACGTCACATACTATAAAAATGACTTATTTAGTACATCTATTTTTTTTAACTAACTACTCATCTTTTCATGGCTTTGACTATCATGTAAAAGAAAGATGTCATACCTAGAAAATAAACCAAAATATCAAATGCTAATATAACTATCGTCTGTAGGAGGTCCACCTTGCAGCCACATCCAAGATACACATGACATATTGTCCCCTCGATAGTCGACTCAAATATGAACATTGTCATCTTTAGCTTTAGTGCCTACACCATAGGAATTTGGTAAGCGATTGCCCCGTAAGTTAATCTATACATGATGTGTGAATAAATGGAATGCATATGATAAATTATATGCATGTTCTTTGAAAATCCATTTCCATGTCATAAAATCATCATGAACATTCTAAAACATTTTTTTTTGTCTTTGGACATGTCTCATTTTTTGACTTTAGGGTTTCCATGATATGTTTGGAGAACCGGACTATTCTACGAACTCGTCCTATCGAGTCTTTGAAAGTGCACGTTTACACCCACTCGGCCACGAAACCTTTAATCATGAAGGTCATGGAAGACCCGTGAGCCCCTCTTCATAAAATCATGAACTTATGATGTAATAACCCAAAATTTACTCATTTTTTTATTATCTTTTATTTGTTTTTATTTCTTATTCTACTTCGTTTTATTTATGTTGGAGTTTATTAAAAAGAAAAAAACCAAAAAAATGGAAAAATAATAAAAATACAAAAAATATTCATTTAGGGCCATGATTGTATTTAAAGTATGATGTAATTGAGGTAATTAGGGGTATGATCGAACCAATTAGAAAATTCGGGGCCTAAATTGCACCCTACAAGGACTCAATTGATAGGATTGTGCTTTATAAAGACCGAAATTATACCACAAGAGGGCATAATTGCTTAAATTGAAGTGCACATGGATTAAATTGGAATGTTAGAGCAGAAGACAGGACCGAAATGGAGAGGATGACTTATCATCAACTCCAAATCTAAATCCTCTTCAAAAATCCTTGGAAGAATCTGTCAAATCTTCCACTAAATTTCTTGTTTTGATTTTGCATTTATTATGATTCTTGACTTAATTAATTTTGACGAGAGGATCATGTAGACACCAATCCTCTTTCCTTGTTGATTAGCTAACCGAATTAAAGCGAGAGATTTTTGATAGAATAATTTGAGATTGAATTTTTGATTCTAGGAGAAAATCAAGGAAATTTATGGTTATAAAGAGAGCTCGATTTCGCAGACAAAAGAGGGAAAAAATGGAGGGGAATTCCGGGTTTAGAAAGAGTGAAAACTAAGAGCAAAAGATTCAAAAATTTGGGATGACGATTCTGTCGGGTTTGTGTTCTTAGTGTTTTTAGGGTTCGGGTTTTAGTTCATCGACTAACGGTCTCCTTCGATCCTTTGTTTGTTGTTTTTCGGGTTAATTTTCCATCCTTAAGTGTTTCTCAACTACCTTTACTAAATTTTGGGGTTCATTTCTTTCACATCCGAGTTTTCTCTTTTGAATTTCTAAGCGAGTCGTTTGAATTTGTTCTTGTTTTTCTAGGTTAGTGTTCTTCATTTTGGATTTGCGTTCTTCATCCTAGGTCGATTGAAAAGGATTATCTAGGGCTATTTTGAGGAATATCATTATTGTTTGAGAGTTAAAACAAGAAATCGAGGGTCAATAGTAAAAAAAAAATGTGCAAAATCTTCCTTTTGGGTTCGTCGGTTCTTCTATTCTTCTAGGTTTATTTGGTGTTCTTCGACCACGTTTTCCAAGTCGGCTTCCGGTGTTTGATCATTCCGATCTAATTTTTATATGTTCGTTATTGTTAGTTGTTTATCGTGTATTTCGTTTGTGATTTGGGTTGTTGATTTGCATAATTGAGTCTTTCAATTGGAGATAAATTCTTAATTTCATGGAAAATTTAAAACACCAAGAGGAAATTAGAATATAAAGAACGAGGAGAGAGAGAGTGGCTAGGGAGCCGTGTTTGATTGAACTTTTGAATTGTTAATCCTCCGGGTCCGTTTTTGGGCTTGAGCTCGGTCGGGGTTTTAAAAGAGGGAGGTGGACCGACTTCGACCTAGGCCGACCCGTTGCACAAAATTAAAAAAAAAAAAAAAGAAACAAAAAAGGGGGCTAGATTGGGCTCGGTCTAGCCCGTGCCCCTCCTCTTAAAAAAAAGAAAAAAAGAAAAGAGTTAGACTGAATTTAGTCCAGCCCGTGTTCCTTATCCCAAATAAAAAAAAGGAGAAAGCTCCCAATAAATAAAAAAATAAAAAAGGAAAAAGAGATTGTTGGTTAATGAATTAGGACCAAAATGATTACTTTTAACATTTTAAGTTTATTTATTTATCTATTTCTCTTATTATTTTTTCCTAGCTTGATTTTATTTTTATTTTCTCACCATGTTTTCTTGCAATAATTTAGAATTGATTTTTTTTATGTTATTAGAAAAATAATAAAAAAGTCTAAAATTTTGACGAAGTCTTCTACCCGATAGGGACTAACAAAATATATAATAATAATAATAATAATAATAATAATAATTTTGACAAAGTCTCTTATTTGATAGGGACCGATGTCGCAAAAAAAAAAATATATATATCCAAATTTTCAACGAAGTCTCCTACGTGGTAGGGACCGACGTCATAAAAAAATATCTAAAATTTTCAACGAAGTCTCCTATCCGATAGGGACCGACGTCACAAAAAATAATTATTTAATCAATATGTCCTCCGACACATCGGTTTTGTCAAGACCGAAAGTGGATCCGATGTTTGAACCGACATGTCGCCCGACGATCGTTTCCATACAATGTCATGCCCAAAACTAAAACATTTCAATTTTTCTTAAAAAAATAAAATAAATGGGAGTTTAAAAATCAAAAAATAATTTGACATAAATAAAACATTTTAAGAAATGAATTTAGAACTAAACCATACATGGTATCTTTTTTTCGAAAAGGGCACTTTTGGGTGATTAAATATCTTCGTGAAAATGTAACCAACTCCTTGCTATAGAATCTCCGAACTAGTGCCTATTTTAGGTTCCTAATTCCTCCAATACTAAGTAGGGACTCCAAAATCTATAAATAAACTTGTAAATAATAATAATTAATTCTTAGAGAGTAATTTCTTTGGGAGTCTTGTTCGACGACGAGTAACGACATATGAAAACATTATAACCATAAAAGTTTTTCAATTGCTATTGGAAAATCCTTAAAAGAAAATCCTCTTTTTCACGACTTTAAACCTTTTCCATAAACTTAACATGCATGTGCATTTCAATATAAATGCATAATTACCATGAATTCATATAATGCATGCCATGATGGTGTGCATTTATGCATGATAATGGATGATTCAATATTATAAATGTACCATGATACTCATACTTGCATTGCCATCCAAATTATTCCAAACAAGGAATTATCACATAAGCATCATATAAGCTTCACATTGGTAACATTGTACAAGCATAAGGCAATACACTTTTTCAACCATCCAATTCACATCTTACACAACATAACAATCACATTGTACACATCAATGGTAAGTCATAAACCAAATTGCAATCAAGTCACACAAAACAAACCATAAACACTAATTTTTCTCAATATGGTCGAATGTGTCACTAACTTGTGCTAGGTAATTTTTTCTAATTTCAATACTAATTTCTCATGCTAATTTATTCAAATATATTTTGATATCAAGAATTTAACCAATCAAACATACATAAGCTAATAGCATTCGAAACCCTAAATTTGGGCCTAATGGGCCGAAACCATACCTAAGGTAAACTACGTTAATTTTTCAATTTTCATGAAATCTTTCATGCTGCATCTTCTTTTCATGTTGCACTAAATTGAAATTAACCAATTAAACCATTAGAAACTCAAAGCATTAAAACCCTAATTTTCCTCTAATTTGGGCCGAATGTGGCCTTAGTGTAATTAGGTGAAAACTTCAATTTTTATGTAATTTCTCATAACCATCAATTCATAATTAATTAACACATAATCAAACAATAATTAATCAAACAAACCAAAGGGTTAAGAACCCTAAATTTGGCAATTTGGGTCAAATGGTCCTTAAGAAATTAACCTAAGAAATTCTTGTTTCTAACACCTATTTTCAAGTTCAATTGACATATTCTAACTTCAATTTCATGAATTTTCAAGTCAAAATCATTTCCTTCAAATTTTCCTCACTAAGAATCCTAACCCTAATTTCAAAAATTAATTCAATTAAACACAAATTAAGGGTTCTAAATCAACAATTGGCATCAATAAACACATCCTTATGATGTAGGTGAGATTAACTTACCTCATAAGCTCCAATTAAACTTTTGAAAAGTTGAATTGCTTGGAAAATTCTTCCTCCCTTTCTCACCAAACTTTTGGCCCAATCTTTAAATTTTCCTCCTTCAGATTTTTGATTTTCTAACTTGAATTATAAGCTTAGTTATGTGTTTTAGGGTATCTAAAAGTGTTTAGGAGGAAGTTTAAGTGGAAATCGATGGGAATTTTGCAAGAGTTTCCCCTTAAATTTTTTAATTTTTCCAACATTTTTCCATTTCTCTTCCACCCCTATTTATAGGTAGGATTGGTCAAACTTTTTCCTTGGACTTGATCTCTATCCTTAATTTTGTTTAATCCTAGCCCTTGATCCTTCTTTTATTATTATCCCTTCATTTGGTTTAAATCATAACCATTCATTCTTTCTTCAATTCTTAACCCTCCATCTAACCATCTACATTAAACCTTAGTCGTCAATTTGTGCATGCAATTAATGCACCCAAATAATCGAGGTTAAGTTGTGGCAAAAAGACGAGAAAAACCTCTCCAAAATTGTTTAATTTTTGGTCCCTCAATTTAATAAATTTTCCTACAATTACTCTCCTACAAGTCCTCCAATTATTCAATTGATTCTTCTAGGCCTTCCTTTAAGGTTTTTCTAACAACTTTTTACTTCCTAAAGTTCATCTCTAATTTAATTTAAAAGTTTAAACTTTTAATTCTATACTATTAGGTCCCTAATTATATGCAATTAGGTCCCTATTTCTATAAATCTATTCCACACCTTTTCAAAAATTAGTTTCTTTCCATAATAAATTTAAACACCTCCTATAAGAATTTATTCATGATTCACATAATTTTTATACACTTATTTAGACCTTCAAATTAATTACTTTGAGTAAAAATACACTTATTTCTATAGAGCATATTCCCTATGTATAGAAAAATTCACCTAAGTTCATAGAATATTCCTACACCTACTAAATGATATTTCTATGCCCATTGGATAATTTTTAAACACATTTAAAATGCTCAAAATAATTAATTTGTACGAAAAAGCATTATTCATGCACCGAAAATATTCATCGAACAATGAGAAAATCCATCCAATGGCACCGAATAATCTAGCACCCCTCTAGCAAATATTCTATACAAACAGAATATTTTTCATGTACATTTAAAATGCTCAAAACATTTATTTTGCATAAAAAGTTACTATTCATGCATCGAGAATCAAATAAAATATTCACTCGAGTACGGAAAAATTACCTTAATCTCATCGAATATTCTAGCAACCTCTTTACAATTATTCCATACTCATGAAATAGTTTTCTCACACTTAATTCTATTTTTAATTCATTTAATAACGGTTCGGGATATTACAATCTTACTCTAAACCTAAATCAATCTTCTTAATATATTCTAATGTCAAGGTATGGATATTGAACCTATCAGAATATCTATATTCATTATTATGCAATTTAAAACTTAGTGTTGAACGAGACATATTCTTAATCCAATTCATTTCTTGTGTAGATTAGACTTATGCTAAAATTAAAGAAAAATAATATGGATGAGTGTGTTATAAAGTTAGCCAAACTGCTTAATTAATTTTAGTAAAAAATCAAGCATATACATCTTGTTTAGGAATTTTTTTTTAAATCCCTATTAAAAAAACTGAATAAAAAGAAATGCGCATTTAATAAACAAAACAACAAAAAAGCTGTAGATTTAATGGATATATACCGTGTTCATTAATTAGCTGGCCTGTGCTGCCGCGCAGCTAAGCCTAGATATCCAGCATGCAAATGCTATTACTGCTGCACAATTTTTTTTTTTTTTTTTAAAACGACTTGATTGACTTAATTTGAGCAAATGCAAAGTAATAATGTAGTTCCATCTTTTCTTTTAAATTCAACCACCAACTTGTATAGCTAATCTGGGTTGTGGGATAGAGGTTAAGGTTTAGGGTTTTCAAATTGAATATTCTCTATAAAAGGCCTTCCGTATTGGCTAGAGACTCGAGCGGAGCCATCCCTGATGTATCGGATCATTCCCACATACAAAAAAGAAAAAAGTAAAGAAAGATGAGCATTGTCATGAAATGAATGCTTCTCCGGGTCATGTTGCTATGTTGTTCCCAGGAACTAGTGCTGGAAGAGATCCCAATTGTGCGATTATCAGCTCCAATCTCCATTCATGTACCGATGTCCTCCGGCTTGGCTTCTTCATCGGTGCCCCCTCCTTCAACTGTTGTCGTGGTCTTCGAGTAATCAGAAAAGTTAAGGTCCTCCTTGGAAAAGAAATAACATGCCATTGTGTCAGGGACTGCATTGCGGTTCATATAATTGGAAATAATGCCCAAACTCTTAGCAGCTCTAAAGTTGCGGAGCTCCAAATAAACCTTTGAGCGGAGATCTCTCTATCCAACTCCAGAAGAAGTGCAATGTCACATTAGGCTTTGGTCTTGATGAAAACACCCCCTGTAATCAGGAGGATAAGTTTGTTGCCCAAACTATATTCGCTTCAGAGTACCAATAAAAAAGAAAAAAAAATTACTCTACAACTATTATGATAAAGAAAAGTGTTGTTTGGAATAAAAATGGATTGGAATAGCTTGCCTTAATAACTCTAGAATGGGTTTCTAATGCATATATATTGCATGTTTCAACACGTTTTTTGTTCTGCTAGGAAAATGTCAAGTTGATTCTCTTTTGTGTTTAGGAGTGAGGGATGCCACACAAAATAATGTGAGGAGAAATAAAATGGGAGTGTAGTTTACTATTTATTTGGAAAATGGAGAGATAATATATGAAAGGAAGCTAAAGTCGGTGGAAAAATTTTCGGTCCACTCCACCAATACAAATGAAAGAGATATTAAAATCAGTATGTTCAATTATTTATCTGTTTACATTCAAAATGAAAGTTTTTTTTTTTTTTTTTTTTTTTTTTTTTTTCTAATTGATTATAAGTAATCGGGTCGAATTGTGAAACTTGTGATGTTGGAGATCAAATTGGACACTACGAGAAACTATAACAACTGATCAAAGACGAACCAAATCTCCTTACAATTGTTTAATAATCAGCTGCCGCAGGCCAGAGACTTTTTTTTTTGCATGGGCCTTGTTTATCTGGTTGCCCTTTGGTGTCTAGGAAATAACTAGTTTGATGGCAAAAAAAAATTATATAAATTTTTTAAAATAAAATCTCGATAGAAAAAAGTTATTTGGTAGAAACAATTAAATGAATTGTATATTAAATAGATCATACATTAAAGAGCAAGTTTGTCACGTCAAAAACTTTTTCTTTGCTCATAATATGTTTTTTAAAATTAATTTTTTAATAATTTTTTACTTCAAAAATAGTAATTGTCAAATAATAATAATAAATTTTTAATTTTAATTTAAAATATATTTATTTGATATTTTACATTCAATTTTATTAAATTTAAAAACAAAAAATAAAAAATAAAAACGAACTTAATAATTAAAACATTTTTTGGGTAATTTTATAATTTTTCATCAAAAATTTTTTCTAATTATTTTTTTATTTCCATATGATTTTTATTAAAAAAATAATTTTTTTTTAATAAAGAATTATTACAATTTAACAGCGAAATTCAATCAAAAAGCAAAAAGCTTGCCTCAATCTATTTTTGTAAGATTGTATGAGAGAAATAAAATGATAATCAATTTTAGAAAATTTCAAATAAATAATTAATCATTTTATGCTCATAGATTATTCATGAAAAAAATTAATTCGCATTGGAATTAAAAATATTTTTTTAAATAATGCATATTACGTTAATAAATTATCATTCATAAAATAAACACTACCATCAGTAGAAAGAAATTATAATATTTTTAAAAGGTGTGGTTTTATTAGGTATTTTTAAAATATTATTTTATTAATTTAATTTGAAGAGAAATTAACTCCAAGATATTAAAAATATAAATAAAAAATAAAGAAAAATAAAAAATATTGGGAGCCAAAATTAAACTCAACAAATATTGACAAACGAAAATAAAGAATTTTTTTTTTTTTTTTTTATAACACACATAATTGAGACTTCTAATATAACTAATTTACTAGGATTTAAACCCGTGATATTTTACAAGAGAGTACTACTATTTGGTTACAAGCTCTTTGATCAATAATAATAATAATAATAATAATAAAGGATATGGATTGTAGGAGGGGTTCAATATCAATAAATTTTCTTTCTAACTCATAATATATTTTTAAAATAGAATTATTGATATATTTTTTCTAAAAAACGACAAATTGTGAATGGTTGTCATTAATAATAAGTTTTGTTTACAAAAACAACAATTTTCAAATAATTATCATTAAGAATATAAGTTTTTTTTTACCTACAATTATTTATTTATTCACATGTGGTCGTAACATTTAATTTAATTAAAATTTAAAAATCAAACAAAAGAATAATAAACTCAATATATCAAAATAAAAATTTTATGCACAATTCTTGGCATAAAATTAATCAAATTAAATATGTGTGTATATACATATCTTGCATGATATAAATTTTTTTATACAATCATATATCAAGATTTTAGTCTATTAATTTAGTAATTCAACAAAAAATAAGATATTGGACGAAAAAAAAATCATACTTTTTTTTCATTTTATAAATAATCAGCATATATCTTAAATATTTTAAAAAGTATAACTAATTCTAATTATTCATATCTTGAAAAAAAATATTTTAAAATTTTATAAAAACCAGAATTTATTTCGGAGAATAGAAAAAAAATAAAAAGCAAAAATATATTAGAAACATAAAAAAATAAATTAGGTTAGGCTTGGTTAGGCCTAAGATGCGGAGGTCTGGGCTAAAGGAGCCTGGCCTGTCCGCATGCCTAGGCCAGGAAGGAGACTGAGAAAAGGTCCATGAGTTTCTAATTTATTTATTTATTTATTTTAAAAAAGGCACAGGTGATGCGTCATCCGGTGGGAGGCAATGCGCTGAGCGCTTTAAAATACTCCAATGACCAGCGGGTCATTGGAAAATCAAGGATTGTCGGTTTTGATCCCTAAAACCCTTTTTTTTTTTTTTTACCCCAAAATGATCTCAAAGATTCAAAGACTCATTTCTAACATCAAAACATGTTTTTTAATCAATAAATAATACCTAAAAACTCGAATAAAATTTAAAAATCTATTTATATTTTTGAGTTTCAATATCCTTTTATCGCTTATGTAAAAACATATAACAATCCTCAATAAACACCTTTTATTGTTGCTATCCGACATATGAAAATTTTTGAATTAAAAAGAGTTAAAACCTTAAAGTCCCCACCTAGTACTCTAAGGAGATTGAGAATTCTAAAATTGTATTGGTTTTAGAAAAATAAGTAAGTAGTTAATTATGTTTAAGGAAAATAATAATCACAAAAAAAAAAAAAAGAGAGACATTTTTAAAGAAAGGTTACCTTACTTGTTTCTATTCCTAAGTCTATTTTAGGTACATCATATTTGCCAAATTATATTCTAAACCTATATTTTAAAGTCGAGTTAACGTGAATTTAGAATTAATATGAGAAATTAATGCTTCACCTTTATTTATGTGGTAATTTTGGACATATTAAATTAATTAAAGATTGTTATGCAATCCCATTAAATTTTCATCGTCCTTAAGATTAGAAGTCTTGTCAATTTAATGTCGAATCCAATTAAAACCCCGACATGAATTTCATAACTAGGAGCATCATGGCAAACCAAGGCATGCTAAATTAATTAAAATTTATTATAAAATCTCATTAAATTATCATTAGGCTTTGAGATTAGGAGTCTTATCAGTTTAATATTGGGTTTGATTAAAGTCTAGATTGGAATTTAGTATAAGAGATATCATGACAAAACAAGTCATGCTAAATTAATTCAAATTTATTATGAAATCTCATAAATTATTGTCGAACAATAAGATTAGGACTCTCAACAATTTATTGTTGGGTCTAATTAAAGTTCTAGCTTAAATTTCATACTAGGAACATCATGACAAACCAAGACACGCTAAATATGATTGATGCAAATAATAAACTTGATGCCACGAATGAAGAATTAATTTTACATGGTCTTCCAAAAATAATTATAAAAACTTATTGAGCCATCGTTGGTCACCGAAAAAAAAAGGGAGACTTATTGACCCATAATAAGTTGTCACTAAAGCTAAGAGATCTAGGAAGTTTTTCTATTTCTTGCATTATTGGTGATGTTGAGTTTTCTAAGATTGTGTGTGATTCGATGCTAGTGTTTTGCTAATGTCTTTGTTTATGTGTGGGAAGCTTGGTTTAAAGGAGTTGAAGCCTACTACTAGTTCTTTGCAACTAGCTAATTGATCGATAAAATATCCTTAGGGTATTTTGAAAAATGTGTTGGTCAAGGTAAAACAATTCATCACTCTTGTTGACTTCATTGTGTTGGAAATGGATGAAGACTAAGATACCTATCATTTAAGGTTGGCCTTTCTTAGCCGCTACAGGAACTATCATAGATGGTAGAAATGGTAGGTTGACATTGAAGGTTCACTACACTAAAAAAGGGCATTGTAGGCGGTTTTTTTGGCTTTTAGAGGCGGTTATAACCGCCTCATAATTTGTAGAGGCGGTTTTGAGGACCGCCCCAAGACCGCCCGCAATGCCGCCGTCTCTATAGTATAGGGGCGGTTTTGACAACCGCCGGGGATTTCGAGGCGGTTGCTTGGGGCGGTTTAAACCACCTCAAAATTTTTTTTTGAGGCGGTTCAAACCGCCTCTATGATACCAATATTATCATCGGATTGTTTTGGCGCATAATTTTTGGGGCGGTTTAGAACCGCCTCTACGTTTCAAAAATTTATAAATTCAAAACCACCCCAAACTATAAAATTCATAATTTGTACGATCGCCTCTACGTTCTAGATTTTATAATTCATGCGAAATAAATGAATTTTGTTCTAAATTTATATGCATTTTATAATTCATCCTTCGAATTCAATTGTTTTTTTTATTTTGTCAAAAATAAATAAATAAATAATCTTGTTGAATGCAAATAAAAGAAAAATTATATAGCTTACACAATATTCTTAAATTTGCAATTATGAAATTCCAAATACATAAAAAGTCATCAAACATTCACAAGTGAAAAAAAATAAAAAACTAAAGGATTAACCGACATGCTATTGCTAATTATGTGAAGGGGTTTAACACATCCGAAATGGATGGGATTAGCATCGAATGTCCATGAATTTTATCTTCTAATGAGAGGCTTCATTTGTTTGTCTTCTTTGAGCGCTACCATACCCAAATGCTAAGGGTCTTCCAACAACATTTTTGCCACCAAGTAACTAGCAATGGACAAGATTTGGAATTTACGAGCTCGTTTCCCAATGTATTGACCAAGCTTCCCATCGTAATATTCCGACCAACTATCTTTCATTAATCTTGTTTCAGCAAGCTCGATAGCACATCTTGCAATTTGGGGGCATCCAGTCTTGATGCATGCAACGGTGAGAAGCCACGAAAGCGCTGGATCCATTGCAATAGCCAAAATGTCTCAAAGATAATCTCAATAAGGAAGTACATAAAAACAATGAAGATTTTAAGCGAGCATATAAACGGTGTGAACGAGCTTGAATACCATAGATGCGGAATATATTAACTAATCTTTCAATCGAAGGCCAAAACTCATGAAAAATTGCACAAAAATAGTTAAAGATCGTAAATGATAGATTGTTTATAAGATCCATTATTGTCGTTGATTGTTCAAGGGTTGCCAAGGATGACAGAGTTGCAATACAATTACCCAAGCAAAACCAACGAAGTCCATTCTTGCGGGACTAACATTTCCAATAAAGTAACCACCATGAACCGGCATAAAATCAAAAATCCATTCCGGAAGAGAATCGGATATTACATTAAACTTGTTAACAACGAAGCATGAAAGTATTCCTCTGTTTCAATCAACACTAAAAATTACCATAGTTTCAAGCATCGGATGGAACCAAATTGGTGGGTAGATCTATCATTTCGTCCATGCATTATTCCTCAATTTACTTTAAGTCCAAAATCTAAAAATGCTCATACAAATGGAAAAGAAAATAAAATCAGCTATCCCAATAAGACTTCATTAAAACTCACAAAAAAACACCACTCCTCCAAATGAGTTGAGAAATTGAAATACGAGTAGTCAATTTCCATGTATCTAAAATCAATCTTAAAAGATTACACATAATTAATAGTAGTATTATTCTGAGGTAGAAGGTACAAAAGACAGAGTTTTGAGGAGTACTTACACAATAGCTAGTCGTATTCACCGTAAACTTATCTCAAACTAGTTGATGCATTTTCAAGTGACAAATACATACCCGAAATAAAAATGTTGAGAGAATCCGTTTCTTCTCCGACCAAAGTAGACATACCCCGAAATGAATAGAGGTTGAATAGGATAGTGTATTCACCGTGGTTGCGTAAATTGAAAAAAGGCATCCAATAAAGTAGGCATTTAATTAAAAAGTGCGGTTAGGTGTCAACTCGCAAAGAAGAAAGGAAAGGAAAAAAAAACAAAGTTTTGAAAACAGAAAAGAGGTTATAGAAAGAAAGAACCCAAAGCCAAAATTGCAAGGGCATCCAAGTATCACATCACATACTCTTATTTATGTAGAAACCTATTTCTCAACAAATAAGGAATTCACTACATTTCTTGTTTAGAATTTGATTCAGCAAAATTATGTTCCAAACCATCTCAACCTAAAGAACAACTTAAAAACTTGAATATGACAAGAAATTACGGGATTCCAAGTAACTATGGATCTTAAATTAGCGGGAACAAACATCTACTTCTAGTAATGTAACTTCAAATCCAAGTGAAAAAAAAGACACAGAATTACCATTCTTAGTATATGTATTTGATCGACTTGACTTGTATTTGGAATGGAAATAGCGAGCAATCTGCTGGTGATTGCAAGTCAATATCTCATCTTTAGCAAAGTATATTAAAAACCATATGGCATATATACACGAGTCTTGTAAAGAAGCAACATTTACATATTTCCACAAATAACGAGCATGGGGTTGGCTAATTGGTGAGAGGTGCGAGATAAGAGTTTGTCATGATTTGAACCTTATGAGGTGCAAAATCTTCCTCGGAAGCATGTTAAATGGGTACCAAATCTAAATTACCTTAGGGAAGCTATAAATTTACATAAAGCTTTTGAGATAAAATCAACCATATACTAATCAACTAAAGATAAAAGAAACAAAAATGCAAATAGATGAATAGACCATTTTATCAAAACCTATTACCCAAATCGTTGCTTCTTTGATTGGCATAGATTGCAATAAGTTTAATGACTTCATAAGCCTCCACAACTTCTTATTTCTAACAACTTTATCACTCGCATCATCCTAGAAAAAAACCCGGATAAAAAAGTTAAACAAAAAATACGATAGATAGTAAAAAAAATGCAAAAGAATGCAAAATTGAAACTTATCGATTAAAGACAAAAGTAGTGAAATTAAATCCCTTCTAAGACATGGATACATGACGTCCATGTTTAAGGTAGCAAATCCGATTAGAATAATTAGAACACGTAACTACGAGGAAGAAGAAGAAGAAGAAGAAGAAACCTAATGAAAAAGATTAAAGAAAAAAAGAGAAAAAGAAGAAACCTAAATAATTATGATTGGGATGTGATTTTCTCTTAAAATAATTACGATTGGGATGTGATTTTCTCCTAAAATAATTGAATTGAAAAGGAGAAGAAGAAAAAACCTAGATCCGAAACACAAAAGTCGGAGGAGGTTGGATACCGAAGTGTTTTTTGTTTTTTGGGCTTTTGAGACTTGAAATAGAAAAAACAAGAGAGAGAGAGCCAAGCGGGGGCTGCTAAAAGTTAGGAATTGGGGCGGTTCTATTAGTCGCCTCATATTATTTCGTATAGCTCGAAATTATTAAATTTTGGGGGTGGTTTTCTTGACCGCCCCAAAACTTCGCCTCTATAACCAATTTTTGGTGTAGTGGTTGGTGAAGAGGAGGTAGAGTTTAATCTATCTAAAGCAATCAAACACTCTTTTTTCACTAACCATATTTTTCAAGTTGATTTTATAGATGAATTGACACGAGAAGTTTTTAGGCATAGAAATCTTAAACAACATCTTGAGAATTTTTTAGTGTGTGCGGGAATGAAAAAGGATGATAAATTGGAGGTTGCGAAGTAGTATGTCTTTTGGAGGGTACATGTACTACACCAAAACGAGAATTTTTATTTTATGGGTCTTGGTAAAGACAAGCCATTCTCTCCCCCTTCTAATGTGCAAGCCCTATTTTTGGAATTGACTACTTCCCCCACATATTAAGTATGAATATTTTTTTAAAAGTGAGAATGATACTTTTGCCTATGATTGTGAGTGCTTCTTTATCCGATATTTTACTTGATAAATTATTACTTGTTTTGAGACTAAGAAAACGGGACATAGGATAGACTATCTTATACCTTAAATGAATTAAGCCCTTAATATATATGCATATAATTTTAATGTAGGATAACCATAAAATTGTATTTGAAAATCGAGGTGGTTAAATCCTAATATGAAGGGCTAAAATTCTTAAATGGTTAGATACGAGAGATTGTTTATCCTATATCTAATAATTCATAGACTCATCTAGTCGAGTAGTGTCCAAAAAGGGTGGAATGACCGTTGTGCATAATGAGCACAACAAATTAATTCCCACTAGGACGGTGACTAGGAGGAGAGTTTGTATAGATTATGGAAAACTTAATAGTGCTACTTTCACATGTCTTTTCTTGAATTGGGAGAAATGTCACTCTATAGTACCGAAGGCTTCGTGTTTTTGCATAAAATCTTAACAAAGGGTATTGAAGTGTACCGAAAGAAGATATAGATTATGAAAAAGTTGTTGCCACCTATTGCAATGAAAGGAGTTAGAAGTTTTTTTGATCACAAAGATTTTACTAGCATTTTACTAAGGATTTTTCTAAAAATTTTAAGTTTCTTTGTAACTTTTTAAATAAGAATGTTGTGTTTGATTTGACATTAACTATTTGGATTCTTTTAACAAGTTAAAAAACGAGTTAGTTTTAGGATCAATTATGGTAGCAATGGATTAGAGTTTGCCTTTTGAGTTGATGTGTGATGCCATTAATTTTGCTTTGGTGCCGTCTTTAGTCGAAGTCTGTTTGGATTCTTTTAACAAGTTGAAAAGGAGTTAGTTTTATTATTAATTATAGCAACACTAGATTAGAGTTTTCCTTTTGAATGGATGTGTGATGCCATTGATTTTTATTTGGTGTTGTCCTTGGTCGAAGGAGAGATCAAAAGTTGCATGCTATATATTATGCTAGTAGACTTTTAAATGATGCATTGTTGAATTATGCAACTATTGAAAGAAAATCATTTCTGTATTTGCTAATAACAAGTTTTGGTTTTATCTTGTAGGTTCTAAAGTGATCGTGTATACCGACCATGCAACGATCAAGAACTTGATGGCTAAAAAAGATGCCAAACTATGATTATGTAGTGGGTGTTGTTGCTCTAATAATTTGACATTAAGATCCAAAAGTAGAAAGACATGAAAAATATTATGGGAGATCCTTTATTCATATTGGAGGGATAGTTACGAGCAAAAAAGATACCCGTTAACGAAAGCTTTTCGGATAAACAATTGCTGGCAATCTCAATTATTGCTTGGTATGCTGATTTGGTGAATTACTTCATGAGTGAAATTATTCTCTCCGATTTGAGCTATCATCATAACAAAAAGTTTTTGAGTGATGTGAAGTATTATTTCTAAGAGGTGCGGTAGTTGTACAAGCATTGTTGAAATCGGATAGTAAAAAAAAAGTGTGTTTTAGGAGAAAATTCATTATATTCTTCACCATTTTCATTCCTTAGAGTGTGGTGGATATTTTAATACTTCTAAGATAACCGAAAAGGTATGGTAGTTGAGTTTTTATTAGACAACCATGTATTAAGATGCTAGATGGTATACAAGCACGTGTGATAGATGTCAAAAGGTTGGAAGCATATTCAAAACAAATGAGATGTCATTAAACAAGTACCTAGAGGTCGAACTATTTGATATGTAAGGGATTGTTTTTATGGGTACATTTCCTTCTTCTTTTAGCAATTCATATATTTTTATGGCATTAGACTATGTTTCTAAATAGGATGAAGTTTTTGCAATTCCTACTAATGATTATTGGATGGTAATAAGATTCGTGAAGAAGAATATATTTTCAAGATTTAGTGTGTCGAGAGGCATTATTAGTAATGAAGGCTCTCATTTTTGTAATAATTCATTTGATGCATTGTTGAAGAAATACGTGGTTAATCATAATGTATCACTTGCTTATTGTCCTCAAACAAATGGTCAAGTAAAGCTGGCAAATTGGGAGTTAAAGTTAATTTTGGAGAAAATTATTTCCATCTCAAGAAAGAATTGGGTGAAGAAACTAGATGATGCATTTTGGGCCTATAGGACAATTTTTAAGAAATCCTTAAGCATGTCCCTATACAAACTTGTCTTTGAAAAGTCTTGTCACTTACTAGTTGAATTTGAGTATAAGGCCTATTTGGAAATTAAAGAATATAACATGGATTTAAAGGTTGTGAATAAAAAAGGTTGTTTAATTGAGTGAGTTTGAGGAGTTTAGGTTGGATGCTTATACAATTGCTTAGCTTTACAAGGAAAAGACCAAGTATTGGTATGATAAGCATATTCGAAGAGAAACTTTAAGGTTGCGCAACGAGTGCTACTTTTCAATTCACAACTTAAGCTATTCCCAAAAAAACTTTGGTCTAGGTGGTTTGGTTTATTCATGGTAACAAAAATGTATCCATATGGTGTAATTAAGGTGCCTAGTGAGGCCACTGGTACATTCAAAGTTAACAGGAAACTTTTGAAGCCCTATCTTATTGGTGATGTGGTGCCTAAAGGAGTGACACACTCCTTGTAAGATCTTAACTATGGTTGATTATGTGATAAACAAGTGCCTCTTGACAAGCAACCTAAGCTTTCAAAATCTTTCTTTTCATTTCTCTTTGGTTATTTTTATTTACTTGTTTTCTTCTAGTCTTTGAATAAATATGATTGTAACTCCTTTCTTTTAGTTATGTTAAATAGGTTCAAGCACATTAGGGCATAAGCTGGTTTGAATATTGATCTTCCTTTTTTTGTTAGTGTTCTTTTTTCTTTTACATTGAAGACAATGTATAAATTAAGTTTGGGAGGGTAGATTTATGATTTTTTTTTTTTTTGCTTGTAGTTACTAATTAGTGTGAGTTTTTTTTTTTTTTTTAAATAAGAATAAGGCCAAATAACCTATCATTTGGAGTCATAATTTACATTTGGGTTCCTTGTCATGTTTAAGAATTAAAATTTTAATTTAAGATAGGCAATATCTTATAAAGCAATATTAAGCATGCTTTGTTTTTCAAGATCACCAAAACTTAACTACCCTAAAGTCTACCATAAGTGTATGGTTCACATCAAAGTAGAATAAGGTAAGTCAAATATTGTTTCCATAAAAAGGAGACTTAAGTACCAACTAAACAATTTTCTCTATTATCTAGATAAGCCAATTTAAGAGTGATTAATCTAAAAATTAATAGATGAATGTTCTAAACTTAGATTGGTAATTATAGAAAAAAGGATTTTAGGATTCAAATTTCATCAACTAAATCTCTTAATGAATTCAAAACCTAATTGAATGAATCATTTATTGTTAATGGCAATGGTCAAATTCTTTAAGATACGTGATGATCTCTTTCTAGACTTAATA
The DNA here is from genome assembly GCA_963924115.1 of Dovyalis caffra. Lineage (NCBI taxonomy): Eukaryota > Viridiplantae > Streptophyta > Magnoliopsida > Malpighiales > Salicaceae > Dovyalis > Dovyalis caffra. The sequence continues at coordinate 2,114,890 of CAWUPB010001198.1, read as the reverse complement.
ATTATACTTATATTAATCCTACATCTACTTTTGTGATTGTAGATTTTAATACACTCATTATGCATAATGAGATTATCAAACAAATCATAATGATGTGTCTTTATTTCTAAACCACACTCGCTAAAGTTTGATGCTTTCACGAACTAATATTAAAAGTTAACTTTTGTTCCATTATTTAAAATCTTAAACATATAAATAATAGCTAGTTACTACAACAATAAAAATCAAAAACATCAAATTGCGTGAGCAAAATTTTTCATATAATCACATGCTCAAATCATTATAAAATATTTATCAACTACATCCTAGTCCTAGAATAATAAAACTAACAACTTATGGATAAGAAAAAACTTGAATAAACATGAAGAAACTAGGAAAAATTCTATTTAAAAATATGAAAGTGAGTAGATAAAGGGTAAAAAGAAAAAAAAAAATTGGAGGAAGCCAAAATCTTTAAGTCTTCAAAAAGTTATCTTTCAAGCATTTTGATTCTCTCTTCCGTCCTCACTCCATATGATGTGAAAACCTTTTTCTTAAAAAAAATATTCTTTTTTTTTTTCATAATAAAAAACCTTAATTTCTAGATATCACACCCTAGAAATCAACCCCTAGCTATTATCTTTTTAGGTTTCCATATTTGTAGCCGATTTGAATGCATAAGCTTCAATTTATTTTAGAGAATGAAAAAAACCTTGTTATAAGTTGGCTCCTTCATGAAACTTCTAGATCTATGTCTAAGCTATTAAAAAAAGCTAAAGAACTAAAAGAACAAAGGTTTGTAGCTCAAGTTATGGCCTAAAAACCAAGAAATTCTTAAACTATAACAAAAATCTAGTTTTCTAATTTGACTTTGAGACATATTTTGAAAGCCCAAACCAACTTGAAATTATATTCATAAGCCCAAATTAGAAAGATTAATATGTCCACTTCAAATCTCAAGAAGGCCTCTTTCATATACTAGAATTCTAAAGATGCAAAATTCTCATATTTTTTTCCCTAGATGTTAATTCTACTAGCATTTGGAACTTTGCCTAACTTTACTTCTATGCCTCGAATTGCTTTTCAATTATTAGGTTCTTTCAATCAACTCACTTTCAATCTAATTATTCACTTATTGACCTATAAATTAACAAGAAAATTTTCAAATATTAAATAAATGAAAAAAGAAAAAATATTTAAACAATTTACTTTAAAATATATAAAACATCCTAAAATAAGACAATTTATGAAAAAAAAGATATGAAATAAATTCACACACCAAATACCTTTAAACTTGAATATTCGCTCATCCTCAAGCAAAAATAAAAAAAATCACATTCAAAATAAAACACATAACAAGCATATTTAGAATCACTCGTCACACTCGAAAGTATTTAGCATGCAAACTTCAAATCCTCAAATTAGAACAAGAAATTGCAAACAAAAAAAAGCTAAATATACTCACATTTTTTGGTTTATATATCTAATAATTCCAAACTCAATCTTGTTTATCATAACATAAACAAATTGTGTGACAACTAACCTTGAAACCTTCCCTTCTTACCACTACAAACATGGTAGAAAACTAGGTTTTGTTTTTTTTTTTTTTTTGAATTATTAGTCTTTGTCTTTTAGACACTCATTTTCTTGAGAAGAGGATTATATACTTTTTGCTTCCAACTTTGACTTTTCTTTCTATTTGATTAATAGAGCCAGTTAGGCTATATTTGATGTGAATATAAATATTTGTGAGAATGCACTCGGTTACTTAATACATCACAAACTCAAAGTGTTTTCTACATACTTAAATTTTAAGTTATCGTTTTCTCTAGAAGTAAATATCGGTGATGTCTATCTCTAGTAACTAAGCAACTCAAAAATTAGAGTAGATGGAAATTTTAGAATATTCAATCATTTAATTCAGTTATTCATAACTACCATATTTACTTAAACCATGTTTAGGACTAGTTTAAAAAAATACTTACAAGAAAAGCATTACACTCTTATTTTATACATAGTCACACAACTCATATAATTTTACAAAGAACATGTATTTTAATTATCTTAAAAACTTAAGGATGCTTAATATCGCTTTACAAGATATTGCCTATCATAAATAAAAATTTAAATGCCTTAACATGACAAGGAACCCAAATGTAAATTATGAATCCAAATAACGGGTTTATTCACCGTCTTCTTAACCAAATAGTTAAAGTAGCATAAGAATTATAAATTTGCCCCCCGAACTTAATTTACGCAATGTCTTCAATATGAAAGGAATAACACAATTTAAAAGAAGGGAAGATGAATATTCCAACCAAGTTATCCCTTCATATTCTTTACACACAATTAAAATAAAAGATTTAAAGTCATATTTATTTAAAAGACTAGAAGAAAACAAGTAATTAAAAATAACAAAAGAGAAATGAAAAGAGAGAATTGTTCAGCTTGGATTGCCACCTATGAAGCGCTTGTTTATCACATGATCAACCATATTTAGAATCTTGTAAGGATTATGTCACTCCCTCAAGCACCACATCACCAATAAGATAAGGCTTCATATGTTGCCTATTCACCATGAATGTACCAGTATTTGGCATCGTTGCAACCCATACAAGTATCCCTACCACCGTTAGAAGTAAAACCTTATGTCTTTTTTATTCCTTTCTTCGAAGCTTGATCAAAATAGCAGTGATAAACAATTTGAGAAGTTTCTTAAAGTGTTTAGGAAATTTCATATTAACATTTCTTTTGCGGATGCTTATCACAAATTCCTACATATACAAAGTTTTTTAAGAGATTATGTCAAATAAAAGAAAATTAAAGGATTTTGACTATTACTTTGATTGAATAATGCGAGTGCTATCATTCAAAATAAGCTTTCACCAAAGCTAAGAGATCTATAGAGTTTTTCTATCTCTTGCACTATTAGTGATGTTGATTTTTCTAAGATTTTGTGTGATAAACATGTAAGTATTTAGCTAATAGCTTTATCTATATGCAAAAAGCTTGGATCGAAGGAGTTGAAACTCGCGACTATTTCTTTGTAACTAGCTAACCGATCAATGAAGTATCCCTATGGTATTTTAGAAAATGTGTTTTTTAAGGTAAAATGTTCATCATTTGTGTTGAATTTACTATATTGAAAATGGATAAAGATAATGACAAACCTATCATCTTAGGTCGGCCTTTCTTGGCCATCGTAAAATCTGTCATAGATGTTAATGATGGTAGGCTAATATTGAATGCCGATGAGAAAGAGGTAGATTTAATATGTCTAAAGCAACTAAATATCATTCTTCTACCGACTATATTTTTTTAGCTTGATTATGTAGATGAGTTGACTCAAAAAGTTTTTAGGCATGAAATTCCTAAAAATCCTTTTGAGAATTATTTAGTGTGTGTCAAAATGAAAAAGGATGAGAATTTGAAGGTTATAGAATTAGTGTGTGTTTTGGATGGTACATGTACTAGATCAAAACAAATATGATTTCATGTTGAGGATCTTGTAAAAGGTATGCCATTCCTTTTCCCTTCGATGTACAAACCCTAGTTTTAGAATTGTAGTTATTTCCCTCACATCTTAGGTAGTTTTTTTTTTTTTTGGTGATAATGATACTTTGCCTATGATTGTGAGTGTTTTTTATCCGATATCCATCTTGATAAATTGTTACGAGTGTTAAGACCGAGAAAACATGCCATAGAATAGACTATCTTATACCTTAAGGTGTCATTTGATAATAAAAAATAAAAGCTCTAAAATGAGAATGTAGAAATCGAATAAAATTAAAAAATCAAAATGACATTTGTATTTTCATACTATATTCAAAATCATAATAAGAAATCAAATTAATTTTTTTAATATTTGATTCTAAATATGAATAAGATTAGTGATTAAAAAAATAAGTAAAAATGATGGAGGTAATTACGATAGTAATGGTGGTGGAGTAATTAAATGATGAGAAAAAGATGGTAGTACTTGCCAGTATACTAATAGCAATAACATGTGTTTAAAATTTTGATTCTACCACTATAAGATGTGATAATGGAAAAAAAATGATGACCTCATCTGATGGTGGTGGAAGAGAAGTGGTGGTAGAATAATAATAATAATAATTTTTTGACTATCACTAGTAATTATGATGATGGTAGTGGTGGTGATATAATAAAAATGAAGATGATAGTTAAGAAGGAATAGTAACATAATAATAATAATAGTCATTTTTTTTTCAATTTTTGTAATACCACCACCAATATATTTGATGATGGTAGTGGTGGCATAAATAATTGATATACAATAAATAAAAATAATATATCATTATTTTAAAGAAAAATTTTTATTTTCGTTTCTTGTTTTTATTCCCACCTCTCTCTATGAAAATGAAACTATATTTAATTTTTATTTCTATTCCAACTTCATTCCTTTCAACCAAATAGCTAAAAAAAAAAAAGAAAAAAAACTTTCATTTCTATTCTCATAATTCCATTTCTAATAACCAAACAACATCTAAAGGAATTAATCCCTCATTATATATGTGTAGAATCTTAATAGAGAATAACCATAAACCTATTGTTGAAAATGAGAGACGATAAAATCTTAATATGAAAGAAGTAATGAGGTCTATATTTCTTAAATGATTAAATAAAAGAATATTTATCCTACATCCGATAATTGATATGGAGCATTATTGAATATACCTAATCTCTTATATTTAGTTTTTTTTTTTTTAATTTTCTATTTGGTTATATGTGCTAAATTAAGTTCTTTTTTTTTTTTTTGGCTTAGGAGAAGATTGGAAAGTGAGCTAATTAAGGAGAAATTTCAATGCTAGCAGATTGGCATTGAAAAGAAGATATAAGAATTTCACATTCTTAGAACTCGAAAACATAAAAGAGCCTTCTTAAAGTTTAAAGTAAACATCTTAAGCTTTCCAAATTGGATTTAAATGCACAAATCTATTTTATTTTGAGCTATCAAAGTTGGTTACAAAGTGAAGTCATGAATTTAGATCCCCAACAAATCCTAATTAATTTTAGAAATAACCTTAAACAAGACTTTTAAGCTATCATATTTATCTTCATACATGTACGAATATCCTTTAGAATTACACATTATAGAGACATGCTTTTTCTTAATATAATTTAGAGTTTTATGCTTCAAACAATGTCTAGCTATTTTCATTAATTTAGTTCAAGAGATATTAACTTCAATTTGTTTTTTTAAAAAAACTATGAGACATGAATTTAATTTTTAAACTATTCTTAATAAATTTTTTTTATTTTTCCGAGCTTAATTAATTGATGTCTAAATTTAATTAATTATGATTTCATATATAATTTTCAAAAAAGATCTTGTCTATTATAATTATAGGTAACGAACTTTATTAATCTAAAACTATTATTAAAAATTAGTACAAGTAGCAAATCGAGTTTAACTACGTAAGAGAAATAAAAAAATAAATTAAATGATCTTAAGGGTTCAAAATTGTTGTTCAATCTTGTTTATTTTCCATAAAGCTATTATTTATTTGACTAGGATTGTTTAATACCAAAATCAAATAATAATAAAAACTTAAATCTTAAAGGGTCTTTTGAATTAATGAAAATATAGGATAGATTCGGGTTTATTCTAGGACCTAGGTAAATCTAGACTAAGTATTCAATGAGAGGATAGTAATTTAGGTGTCTATGATCAATTTGCGGATTGAATTTTTGAATTTCCCTTTAAACTAAAGTCTTTTTAATTGAAATTGTACTTATTTTATTCTTGCTTTCTTTATAATTCGATTAAACAAACAAATCCCCCTCCTCATTTTCAAAGATAATATAATTGTTCTACTAGTCGGTAGAATTCAATCTAAACTTTCTAAGACTATAAATATTAGTGAAGATAGTAAGTAAAATAAATTTAGTGTATTTAACATGCATCAATAGTTCATGAGCTAGTCTAGTGCAAGCGAGTGCCTAAAAAGGGTAGGATGATCGTTGTGCATAATGAACATAACAAACTAATTCCCAATAGGATAGTGACTAGGTGGAGAGTTTACATAGATTATAGAAAACTTAATAATGCTACCCATAAGGATCATTTTCATTGACCTTTTCTTGATCATATGCTTGAAAGACTTGTAGGGTATGAATATTATCGTTTTTAGATGCTTATTAGGGGCATAACCAAATTCCTATAGCCTTATAAGATCAAGGAAAAACTACTTTCACATGTTCTTATGGTGCTTTTGTATTTCATAGGATGCCTTTTGATTTATATAATGCACCTACTATATTTCAACATTGCATGATGGCCATTTTTTGTGACTTTGAAAAAAAGATCATAGATGTAGGTTTTCATGGATAATTTTTCGTGTTTTGATAACTATTTGGCTAACTTATCTAAACTTTTACAGTATTATGGCCATTTTATTGTGTTAGGTCATAGAATCTCGGAAAGAGGTACTAAAATGGATCGAGCAATAATATAAATTATTGAAAAGTTGCCACTATTTATTAATGTAAAAAGAGTTAGAATTTTTTTTTGGTCACGTAGAGTTTTACTAGCATTTTATTAAAGATTTTTTTTTAAAAAATTTCGAGCCTATTTTTAACTTGTTAAATAAAGATGTTTTGTTTGATTTTGATATCAACTATTTAGATTCTTTTACCAGTTTAAAATAGGAGTTACTTTTCGCATCAATTATGGAAGGACTAGATTGCGGTTGCTTTTTGAATTGATGTGTGAGGCCAACACTTTCACTTTGGGTGCCATCTTTGGCCAAAGAGACCGAAGTTGTATGCTATATATTATCCTACTATACTTTTAAATGATTTTTTTTTTTTTTACAAAATAGGAGTGGTACCTTGATAATTTATTAATAAGAAAAAAAATAAGAATATCGGGGGAACAATCTAGCCTAACCCAACAAACTAGGGGGACAAAGGAAGCCTAACCCCTAAAGTTTAGCCGACATCCCGTAATTGTACAATCCCATCCTATCATGCCTATAAACATGTTTTACCTCTAGAGGTAAATAAGAGAAAGATATATACTCATTCATATTCTCATGTCTAATGGCATATTTAGCTAAGCTATCCGCTACCATATTCTGCTCCCTCTAAATATACTTAACCGTATGATCATTTAACAACTTTTGACTCTTGTAAAAGGCATAAGAATACACCTAAGGAACCTTATTGAGGCCTAGGATTGTGTTAGCAACCATCGGCGAATCAAATTCAACTACAACTGATCGTATACCCGACTATATACTTTTAAATGATGTATAATTGAATTATACAACTATCAAAAATGAATTACTTGATGTTGTGTTTGCTATTAACAAGTTTTGATTTTATCTTATAGGCTCTAAGTTGATTCCGTATACTAACCATACAACAATCAAGTGTTTAACGACCAAGAAAGATGCCAAACCATAGTTGATTTGGTTGGTGTTGCTACTTTAAGAATAAATGAAATAAAGTGTACAACATACATATTCTTATGATTTCATTCAAACACTTTCTATTTAGGTTCGAAATTGGAATCACCTCGTTGTAACAGAGTGTGAGTGGTAGGTAATATTGATATCCATGTGAATATATGAGGATGAGGAATTAGTATACCGATTCACTTTCTTCCTTCCCCTTTCTTTGTTAGTCCAATCCAAACTTTAAGGAAGTGTTGTAAGAAAAAAAAGGAGATATTTGAACCTTTTTCAAACACTTCATATATTCAAATTAATAAGTTAGAATTGGTCAAATGATCAAATAATATGACCAAGATACTAGTGAAAAAAAAATTATTTTAAAGAAAATCCAAATTTCATTTATTATTTCGAATTGGAAAGCATTGAGATCCGAGATAAGAAAGGCATGAAAGTGTTATGACATATTATTTACTCAAATTAGCGAGACATCCATAAGCGTAAGAGATATCCATTGATGAAAGATTTTTAGATGAGAAGTTGCTAGTAATCTTGGTTGTTCCTTGGTATGCTAATTTAGTGAACTACTTGGTAAGTTACAATATTCATTCTTATTTGAGCTATCAATATAAGAAATTTTTTTTGACCAATATGAAGTACTATTTCTAGAAGGAGTTGTTTCTTTAAAAGCACTACGTAGATGGGATGATTAGAAGATGTGTGACCCATGAGAAGATTCATAATATTCTTCACTATTGATATTCTTTAGAGTGTGGTGGATATTTTATCACTTTCAAGACAATTGCAAAGGTATGATAGTATTGTTTCTATTAGCCAACCATATATCACGATGCTAGAAAATATGTGAGCATGTATTATAGATGTTAAAGGGTTAGAAACATATTCTAAGAGGAATGAGATGTCATTGACCAATATCTTGGAGGTTGAAAATTTTGATATATAGAGGATTGATCTTATGGGCCCTTCCTTTCTTCTTTCAACAATTAATATAATTTAGTGAAAGTAAAATATGTTTCTAAATGGGTTAAAGATGTTGTAACTTCAACTAATGAGTCTCAAATGATAACAAGATTTGTAAAGAAGAATATATTTTAAAGATGTAGTGTGTTAAGAGCCATTATTAGTGATGAAGGCTCCCATTTTTATAATCATTTTATTAATGCATTGTTGAAGAAATACAAGATTAATCACAAGGTAGCACTTGCTTATCATACCCAAATAGATAGGCAAATGGAACTAGCAAATCAAGAGTTGAAGTTATTTTTGGAGAAAACGAGTTGCCAAGTCAAGAAAAAATTTGGCAAACAAGCTAGACGATGGATTTTGTGCATATAGGACAACTTTGAAGATACCTGTAGACATGTCCCTATACAAACTTGTTTTTGGAAAGTCTAGTCGGATACCAATTGAATTTAAACATAGAGTTGAAGGCTTTAGAGAAAGAAAGGTTGTTAAAATTGAGTGAGTTGGAGGAGTTTAGGTTGGATGCTTATAAAAATGCTTGGTTTGAAAAGAAAAAGACCAATTATTTGCATGATAAGCATACTCACAAGAGAAAATTTGAGGTTGGACAATTAGTGCAACTCTTCAACTTATAGCTTAAGCTATTCCTAAGAAAACCTCGATCTAATTGGTCTAGTGCATTTACCGTAGTAAAAGTGTATCTATATAATTTAATTGAGGTGCATATGGGGCCACTAGCACATTCAAGGTGAAAGGACAATGTATGAAGCCCTATCCTATTAGTGACATGGTGCCTAAGGGATGGACATACTCCTTACAAGATCCTAACTATGGTTTATTATGTGGTAAATAAGTGTTTCTTAAGAGATAACCAAAGCTTTACAATTCTATCTTTTTATTTCTCTTTATGGTTTGAGCACATAAAGGGATAAACTAGTTTGACTATTCATCTTTTTTTTAAAAAAAATTGTTTTCTTCCTTTCTTTTACATTAAGGACAATGTGTAAATTAAGTTTTAACGGTAGATTTATGATTCTTTCGCTTGTTTAACTACTTAGTATGAGTTTTCAAAAAAATAAAAAAAGTTTAATAAGAAAAAAATCATAATTGTTATTTGGTGTCATAATATACATTTGGGTTTTTTGTAATGTTCAAGCATTGAAATTTTGATTTAAGAGAGACAATATCTTATAAAGCAAGATTAAGCATGCTTGGATTTTTAACATCATTAAAATACATATTCTTTGCAAAATTGTGTGATTTGTGTGAGTATACATAACATAGAGTGTGAAGCGTTTTTTGTAAGTATTCCCTTTAAGCTATTCTTAAATGTGTTTTAAGTAAATAGGATGGTTATGAGCAATTTAATATTCTAAAATTCCTATCTACTCCAATATTTTAAGTTGCTTAGTAATTAGGATAGGCATCACCGATGTCTACTTTTACAACAAATGGCAACTTGAAATATAAGTATGCAAAAAGACATCGAGTGTGTGCATTATTGAGGAACCGAGTGCATTTTTTTAAATATTTGTATTCTAAAATGTTTGTTAAGTAAACATGGTTTAAGTAAATAGGGTGGTTATGAGCAACTCGAATAAAATAATTTGAATAATCTAAAACTCCTATCTATTCTAGTGTTTTGAGTTGCTTAGTAACTAAAGATAAGCATAACCAATGTTTAGTTTTACAACAAATAACAACTTAAAATACAAATACATAAAAAAAAAGTTTAAGTGTGTAACTTGTTGGGTAATCGGGTACTTTCATCATAAATATTTTCATATTAAAAAACAAGTTTCTAAGAGATAAGGAATGATAATTCAAAAAAAAAAAAGTTTTCTACAATGTTTGTAGTGGTAAGAAAAAGGGTTAGTTGTCACGCGATTTGTTTATGTTGGTTGCATGATTAAAATGATTGAGTTTGGAATTATATATGGATATATGAACTAGAGAATGTGAGTATGCTTAGCTTTTCTTTGTTTGCTATTGTTGTGTTCCGAGTTGAAGATTTGAAATTTGAATGGTAAGTACTTTTGGTATGATGAGTGATTCTAAATATGCTTGTTGTTTGTTTGTTTTTTTAATGTGATTTTCTTTTGCTTCGAGGATGGCTAAATATTCACCTTTTATCGAAGTCTCTCGAGAGCTAAGTGTAATATCATTATGTGAGTGCTAGATGGAGAAGCAATGATACTTTCGAGAATGCAGTCCATACCTCTCAGAGGTATTGCAATAAATTATCATAGATAAAATCTTAGTGGATGATGAAATGATTAAGGTGCTCATTAAAATTTGATCTTGCTAAATTCAATAGTGATATTGTGGATTAACTTAGGTCAAGCCATTTTCAACGGATAAGTGGCGAGAGAAAGGGTAGTGGTTAATGCCATCAATAAAGCCAAAAATAACTTGACTAATTAAAAAGGGCGATCTAAGTGCACTAAAATAGATAGTTGGAGGAAGTCAATTTGATTGAAATAAAGTGATGTGCATTTGAAAGTCGGGTTAAGGTTATGTGTTAGCTAAAAAGGTTGTTTAGAGGAGGTAGAGAATTGTTTTTAGGAGAAGAGGTAGAACCATCCGAGATAATAGTGTGTAGTATTGTGAAAAGGTCGTGATACCAAATTAAATCACACAAAAATACAATTAAATAAATATTTTATCTATGCTATTTTAGTAAGAATTTTTGCTTGTATTATATAAGTAATTCAATTTCATAAAGATGTGTTACAAATAACAATATAAACTAATTATAAAAAAAAGTGCTACCATCATGGTACCGCTTACCAGTATCATGTGTTAATAGAATAATAAACAATGTTGATAGGGCCTCGATGGGTTAGCGGAGTCGCCACCTAGCAATAGGAGGCACTAAGAAACCCTAAAAAAATTAATCTACATAAATATCTAGGTAAGAGGTTGGTTATGGGTAAAAAAATCAAGATCACCATAACCATATCCTACCTCGTGCAAGCTATATTGTATGTATGTGAAAACTAAATTTTGGTCTTACTATGTTATGAATCTATGCCTATTTAGGTGAATTCATTTTATTAGGATAGATTGGTTAAGTAATTTGAGATTCGAGGCTGGTCAAAGACCTATTTCCCTACCCTAAAATTAAAGAAGAAGAAATATTTAAGGTGAGAAGCCACTAACGACTTCGTCCCACCGTACATAGTTGAGAGACTAATGATGGTCTAGACCTAACACACAATTAGGATACCATAAATGGTCTAAACCCATGTCACATAATTAGGAAATCTTCGATAGTTTCGACCATATAATTTGGAAATCATCGAAGATTTCTCATTCAATTAATAATAAAGCCATCAATGACTTTATTTATATAAATGGAAAACCGTTGACAACTTTTATTCAATTCAACACAAATAAACATGAAAATAATTGGGAAACTACTAATAACTTCATCCATACAAATGGGAAGCCATTGATGAATTTGGTTTACATAATTAGAAAGCCACCGATGACTTCATCCACACAAATAGAAAGCCATCGATGACTTTAATTCAATTCAACATAAATAAATATGACAATAATTAGAAAGTCACCGGCAATGTCACTTATATAAATGGGAAGACGTCAATGCCTTCTATTTAATTCAATACAATTAAACATGGAAATAATTAGGAAGCAATCGATAACTTCATTTATACAAATGGAAAGCTACCTATGCCTTTGGTTTAATTCAGCACAAAATCCATAGCAATAATTAAGAAGCCACCGATGAATTCATCTATACAAATAGAAAGCTACTAATAAATTTAGTTCAATTCAACACAAAAAAATATGATAATAATTAAGAAGCCATCGACGACTTTGTCCATATAAATGGGAAGCTATAGATGACATAAATTAAAAAATTGTCAATGACTTCATCCACATAAATAAGAAGCCACTAGCGAATTCAATTCAATTCAACACAAATAAATGTGACAATAATGAGGAAGCCATTGATGACTTCATCCATACATATGAGAAGCCATCAAGACTTCAGCTTACATAATTAGGAAGTCATCGATGACTTCCTCCACATAAATAAAAAGCCATCGATGACTTCAATTTAATTCAACATAAACAAGCATAAAAATAATTAGGAAGTCATCGATAATTTTATCTACACGAATGAGAAGCCATCGATGACTTTAGTTCTTATAACTAGGAAGCCATTGATGACTTCATCCATACAAATGGCAAGCCACCAATGACTTTAATTCAATTCAACATAAACAAACATGGCAAGAATTAGGAAGTAATAGATGATTTAGTCCATACAAATGGGAAGACATCAATGATTTTGGTTTAATTCAACACAAAAAACAAGGCAATAATTAGGAAACCATCGAAAACTTCATCGACATAAATATAAAGCCACCGACAACTTCGGCTTGCACGATTCGGAAGTCGTCGATGACTTTTTCCATACTAATGGAAAGCCACCAACAACTTTGATTCATTTCAATACAAACAAATATAACAATCATTAGGAAGCCACTAGCAACTTCATCTACATAAATAGGAAGTTATTGATGACTTTGGTTCACATGTTTCCAATGAGTTAATCCACATGAAAAGGAAGCCATCGATGACTTTGATTCAATTAAAAAAAATAAATATTATAATAATTAGGAACCCATTATCAACTTTGTCCATACAAATGGGAAGCCACATCAACTTTGGCTTAAATAATCGGGAAGCCATAGACGTCTTCATCCATACAAATAGGAAGTCGCTAATGACTTTGATTCAATTTATGGAGGTCTTATCATCTTAGAAGCTTTGATAAGCATCCTTATCATGCAATTCATTGAGATTTTGTATTATTTATCATATTTTAAAGAATAATAATACACCATTATATAAAGGACTAAAGAAAAATGATTTTTTGGGAATTGATCACATTTAAAAATAAGGTAATTTTGAAAAATGGGAAATCATTATTTAATCATGCAATAAAATTCAAGAAATTAATAAGTAGAAGAAAATGTTGACACATAGAATGGATTGGCCAAAACTTTGATTAATATCTTTATTACTTTGAAAAAGAGAGTCACAACTCGGGTGTAATATTTTTTCATGGCATCTAAATTCACAAGATGTGGTAATTCATCACCATCCCTATTTGTGAGAATGAGAGCTTTACCTAAGAATTCCATTTTCACTACATATAGACCTTCATAGTCGAGTGCCCATTTTCTCATAATCGCCTCGAGATTTGTAAAACTTTCCTCAATACAAGTTCTCTTTATTGAAAACTTCTTCGACAAATCTTTTTATCATATGATTTTTCATTTTTTTTTATACAATTCAACATGACAGATTACAACAATTCATTTCTCACTTATCATGTTTATCTATTCATAATCAATCTTTTCCAAAATTTTTCTAATTCTCGCCTCTTTCAAAACTCTTAAAGAAGGTATTTCTACTTCCAAAGACATCACTACCTCTATCCCATATACTAAAGAGTAAGAAGTTGTCCCCGTTGAAGTTCGATAGCTATTCAGTAAGCATGCAATGCAAATGATAACATTTTGTGCCAACTTTTATATGTCACTATTATTTTTGTATAATCTTCGATTCTTATTTGTAGGTTCCATGGCCCCATTTATTTTAGGTCTATTTAGAGAAGAATTACGATGCTTTATCTTCCAATGTTGGCATAAGTCTATCATCACTTTTCCATTGAAGTTATGAGCATTGTTTATTATTAGAGTTTCTAGAGAGCCATATTTATAGATGATATATTTCGTAATAAACCAATATACCACCTTTTGAGTCACATGTGTAAAAGTAGTTTTGACCTACTTTGTGAAGTAATCGATTGTTATAAGGATGAAGCAATGTTCACTCGCTTGCTTGGGGTTTATTGGTCCACTCACATCCAACCCCCACATTACAAATGGCCACGATGATACCATGCTAAAAAAAGGTGTTGAAGGAGCATTTATTCAATTGGTATGAATCGACACTTGTGATATTTCCATATATAGGCGATGCAATCTTTTTCCATTATGGTCCAAAAGTGATCACTTCATTCAATCTGTAGAGTCATCATATATTCATTGGCATGTATAGCATAGATTCTCTTATAGACTTCTCTTATGGTCTTTTTTTCCTCTACTACACCTAGACATCTTAGTAAGAAGCCATCAAAGCTTATTTTGTATAGGATATCACCATCTATATAAAAATGAATTACTAACCTTCTAAGCATCCTTTTATCAATCTTAGAGGCACTCGATGGATACTCATAACTTTTGATGAATTGCTTGATATCATGATAGCATGATTTCTCATCCGGTTCATCTTTAATTAGATAATAATGGTATGTTGGAGCATTCTAGATTTCAATGTAAATGGGTTAAATCTTCATACCTCATAGATCTTCGTCATTGAGGCAAGTGCATCTAAAACATTAGCAAAATGATTTTTCTCTTTACCTAGATGAGAGAACTTAATTTTTTCAATTTGCATTGCTAACTTAAGCATTCTTGATATGTCTTTAATTTTTAATCTTTCATCTCGCCACTCTCATTTCACCTAACTAATTATGAGCATCAAATCACCATACACATCAAGCTTATTAGTCTTCATCTCTAATGTTATTTCTAAACCATGCGGACATGCCTTATACTTAACTATATTATTCATGCATTCAAATTACATTCCGATGGCTATCGAAACTATTTCCCATATGGTGAAATTAGGACTAATCTAATACAATTTTCAAATAAATTGTCTATTCCATCAAAATTTAAATTTCTTCATTCATTATTTGATTTAAGTTATTTTTTTAGCACATAATTGATTCATAAAAAAATCAAATTTCAAAAGCTCATATCATCTATTACGTTATTTGCTAAATGATTAGCTATTGCACCTCCTTTCATCATTTTTGTCACCATGCAAATAATATCATATTCAAACAACATGACTTGTCATCTTATAATTCAACTAGATAGGTATGACTTTTTAAAAATATATTAGAGTGAATCCATGTTCAAAATCAGCCAAGAGGTGTAAGAGAGCATGTATTGTTTCAATCATCAAGCAAACCATACTAAGCCATAACATATTTTCTCAACCACACTCTATCTAGATTCGAAATTGGTGAACTTTTTTCTCAAGTAGTATATGGCTTAATCTTTCTTTTTTGATTCATCATGCTGACCCAAAAACTTCTCATGACTACTTCTATCACCAACAAGTACAAAATCAAAGGTTTTCCAAGTATTACGACACCAAAAATGATGGGTTTTGTAAGTATCTCTTGATCCGGTTAAAGGATTATTAGCATTTGTTGTCTTATACACTAAGATTCATCTTTTGTATCAATCAAAAGATCGACATATATAAGTTCGTTAGTTGAGAAATGAAGCTAGCAATATAAATCCATCGAGCTAAAACGCTTCTAACTTCTTTCTTGGTTGATGGTGATGGCATACTTTGAATGGCTTTGACTTTGTTACGATTAACTTTGATTCCTTTGCTGCCTATAACAAATCCAAGTAATTTTCCTAACTTCACATCAAAATTGTAATTTGATGGATTCAATCTCAATCAATACTTCCTCAACCTATCGAATAAGTTTCTCATAATTAGAGCATGATCTTTATTGTCTTTGGATTTTTCAATCATCTCATCTCAACACACTTTAACCTCCTTATGTATCATGTAATGGAATAATGTAACCATGACTCTTTGGTTGGTAATCCTAATATTTTTTTAACCCAAAAGCCATGAATTTGTATTAGAAAGTTCTACGAGGTATGATAAATGTCATTTTGACTTCCTAATCCGATTATATCCTAAAAATTCATCTATGAATGAGTACTTCATATTTTTTATTGTGTTGTCAACTAGGACATCAATATGGGGTAATAAGAAGTCATCTTTCAAGTTAGCTTTATTTAGGTCATGAATGTCTAACACATTTAGATCCTACCATATTTCTTATCTACTATGACTATGTTTGACACCCATTAATGATATTTGATAACTTCTAGGAATTCAACATTCCATTGTTTCCTAACCTTTTCTTTTAATTTAAATAATATATTTGACCTCGTTCTCCTTAAATTTGTTTTGTTAGCTTAGATTCTGAATTCAAAGGCAATCTATACTCTACTATTTTGGTATATAATCCCGGTATATTTGCATACGACCAAACAAACACATTAGAGTATTCTCCTAGAAGGAAAATCAAACTCTCTTTTTTGGCATCTTTTATCAAAGTTACAACCTTTAACTCTCACCCATTCTCATCGATCCCCATATTTATCACTTTCAACTCTTTTTTTTATGCGACTTAATAGATCGCTTTGACATTTTTACCAATTTTATGAATTCTTTTAAATCATTCTCATCTCACTCTTCTTCATCCATTATAATTAAATTTTCATCAAAGTTAAGTTAATTATTTTTATTCAAATCATTTTCATTTTTAAAAGGTGATCATAATGTATGTCCTTAAAATGAACAAAAAAATGCAAACAAGATAGTTTTAAGAGAATTTCGGGATAGTCTAATGTATTAGTTTTATTTATAAATAAGATAAGGCTCCACATCAAAATTTTTTTTCAAGGATTTGAGCCAAAATTCAATAAGAAGGTTAAATAAAAACATAATAAAGATATTTACTTAGCCTTATAGATAATATGTGCCTCTTTATGAGACCATTTGGTTAGCTCCTACCCATGATGGACTTCCATATAAACCGATCAATGTTAAAATCTTCCTCCATCGTATTGATTGTGATTTATAATAAGGTTACCATGCTTAAGTTGGTTGATGATGATGTTGGTGACACATGCCGATCTTTACCATTAGATATCGCCGGCTCTAGAGTGTTGACTCGCCATGTAACCGAAGATATACCCTAAATCTTTATCATTCATAAATTCCATATATAAATGACTTAAGAATGTAACAAATATGTGGAGAATGTCTATCTCTCCATCATTAGGATATCACCCCTCAATATGGGCTAATCTTTTCTCTTATTTCCATCCGACCATTATTCGATAATCTTTCTTAGACAATTTATAAGCCAACCTAAATCATTGGTTTGCATTACCCAACTTCACATGGTTGATTCTCATAGAGAAATTACCACTTATGTCAAATGGTAGCAAATTGAATTTCACCATGCATTTTGTTGCCATCTTCATAGCACTCGACTACTCAAGCTTCCTCATTTATGAATTCTTAAGAATTAGCTTCACATTGACTACTTCAAAGGCATGTAAATTTTCATCACAAGTTCCTTCTACCTCGATAAATGGAATAAATACATTCTTAGTTATAGCCATGAACTCTTTGGCTTTCACGGTGATTAGTCTTTCATTAATTATGTATTTTAACCTTTGATGCAACAAAGATGTAATACCTTTAGTGGAATGGATTTAAGGCCTATCTAACAATATACTATAGGTAGGATGAATGTTAATCACTTGTAAAGTAGTTTGAAATTGATGTAGCCTAATGATAAGGCCATTTTCTATATCACTAATGACTTATCGATGTGTAACATCATAAGCTCGAGTCATCATCTTGTTTGGCCTAATATATAAAGAAATAATCAGTAGGTAGTCTAAAACATACTTTGATAGCACATTGAGAGTAGGGCCATTTTCAATTAACACTTTTTCTATCATTTGATCTTTGTATTTAACATTGATAAATATGGCTTTGCCATGGCTAGTCCCTTCAAGTTTAGCTCATTTTCGATAAAGTATAAATAATTAGTACCTTGTACTCTACCATCAAATATTTTCTGAAGTCGAAGTGATATCTTATGAAACATATGTACCATTAAGGTCTTGTTGAAGTGCTTTTTATTGAGGCTCAAAGCTAAGTATTAATGATAATAAAAAAAATAAATACAAGAATACATCTTTTTTAGTGGTCCACCATACTCTTTTCATTATGCTTCATAAATTTTAAAAATTCCATGGCTTGCTTATAATTGACGAGTTTATTCATCTTTGCATGCAATAGAAGGGATTCAACATCTTTCTCTTTCATTGTTCTTAATTCTTCAATGGTAAAACACTTCCTTATGCATATAACTCCCCCAATATCAACCACTTCATCGAAGATATCTTTCTAACAATATGTGACTTATCGGAAAAAGTATAAAGTCCATACTTATAAGGAATAGCCTAGTAATCAATATTTATTAGAACAAGTACTTTCAAGATCATCTTCACAAGGTTTACTCCATTTGACTAATATCTAAACGATTCGGATTGATTAGCATTATGGTTCAAGAACAACTCATTCACCTTATGATTTTTTTTTCTTTTAACACCCTCGGGGATCCCATCATCGATATAGTTTGGACCATTTGATGAAATTCAAAACATTCATCAATGCATAGCCTCTTACTTTGTGAAATTTGCAAAAAGTGCTTGCATGAACAAAAGCTTAGGACTAATTAGGCTTTATGTCGAAACCATTGGCATTTATTATTTCAAACAAGCTAGACATAAAGATCTTCGACATTCATCTCTTTTTATCATTCATCATACCATCGAAGGATATTATGTTCACCAACCTAAAAACAACATGGTTCGGTAAGGGATTTGTATTCATATTTAGAGAATTTAGGACCTCCTCAAATGAAAGCCACCCTTAGTCAATCAATGATCGGACTCTTTTTCAAAACCAATATAATTTTTAATAACATGATTGGTTGTTCTAGTATGATACTTACATGTCTCATCTAGCTTATACTTTATGGGCATGAAGGTTGTAATGGAGGCATGAGCATTAGAGTTACTTGACCACTTGTCATGAGATGCTTGAAAAGATCTCCAAGAGAGATAGGGAGAGGCGATAAGATATCTCTAAATTCGCCATGCTTAATGTTTCTTTGATTATTCTAATTAAACAACACTTGATGATTGCTAAACTATTAAAAATGCTAAAGGATTTTTAGGAATGGCTTGTAGTTTATTTTGTATAAAAATTTATGTTTAAGATGTCAAACTAGTGACACTTGTAGACATGGTGTTCATTGAAGTCATGAACTAAGAACCAAGACTAGCCATATTGCTTTTCGGGAAAAATTAACTATTGGCTTTCCAAAGGATTTCCTGTTAGTGTAGATATCTAATATCCAACCTTCTTTGAATGATTTAATGTGTTGTAACATTGTATTTTAATATTAATAAAAGAAGTCTTTCTATTAATTCTTATTATTTATAATTTGATAGAATTATATACAAGTCCATATGATATACATTGCATTAATGATTGATCAAAAGATGTGAGATAAACATCAATGCATTTAAATGATATCATTAAATATCCCAAGTCATAGCATTGTTGATTAGTATCAAAGCCTCAATTGAACTTTTGATTGTATATTATGTTAATTATAATTAATTACATGAATTATTATTTTTTAATTATAAATATAAGGTTTTTAGTATTTTATAATGATTTGAAACCTTATTTGGGCTAAGCAAAAGTGGACGAGTGTGAGGAACATTGGTGCTCATGCACGTACGCCAATAAGTAAGGCCAAGCATGCCTCGAGCATGCTAGGTGTGCATTAGGCAAGCATAAAGGCCAATCACGCCTTATGTATGCCAAACATGCCCTAGGCTAGGTATGCCCGGGCTAGGTGTGCATAAGCACACCGAGTAGCGAGGTTAGGTGCATGCGAGCTCGCTAGGTCGGTTGATGTTAGGCTAGTGCCTAGCACTAGCCCGAGAGCGACCAAACCAGATGCTTGGACACTAGCTAACTAGCCGATCAAGGATAGTGTTAAGCACTAGCTAGTGGCTAGTGTTAGGCTAGGCACATGTGAACATGCCAAGCTAGTGGCGATTCTTGGCCAATGCCGAGCACTAGCTAGTTGAGAAAGCAAGCACATGGGCCATGAAGGCCCATAAGCCTATAAGCTCATTGGTCCAAGTTAGCCCTAAGGCCTAAAAGTTTAAAAAATAAAATCTAAAAAAATTTAATGTTTTATAAAATAATCAAAACCATAGATTTGTAATTATGATTAATATGAAAAATGTTTCATTTGAATGTCATGTATCAATGCAATAGAAGCATAGGTAAATGGTATTGATGAGTTAATCTAGTTTTTGGGAATGTATGCTTGTAAATTTTTAGTTAAATAGCGCTCGAATGTCCTATCTTTTCTATCATTATAATGAATTTCTCTTCTCATCTTACTCCCATCGAATGTAACTCGAGGTTTTTTATTTATGAATTGTAAAAGTAAAAGATAGATTATTAGAATAGATGCAAGAAGAAAGAGCCAAGAAGAGAAGACAATCTCAAAGAAATTGTAATAATTTTTCTTAGGTATTTAACCAACTAGTCTCCTTGTGACTTGAGAGGACTAGTAGTAGAAATTTATTACCATTTATCAATCATTAAGTCATGTATGAGATTGATGTGATTGAACTCCTTTATACATGATTATATAATTGATAGTATGTATGATAGGATTGATGTGATTGATATCTAGTATGCATGCTTGGGATTAAAATGAGGAGACCTACCATATCAAATCCTTCAAACAAATATCAAGTGATATGCCTTCTAATGTTATAAAGAGAGAACTCCCTTGGTCGTTGTTGGCTCATTGAGATAACTTAAGGTCACTTCTTCCTCGAGGGAATTAAATCATAGGCCATACGATGTCCTCAAATGTTTAGGTCCAACTTGAAATGAATTATTAGGTTTATTGAGATAACTTAAGGTCAAACGAATTTATAGGAAAAAAGGTATTTACATAAATGTGAGATGAAAAAGAGTTGTCATGCTAATGAGATTAGGAGTTACATGGATGTAATTGGTAAGGAGTTACCTACCTAAGCCTTCATATATGATTTATTGAGATAACTCACGATTAATGCATTTTAGAGGATGAGGTCCTAACCCATTAAGGAAAATAAATCAAAGATTTTTCTCAAGTCCTATATTGAAGGTTTAGAACTTGAAAAAAATAATAGGAATGAACATAGATTTTAATTCTTAAGTTATGCTTTATTTTTATTAATACAATATAATTAACAAAACTGTACACTTTTCTATCCTATACAAAAGATTATTGCATAGTATGACTAATAATACATTGATATGATCGATCATTGATGGAAGTAATGCCTTCAAAGACATAAACTTCTTTAACTAAAAAACGAATATGAGGATAATCCTCTAACATGAGAAGATTCTCTATATGATAGAGACACCTATTCCATTAAGCCTCCTTAGGATCAAGCTAAAGCTTATACAAGCATAGACCAAACATATGGATGATGTGATCATCTCTTAGAGTATCATGTTGGTAGCTATGACGTGAGAGTATTGGCATTAATATAAAGGAATGAATGCCTTTGATATCACAAGTAAAGCTTAAGAGCTTATTTAAGGAGGATAACGGTATATGAGTTTTATGAGATAACTAGAAAGCTCTTTAAAGCCGGAATGGATGAAGAATCTAACATTGAGAAGCATGTCTCTAAGAAGATAGGTTATATTAACAAGCTAGTTGAGCTTGAAGTTGGAATAGATGTAGAGTTATTGTAATGACCTAAATTTAAAATAAAAAAATAGAGGCTGGTATAAAAACAAGACTCGTTTGGCTATCCTTTTATTTTCTTTCTTTTATTCCCCTCCCTTAAACAATTCTTTCCCATTTTCTCCAATTTCTCTTATTTGATTCCTAAGTTAAGACCATGTTAAATTAGCTTAAAGAAACCTTGAACAAGCTGATTAAGTGGAGTTTAGCTACCTTGGAAACCTTGGAAGAATATGGGATTTGAGGAGCCTAGTGTAAAGGTAAGAATTTTGATCCATTGATCTTTGAATTGTGATATTTGTAAATATTTATGATGATATTAAATTGGAGTTACTTGAGATCATAAATTGTTTGAGTAATTGACTAGATTAAGCTTAGGGTTTTGAGATCCATTAAGGGAAAAGTGATTCTAAATGATTGTAATGACTTGAATCATGCTTAATTATCTTAGCTAAGTGAAATAAAAAGTTAATTTGAAGTGGAATCCAATGAATTTAAGAAATTGAGAAGTTGTATAAGTTGAATAGTAAAAAATCAAATTTAGGCTTTAATGGGAGAGAATTTAGGAAAAATGAGGAATTAAGTTATATAAATACAATTCAAGGTTACTCGGAATGAGTATTGGCTGAATTAGAGTAAAATTGATCATTTAATCAAAATAAGGATTGATTTATTGAAGGTTGATTGTTTAAGAAATGAGTTAAAGATTACAATGAATTTATTGAAGGTTGATTGTTAATTTGAAGTGGAATCTAATAAATTTAAGAAATTGAGAGGTTGTAGAAGTTGGATAGTAAAAAAATCAAATTTAGGCTTTAATTGCAGAGAATTTAGGGAAAATGAGGAATTAAGTTATATAAATACAATTCAAGGTTATTGAAATGAGTATTGGCTGAATTAGAATAAAATTGATCATTTAATCAAAATAAGGATTGATTTATTAAAGGTTGATTGTTTAAGAAATGAGTTAAAGATTGATAATGGAATGTGATTAGATGATTAATTAGAATCAATTGAGGGATCATAGGATTTAGTTAGATTATCGAATTGACTCCTTCCAATAAATTCCATTTTTGTTCAATAATCTTGTATTTTAATTCTAGAATAATTCATTATTGGGATTATTCCTTGGTATGTGGTATTGGTGGATGATTGATCATTCTTCGGAGCGGGTGACTCCATCCTAACCATCTTGATTCCATTCAGTTCTTCAATTGTATTGTGAGTGGACATTATATTTTATACTATGTTTTACATTCCTTGAATTATTTCTATCATGTATCATTAGATTATGAATGATTTAGAAGCATTCCTTAGAATTTAGATGGGAACGAACTCCCTAAATATTCAAAATGTTTTTGTATCAAAATGATTTGATATGAATAGAAAAAAAGGATTTTAATGTGTTATGGAAATTGATATGTGATTTTGGATTTAAATGAATGTGATATATTTATTATTTTGAATATATGTGTATTTTCTAAAAATGCATGCATGGTATTTGAAATACCAATTTGAAAAATATATAAGTATGTTTGGTTTTTAAAAATATTTTTGAGATCCCGTGGAACTTAGCTATCGGGAGGTAGCCTTTAAGCTTAATGACGATGCTCCATCTAGTAAGAAAGGTGTAGTGCTTGATCATGTGTTGTCCTACACACAAAACCTAGTCACGGGAGGCATGACCTTTGGGTGTTCATACCTAATGATACATTCTTACCCCACGGATGTATAAAATCCGTATATGTATTTTCTTATGAATATGATATATATATATGAACAAATGCTTTGATGATTTGATATGAAATGGTTTTGAACCATTTGAGTTGTGATATAAGATATGTTTTTGATATGCATGTGTTTTGAGAAATACCGATTGCATTTTGACAATGGATTTGAGAATGTCGTCCTTAGTCCCTTTCTCTCTTTTAGTATATTATATAATACCTACTAATTGAACCATGGATTGCTCACCTCTCCTTATTTCAGTTTTGTACGATATTGAGGGATTGCTTATTTCTTGTTTTTGATTGCTTGATTTGAAGTCAACACTTTGGTCGTGCCACTTACCTTAATTGTAATTCCTTAGAACCTTTATATGTTTTGATTTGTTTTATTTTAGATGCTTTGCGAGTTATAGTTATGGGTAGTATATTAGGATTTGATTGTGAATAAAAAATTATGAATATTGATTTTAAATATTGAAATATGAATTGTATTGAGATTGTAAAAGAAATATTTATTAAGTTATGATAATGTTGATCTGGATGATGATTTAAATGATATTGATTTAAGGACTATTGTATAAGTTCGATCTTGATTTAAGGTTTAGCTTAGTATATTAGGCTTGCTTGGTTGAGGTAGGTCTCACGGTCCCTCGATCCTCGTGCCGATCATGGCCAACTCCTAGTATCATGACAAGTGTTGGTATCGTAGCTTAGGCTCTATTATAATCCATGTTCTTGCCTTGAATTATATGGATAAATCTATGAGTGTACACACTAGTTTATATTTGCTTGATAAGATGTAAGGAATAGAGATGTATAAGAGAGAAATGTATGTGAAAAAGAGGTTTTGTATGGAACACAAGCGTGGCAATTTTCCTTCCAAGTCATGACAAAGCCCACTACCGGTACCCATTTTCTTTTAAAAAGAAAAATTTTCATTAAAGTATGTGTACAAAGCCTAATAAAAGAAGGGATAAGATTTACATGAATTAGGCATTAAGTATGTTGCCTTTTAAATTATTTCTTTTGAATTATACTAAATTAGGATTACATTTTGTAGAGACTACTATGGTGAGGATGAGGTCGGTGAGCATAGAGGAGATGTTGAGGCATCATCCGGACCTTCAAGGTCTCGAAGTAGAACAAGCTTCGCAGAAAAAAAAAGACCCTAATATGATGATGTTAGTCGATGTCATGGATGAGTTTTGTGCTATGCAACAAACTATGGAGACGATGGCCGAGGGAATTCGATAGAAATTTTTAGGCTATGGTAGGGTTAGTGTCCGTCAATTAAGGATTAAGTGGAACATGCATTTCTATAGCCGACATCCGATTGGGATTAGTGGGGTTTAACCCATATATGACGGAATTCTTGAAATTAAAGTTGTCAACCTATTTGGGTGATAGGAATGATGAGGACCCAATGCATTTTATTGATGAGATAGAGAAGAGAATAGTAGTGCCTCGATGTCTTGATGAAAAAAAGGTTGAATTGACAACATTCATACTTAAGGGAAGTGTCGATGAATTGTGTAAATAGGACGGGAGACATGATTGGTCTTGGAGATAATTTAAGAAAGCTTTTCCGGATGAGCAACTAATGAAAAGCATTCGAGAAGAAAAGGATAAGGAATTTGAAAGGTTAGTGAAAACTTCTAACATGAAGATGATAAAGTTGAGAGGAAGTTTGTCAAGCTAAGTCGATATGCTCTAGAAATAATACCGACCGAGGCAAAATAGGTGAATAGATTTCGAATGGGCTAGTTGACTAGTTTTCGTAATGGTGTTTCCTTAAAGGTTTCAAAGTTATTTGAAAGTCATTGATTATGCTCGTAAGCTCAAAATGAGAAGAATAGAGAGCAGAGTAACTAAGGAGCGACGACCAAGAGTGATGCCTTATCATCCGATGAGCCTAAAAGCTGTAGTAGTGGATCTAACTAAGATGTGAGTATGTAGAGTTACTTTAGCCCTCAAATGAGATATTATATACAAAGTAGTCATGATGGATCTCAAATGATATGAGCCAAAGATCTCTCACTTAGTCCATCCGGGTTCTAAAAGAGGATATCTAGTTTGTCAAACATATGATAAGACCCATCCGGTATATGCTCTAAGGAGACAAGAGCATGCTTCTTTTGTCATTAGCATGGTCATTTGATACGAGATTGCCCTAGATACAAGATGGCATACGTTGTTACTTCGAAGGGTATAGGCTCCTCCTATGGCCAACCCATCCCTGAGCTAGTATGATGGTAGATTTGGTGGCTAGTCTAGTAAAGGGTTTGGTGGTAGAGCACAACACGGTCGAGGACAAGCTCGGTAGAGGTTATAGAGGTTCAAGAGGTCGAGTCGGACAAGTACTAATGGTGGCCAAGCTTGGGTTTTTTTCATCACCTAACAGGATGCTTAGGCATCCAATGCTATGGTATAAGATATTCTTTTATTCTTTTCATATGATGCAAGGGTGTTGTTTGACTTAGGGGCGTGCCTATATTTTGGATACGAGGTTTGATGTAAAACCATATATATTAGAATAGTATTTGATGGTGTCAACACCAATGAAGGAAAACATGATAGCTAGTTTGGCATTTATGAGTTGTGATGTTGGGTAACGGGTAGGAATTTAATTATGGATTTTATATTGTTTAAGATGAATGATTTTGATGTGATCTTAAAAATGAATTGGTTAGTAAATCATCATTCATCACTAGACTTCTATAATAAGATAATGTATTTTGGAGATTTAGGAAAAGATGAATTTTCTTTTTAGGGAGAGTAGAGTGTAGCTCCTTCTAACCTAATGTCTAGCATTAAGGCGACTAAGATGATAAAGAAGTGGTGTATAGCCTATTTGGCTTATATGAAGGAAACCGATGATAATGTGGTTAGTTTAGACCAAGTCCCAATTTTTAAGGAGTTTCTTGATGCATTTCCGGATGATTAATTGGTTTCCCACTAGATAGAGAAATAGAGTTCGATACCGAATTGCTTCTAAGCATCGAACCTATCTCTATACCTCCCTATTGGATGACACTAGCTAAATTAAAGGAGTTGGAGGTTCGGCTTCAAGACTTATTGGATAAGAGGTCTATTCGACCAAGCACTTTTTTATGAGGTGCTCTAATTTTGTTTGTCGGGAAAATAGATGGGATTTTGAGGCTATGCATTGGCTACCATCGGCGAAATAAAGTGACGGTGAAGAGTAGGTATCTCGTTGCCAAGAATAAATGATTTATTTAATCGAGTTACAAGGTGTAAAGTATTTCTCTAAAATTGACTTGAGATTCGGATACCACCAGTTGAGGATTAAGGGGAGGACATCCCCAAAACTATCTTTAAGATACGGTATGACCATTATGAATTTTTGATGATGTCATATGGCCCTACCAATGCTCCGATAGCTTTTATGGATTTAATGAATTAGATGTTTCTATGCTTCTTTGATAAGTTTGTGATAGTGTTTGTTGATGATATACTAGTGTATTCTAGAAATAAGAGAGAGCATGAGAATAATCTAATGCAAGAGTATTGCGGACGTTAAGGGATCAAAGGTTGTATGTTAAATTTTTGAAATGTGAATTCTTGTTAGATAATATGGCATTCTAAAGTCATATTGTGTCCTAGGAAGGGATTATTGTTGATCCAAAGAAGGTAGAGACAGTAAGATATTGGCCAAGACCTACTTTAGTGATGAAGATTCAAAGCTTTTGGATCTAGTCGGGTATTATCAAAGGTTTGTGTAAGACTTTTCAAGGATTGTATTGCCTTTAACTAAGTTGACTCAAAAGAATTTGAGATTGCAATGTTCAAATAAGTGTGAAGAGAGCTTTTAGAAGCTAAAAATGTGTTTGAGCACAACACTAGTCCTTACCTTATCTTTGAGTAATGGTGGATTTTTGATGTTTTATGATGCCTAAAGACTAAGGTTGAGATGTGTGTTGATGTAGCATGGTAAAGTAGTAACTTATGCTTCGAGGTAGCCGAAGAAACATGAATAGAACTACCCTACAAATGACTTGGAATTGGCAACGGTGGTTTTTACTTTGAAGATTTAGAGACATTATCCGTATGAAGAAGCTTGTAAAATCTATACAAATCATAAGAGTTTGAAGTATATATTTGATCAAAAGAATTTGAATTTGAGGTAAATTAGATGGATGGAATTATTAAAAGACTATGATTATACCATCTTGTATCATCTAAGTAAGGCTAATGTGATAGCCGATGCCTTAAGTAGGAAATCGGCTAGATGTTTGGCCCATTTATCCAAAGAGAAATGGTCATTAGCATCAAAAGTAAATAGATTATGCGATTCTAGAGTAGTTTTTGAAGTTAGTGAGTCGGGTAATATTTTGGCTCGTATAGAGATTATGCTAATTTTGGTGGGTCGGATTCGAGAAGACTCAAGTTAATGATGAGGAGATCCAAGAGATTTTCACTAAAATGTAAGAAGGAAAAAGTTCAAGTTTTAGAGTGAATAATAGAGGCACTCTATTATTTCATTTAAGGTTGTGTGTGTCGAAGAATCCGAACTAAGAGAATAGATTTTGATAGAGGCTCATGTCATGGCCTATTCTATGCATCTCGGTTATGTTAAGATGTATAAAGATCTTCGTGAGAATTATTGGTGGACTTGAATGAAGAAAGATATCATGGAGTTTGTTTCATGGTGCTTCACATATCAGCAAGTAATGTATGAGCACTATAAACCGACAAGAATATTGCAAGAGTTGCCACTACCAAAGTGGAAATGAAAAAGTGTGATAGTGGACTTCATAACGGATTTACCTCGAACCCAAGGAGGTTATGACTCAATTTGGGTGATTATGGATAGATTGACTAAGTTTATCCATTTTATACCCGTAAAGACTACCTATGGGTATGCTGAATATGCTCAATTATACATTGATCGGATAATATCCTTACACGACACTCGGTATCCATTATTTTAGATCGAGGTACTCAATTTACATATCGACTCGGACAAAGTTATAAAAGGCACTTAGTATGAGACTAGACTTCAGTATGGCATTTCATCCTTAAATAGATGGTCAATCGAAAAGACTATCCGGACTTTAGAGGATATGCTTAGTGGCATATGTGATGGATATAAGAGGTAGTTGGGATCATCACTTGCCATTGATTAAGTTCTCATACAACAATAGCTATCACTCTAGTATCTATATGGCACCATATGAGGCTTTGTATGGTCTAAAATGTAGACCGCCAATATGTTGGGCAAAAGTCGGAGAAAAGATACCTTTTAGGGCCAAAATTGATTCAACTCATTACTAAGAAGGTAAAGTTGATTCAAAAATGCATTAAGGCTATATATAGTAGATAAAAGATTTATACGGATCCTAAAAGGAGACATATAGAATTTTAAATTGGTAACTTTGTATTTCTTTGAGTTTCTCCAATGAAGGGAGTAACAGGATTTGGCAAGAAGGAAAAGCCGAGCCCGAGATACATAAGACTATCCGAAATTGTTGGTTGAATTAGTGTAGTAATTATAAGTTGGCATTGCTACCATAATTCTTAAGTATACATCCAATGTTTCATATTTCCATGCTAAGAAAATATGTACCTAACCCATCTTATATCCTATAGCCACAAATGGTGAAATTAAGTTCGATTTGTCATATAAGATGTAACTAGTGGTTATGGTAGACCATCGAGTTAAGAAATTATGGAATAAGGAAATTATGCTCGTCAAGGTCATTTACAAAAACCATTTAACTAAAGAAGCCACTTGGAAGGACAATGAGGAAATGAAAAGGAAGTATCCTCAATTGCTCAGCTACTAAGGTATGGGTAGACTCAAAATTCAAGGATGAATTTTATCAAGGAGGAGAATGTAATAACCTAAATTTAAAAAAAGGGGGAGGGGGAGGGGGAGGGGGAGGGGGCTAGTATGAAAATGAGACTATTTGGCTATCCTTTTTTCTTTTCTTTTCTTCTCTTCCCTTACAAAATTCTCTCCCATTTTCTCCTAATTTCTATTGTTTGATTCCTAAGCTAAGATCATGTTAAATTAGCTTAGAGAAACCTTGAACTTGTTGATTAAGTGGAGTTTAACTAACTTAGGAAACTTGGAAGAATTTTGGATTTGAGGAGCCTAGTGTAAAGTTAAGAATTTTGATCCATTGATATTTGAATTATGATGTTTATAAATAATTGATGATGATATTGAATTAGAGTTACTTGGGATTGTAAATTGCTTGAGGAATTAACTAGATTAAGGTTTGGGTTTTGAGACCCATTTGAGGAAAAGTGATTCTAGATGATTGTAATGATTTGAATGATGCTTAATTATCTTGGGTAAGTAAAATCAGAAGTTAATTTGAAGTGGAATCAAATGAATTTGAAAAATTGAGAGGTTGAAGATGATGAATAGTGAAAAATCTAAATTTATGTTTTAATTGGAGAGAATTTGGGGAAACCGAGTAATTAAGGCATATAAATGTAATTCAAGGTTAATGGAATGAGAATTGAATGAATTAGAATAGAATTGATCATTTAATCAAATTAAGAATTGATTTATTGAAGGTTGATTATTTAAGGAATAAGTTAAAGATTGGTAATGGAATGTGATTAGATGATTAATTAGAATCAATTAAGGGATCATAGGATTTTGTTAGATTATCGAATCGAGTCCTTCCAATCAATTCCATTTTTGTTCGATAATCTTGTACTTTAATTCTAGAATAATTCATTGTTGGGATTATTCCTTAGTGTATGGTATTGATGGATGATCCATCATTTTGTAATGTTAGATTCTTTAGAGCAAGTGACTCCATCCCAACTGTCTTGATTCCATACAGTTCTTTAATTTTATTATGAGTGGACATTATACCGTGTACTAATATATTTTACATTCCTTGAATTATGTCTATCATGCATCATTGGATTATGAATGAAGCATTCCATTAAAACTTAGATGGCAACGAGACTCCCCAAATATTCAAAATGTTTTCATATCAAAATGATTTGATATGAATAGAAAAAGGGATTTCAATGTGTTATGGAAATTGACATGTGATTTCAAATTTGATTGAATATGATATATACATTATTTTAAATATGGTATTTTCTAAAAATGCATGCATGGTAATTGCAATACCAATTTGAAATATATAAGTGCATTTGGTTTTCAAAAATATTTTTGAGACCCTAAGGAACCTAGCTATTAGAGGGTAGCCTTTGAGGTTAATGATACGAGGCTCCATTTAACGAGAAAGGTGTACTTGCTAGACCGCATGTCGACCAATATACAAAAACCTAGTCATGGGGGATAACCTTTGGGTGTTCACATCCAATGATACATTATTACCCCATGGGTGTATAAAATCTATATATGTGTTTTTGTATGAATATGATATATATATATATATATATATATATATGAATAATTTATTATGAAATGGTTTTGAACCATTTGAGTTGTGATATAAGATGTGTTTTTGATGTGCATGTGTTTTGAGACATAAGCATTGAATTTTGATAATGGATTTGAGAATATCATCATTAGTTCATTTCCTTCATTTAGTATATTATATAATGTCTACTCATTGAGCTATGGATTGCTCACCCTTCATTATTTCGTTTTATAGGATATTGAGGGATTGCTCATTGCTTCCTTTTGATTGCTTGATTCCAAATCGACACTTTGGTTGTTTGACTTACCTTAATTATAATTCCATAGAACTTATGTATATTTTGATTTGTTTTATCTTAGATGCTCTACAATTATAGCTTTGGATAGTGTATTAGGAGTTGATTATGAAAATAAAATTATGAATATTGATTTGGGATATTGAAATATGAATTATATTGTTTTAAAAGAAATATTTATTAAATTATGATAATGTTGATTGGAATGATGATTTGAGTGATATTGATTTGAGGACTATAGTATAAGTCCAATCATGATTTGAGGTTTAGTTTAGTATTCGAGGCTGGCTTGGGTTTAGGTGGGTCTCATGATCTCCTCGGTCTTCACACCGGTCCTAGCCCACTCCCGGGGCCATGACAGCTTATCAATTGATCCGGTATCACAATCATTGTCCAATAGCTTTGGACAATATATATGAACTTTAACATGATACATATACAAAAGACTCATGAAGAGTTGTTATCTATACTAAGGGAATGTCAACTTGACATTAACAAGAAGAACATAAGTTCTATACTTCTTATTAATAAGGGAAAAGGCATTCGAAGGACAAGAAAAGCCTAAGCTCCAAAAAAATGTGTTTACAAAAAGGATGAAAAAGCTTGAGGCTTAGAATAGCCCAAAAGGATGCGATCTACTTTCCTTATAACAAGAAAGGGCATTGGAAGCGCAACTATAAGGAGTATATAGAAGAGATGAAAAAGAAGTGTTCTACTAGTACCTCCGGTATTTATGTTACTAAAGCTAATTTTTCTATTTCTAATCCAACCTCGTGGTTATATAATACTAGATGTGGTTCTCATATTTATATAAATGTGCAAGAGCTTAGAAAGAGAAGGAAAATTTCTTCAAAAGAGGATGACCTACAACATTAGCAATGTATCAAGAGTTGGACTATTAGTTGTAGGCACCTATGAGTGAGCACTACCATATGGGCTTGTGCTTAGACTCAACAACTATTATTGCATCCCTAGTATAGACTATGAATATTATTTCCATTTCTTGTTTAGAACGGATACTTTTCATTTTATTTAAGAATAATGGTTGTTCTTTTTAAAAATGAATTGTTATATGGAAATATTTTAATTGATAATTGTTTATATTTTGAATATAGTGGAACTCCCATTAAATAACATATATGTCAAACGAATCAAATCAAATGATCTAAATAAACATATTTGTAGCATTATCAACTTGCCCATATAAACGAGAATCATACATCCAAACTACTTAGAAATGAATAACTAGAATCATTTGATGATGTCTATGAATCTTGTTTACTAGGAAAAATAACAAGAATCCCCTTTTAGTAGAAAAAGAAATAGGGCTACTAATTTTAATTATGCCTTAAACATAGAGATGTATCCGAGCCCATATCCACTCAACCAAGAAGAGGATATGATTATTTTAGAACCTTTAACGATGATAGATCATGTTTTGGTTATGTAAATGAGACAAATATTTAAAGCCTTTGAAAATTTCTAAGAATTTAGATTTAAAATCAAGAAACAAATTGGAAAAAGTATTAAGACATTTCCATCATATCGAGGTGGTGAATATTTAAGTATTGAATTTTTAGATTACTTAAAAGAGAATGGGATTCTCAATCAATGGACACTACCTAGTGCACCATAATTTTAATTTCTTAGAACTCGTATTTTATTCGAGTTGTATTTGTAGAAGCTTTGCAATTATAGTTTATGAGTATTGTATTAAGAATTAATTACGGATATTGATTGAGAAATACAAGGATAGCATTAAATTATGATTTTTTTTTTTTTGGAAATATAATGTGATGAATTACCTAAGAATATTGTAAGATGAAATGGTATTTGAGGTGATAACGATTTAAGAATTTTAGATTAGTATCCAAGGCTTGCCCGAGTTAAGGTGGGCCTCATAGTTCTCTTGATTCTCGTGTCAACCATGGCTTATTCCCGAGGTCTTAACACCTTTATTTTTAGGCTCGAGTGATGTTGATCTTTATACTCTAGCTTCTTCTTGAGTCCTTACAAGCCCTTAAGCTCATTCCATCCGTGTCTCTATAAAAGTTTGGCACTCCAGATTGGATCATTCCCACAACATACTACTTAATCTTATTTTATAAAGTAATTCTTATCAAATTTTAAAAAAGTTATTTGGCTCTTGCTTGTTTTGTCCATTAGAGAAAACAATTCGTTTATCTTTACCTTCCTCAAAAAAATTTAGTAATTGGTCTTTTAAATTTGATTTTCGGTGATGTATGAAGACATTCACCTAGTACTTCTATTGATGGTCATAAATATTACGGTACTTTTATTGATCATTATTCTATGTATATTTGATGTTTTGTAATACATAAAAAATCCGATGTATTTATTGATTTTATTCAATTCCAAAAAATAGTTGAACACTAATTTAATTTTTAGATAAAATAAATATAAACTAATTGGGTTAGGGAATTCAATTTTAATTGATTTTTAAAATCAATTGGTATAATTCATTGAATAGTGTGCCCTAATATGTATTGATAAATTAGGATTGTTGAGAGACGTCATCATCATATTATGAAAATGGGCCTTAATTTATTGGGCGAGGTAAGTGTTCTTAGAAAATATTTACACTATGCTTTCAAAATTGTTGTATTTCTTATTAATAGAATGTCATCTTAAATTATTAACAATAAATCACCATCCGAAATAATCTTTAATAGAAAACCCGACTACTCATTAGTTGTCTCTACTACCTTTATTTATGTCCCTATTACAAACATAAAATGGATTTTCAATCCACCCTTGTTTATTTCTTAGATATAGTATTTTTTCATTTAGGCTATCATTATTTTGACAAGAAAAATAATCATTTCTACATTGCCCATCAAGTTTTTTTTGTTAAAAATATTTTCTTTTATTCGATCATATAAGACTACTTTTAAAATTCTTCCCTTCGAAAATTTCTCTTTGGGCTGGCTTTCCCATTCAAGCCCCTAAGTACACCAATTTGATTTTTTTCTTTATAGGTCAACATCGCTCAACCTTCTCTCTTAATCCTATTTAGCCACACTTCATCCTACCACAAAATATGCATTCTAGCACCCATACCATATTTCTTTCTCTCACAAGACTCCAATTACCATAATGTGTTTCTACCTTCTCCGACTCCCACCTCTCCTTCACTAATTCTACATAACTTAGACAAACCTAATCCCTCTTAAAACACATCTTTATCTTCTCTAAATACTAAGAGTGTGAAGTCAAGCCCTTATATCATGTCTCTTTCTCCTATAAGACTATAAATACCCTAATATGTTCATACCTCCTTTAAGTTTCAACCACCTTAGAATTCTCCTTCATCCATCATGCATAAATTCTACAATTCTAGTCCTACTAGATATACATCCATACCATCTAAAAATGAAAACAATGCTTCACTTTCCCTTACTAGTCTCAATCTAGTACTAGATTTTAGTGCATATGACGTGAGCAAATAGATAATAAGTACTCATCTATCGCCACCTCGGGAGCCTAAACACACTCACCCTATGGTACTTCATTCCATAAGGACATTGCCTACGCTCAAGGCATTATTAACAATCTCTCATAGACACATCCTCGAGAGTTTGACTTGTTTCTCTAAAGCTAAAAAATTTACAAAATGGCATTCTTCAATGACTATCAATTTCAATGATCTCTTACACACTAACACTTGGACATTAGTACCTCCCATATGGGCTATAAATGTTTTTGGCAACAAATGGGTCTTTAAGACTAAGAAACATACGGATGGAAGCATTGAAAGGTATACGAGCAAGGTTGGTGGCTAAGGATTATCATCGGTAGGAAGGCATTGACTATGGTGGGACATTTAGTCTTGTGGTTAAACCCTCAACCATTTGGTATGTTCTTGCTTTAAAGGCTTCTTATGGATGGACTATCAAAAAATTAGATATGTATAATGCCTTTCTAAATGGTAGCCAACATGAAGAAGTATTTATGGCCCAACCTATGGGCTTTGTGGATCTTAGTTCCTTAACTATGTATGTCAACTAAAAACGTGTTTGTATGGTTTTGTAAGACTTACTCATAAAGGAAGCAATATAAACTAACTGCTATAAACCAAGTAAGATGATAAAACAAAGCTTTTAAAACTAAAGAAAATTGGTTATTAACTAATATATTTTCATTAAATCAAAATATGCTTAAATATAAAAAAATAATAACTAAAAAAAGTAATAAAAACTGAAAATGATTACAAAATCCAACATATAAACAAACACATGATGATATGATGTTAGAAGATGATTTAAGCCATGAACAACTACTTTTTAGCAATTAAAGAAAATGCATAACAAAAACCATAAGAATAGGTCAAAGCTTTAAAATGCAACATATGCGACCACCTAAACTTGCCTAATCATCAACTCGTTATACAATTAGTATCTACCGAGACATATTTACAACACTTGTCCTTGCTTCGAGTAATTATAGATTCCAAGCTTCTCTCTCATAAATTCGAACATGCTCTTAGGGAGTGTTTTTCTAAAAATATCGATAAGCTGATTTTTAGTCTTGCAATACAATATGCATGTTTGTCCATTTTTCTATACTTCCATTAAGAAATACAACTTGATGTTAACCTATTTAGTTTTCCCATGGAACGAGATTGTCAAAGATTGCAATAACTCGTTTGATTATCAATAAACACATTGGTGCTCTACTACTACTCTATATAAATATCAATCAAGACTTTTCTAAGTTGTAAGGCTTAATTCACAACTATTGTGGTAGCAATGAACTCTACTTTAGTAGTTGATTGAGTCATAGTCTCATTCGTCTTAGAATTCCAAGAGAACACTTATAAGGAAAAACTAAATTAGTAACCTAAGGTACTCTTCATGTCATTTATGGACCTTACCTAATCATTGTCGAATACCTATGAAAATTAAAATTCGACTATAATAGGACTTAACTCTATAATCCATAATTCCTTTGGCATATCTTAGAACATATTTTACTTGTTTTGAAATGCACTTCACTTGTACAATGCATAAATCTTGACAAGAAATTCATAGCATGCGGAATGTTAGGTCTTATAGTTACAAGGTACATTAATCACCCAATGAAACCTCTATAAATAGCCTCTTCCACCTTCTCTTCACCATCTTCTTTATTGAGTTTCTCCTTCGATTCATAAGAGTGCTCATTGGTTTATAATCCTCCATTTAAAATTTCTTTAAAATCCCCTTGGTATATTTCTTTTAGCAAATAAACACATCTTATTGGTTCTGTTTGATTTTTATGCTAAGAAAGTATGACATTTCTCCAAGGTCTCGCCATTTCAAAGACCTCCATCATCTTCTTCTTGAATTACTCATCGAGTTCGGTATTACTACTTGTAACTAAGAGATTATTAACATACAAGGAGAGCATAATAAAATCATATTCATCACCTATAAAATATAAGATTGATTCACTAAGACTTTTAACTAAGCCTAACTTTAATAAATGTTCATCAATCCTATATGATCGAGCCTTGGTGCTAGTTTCAAACCATATAAGGTGTTTTTGAGCAAACAAACTATATTCTCTTACCTTTTCTCAATAAAGCATTCAAGTTGCTCAATATATATTTCTTCCTCTAGAATTTCATTTAGAAATGCTAACTTCATATCAACCTATAAGATTTTCAAACCCTTAAGTAATGTAATAACTAGTAACAACTCTGATTGTATCTAGCCTTGTAACGAAGCAAATGTGTCGGGAAAATCCATACGAAAAATTTGAGCATACCCTTTTATCACAAGTCTTGCTTTGATTTTGTTGACGGAACCATCCGTATTTAGCTTTATTTAAAGCACACACTTGATGTTTATCACCTTCCTGTATTCCGGCATTTCCATAAGCTCTCAAGTCTAATTCTTTTCAATCATACTAAGCTTCTTCCGTATGACAACCCTCCATTTAATTTTTTTTTTTTTTTTGCTTCCTAATAGCTTGCAGTGCTCAAGAACTATAACATTACTTCTATGATAGATGTCAAAAAGGAACTTGGTGCCCCTTATAAGAGGTTTATCCACCGACTCATCCTTATTCTTCGGATGATCAAAATTTTGATTTTTTTTTCTATGTCATTCCAGCTCAACCGATGAGTGCATAATTAGC
Organism: Dovyalis caffra; assembly: GCA_963924115.1. NCBI lineage: Eukaryota > Viridiplantae > Streptophyta > Magnoliopsida > Malpighiales > Salicaceae > Dovyalis > Dovyalis caffra. The sequence goes on along the minus strand of CAWUPB010001198.1, from coordinate 2,077,394 downwards.
ATAATTTTTATGTTCTATTACATTGAAATTTCTAGTGTTTATTGTATTATTTTTAATTAATTACGATCATGATGATGGTTTTGAATTTTGTAGAAAAAATGGTGAAATGAAGTAAAGGAACCCTAAATCAAAGCAAGGAGAATGAAAGTCACCAAAAAGGCTTAGATGAGTCACACAACCATGCTATTTATAAAGAAAAATAGCTATTGGCCATGTGACATTAAGGAAGAAACCGTATGAATTGCTTAGTAATAAAGCCACATGGGTAGTAGCTTTCCACATGGCTAGAGAAAAGAAACCCATATGGTCGTGCATGTGTCAAAGCTAAAGCACATTCCAAGAGAAAAGAAGTAACATATAGGTAGAGTGCATTCCATACGGAATGTACCGAAAAAGACACGATCCTGTCTCATAAAGTAGGAAGAAGTCCACACGGGCAAAAGGAAGTTATATAGGATGAAGAACAAACCCACATAACCGTGTGCCTATGCCTATCAAAGCATGCAACACCAATCTTCTAAGGCTCTAAGCTATGTGAAATGAATAACAATTTGTGTGTCTTTACTAAACAAATCGTGTGACTATGTAGAGTCGACACATATGTGATGTAACCCTACTTCTAGTTGTAAATAGTGATGTTAGGATTTGTTTTTAGGGATTCCAAATTTTAACGCCTACCATAGATATAAAAATTCTCTTTTGTAACCCATTATAAATAACTAAACACCCATCTTAGTTGAATCAAGTTAAAGCTTTTGGTTAAATCGTTATGAGATTATAGGTTTCATTCTAAACTTATCTTATTTGAGTATTTTATATTTTTCTACATGATTGGTTTATGGTTATGTGATTAATTTGATTAGAGTGCATGCTAGTTGTTTGATCATCTTAACCTATTGCTAGATAAGCATTCAAGTCCGTGTAATTGCTTGTCTAAACTTATCTGTGGTAGTAACTTAGGGTTGATGATTATTTTTTATGTTTTCGTTTAATTCTTTAAAAAATATAGAACTAGATTATATTTTTCTAGCATCTAGAAGGGTGGTTTAGCTTCACCTATCTTTCTTTAATTAATGTTGTTATTCGATTAAATCTATCTAGTGCTTAGTAGGTTGTTCGGTATCTAGGAAATTAATCAAGTATCATATATTTAGTTAATAACTCGGTAAGGAAAGACCGAGGATAACATACATGTTGTTATCCTATGGTGAATATCCATATTTAGGATAGGTTAATAATTGAATCGATGATCAATAACCAAGCCAAAAATGGACACCGAAATTCAACTAAGGCTTCCTTAATATTGTTAATTCTAATTATTTTAGTTGCTCACAAACACCTCAAACACAAACCATCCTTCCTATTTATTATTTTTATACTACAAAATAATCAATCAAGTGAAACTATTAATTAAGTCACTTTCCTATGGGTTCGACCCTTACTTCCCCTATCTACACAATTGTGGTTAGGTTCCACGAGGATAATATAAATAATTAATTTATTAGTGGTATGACACACCATCAAATTTTGGTGTTGTCATTAGAGAGGATTGCACTCGAAGATTAATTATTTCTTGGTATTTTGATTGTTATTATGTTTATATCGAGTTGGTACATAACCAGTGTCATAACCAAATGACTTGATTTTCAACCTAGAATCGAAAAGAGAATTGAGCAAATTGAGAAGAGAAGCTAGACTAGCTTTAACATAGAGGATTCGAGTAATCCAAAAGAGTAGTTTCATTTGGCATAGCTACTATTCTTGAATTTTTTTCATCAAGTGGCTATAAAGAGAGATAACGACTACAAATAGGACGAATAGAACTTTAAAGGAGCCTACTGCTTTCGATCTTAATTGACAACCCTTGTGTATCAAGTTTCCTAATCTTGATTTTGCATTTGAATTAAAATCAAGACTAATACATTTTTTGTCAAAATTCTAAGACATTACCGGAGAAGACCCCTATAAATATTTGAAGGAGTTCCATGTGGTCTCGCTTAACCATGAAACTATAAGAAGTATCGGATGAGCAAATTAAATTACGAGCATTCCCTTTTTCATTAGATGAGGATGCTTAGGATCGGTTATATGATCTCCCTACGGTAATTATTGATTTATGAAACTAGATAAAGTAGGCCTTCTTGTTGAAATATTTTCTTATTTTGAGAGCTACGAGTATAAAGAATGAGATCTATGGTATTAGATAGTTTAATAAAGGGAAATTGTATGAATATTAGGAGCGGTTTAAAAAGTTATATGCCGATTGCCCACACCACCAAATTTCCGATCAACTATTGATTGTATACTTTTATGAGGGATTACTTCCTATGAAGATGAGCATGATAGATGTTGTTAGTGAAGTAGCACCGATAGATAAGACACCCTATGCTCGTAAGAGCTCGATATCTAACATGGTTGTGAATTCATAGCAGTTTAATGTAAGGGTTGATCATGCATCAAAAAGGGTAAATAAAATTAATATATCTAGCTTAAAGTAGCAAATATCTAACTTGACTTCACCGGTGTGATAAATGGCCACAGAAAATCTACAAGCTATTAAAGCTTGTGAAATGTGTTCGATGATAAGTCATACTATTGGTCCATGCCCAACACTCGTAAGAAGGGCACACTAAACATGTTAATGCTATTAAGAATTTTAGGGGTGTTCAATCAAGACCCTATGACCCTTTCTCCAACACCTACAATCCCGGTTAGCGAGACTACTCCGAATCTTAGATATGGAGACAACCAAGTAAGATGGGTAGAATCTCTTCCAATAAAGGTCACAAGGATATCAACCCAAGCCTTTTTAGGAACATGCCCTCAACACTCGGATAATTCATTAGAAGTAAGGGTAAAGTCTTTTACCTTGAGTATAAAACAATTTCAACAAGAGACAAGGTCTAACATTTAGAACTTTGAAAATTAGATAAGTTAAATGTGACTATAGTGAGTCATCTAGAGGGAAATTTCCATCCTAAACTATGCTCTTAAAGTAAAACAACTATCCTTTATTAGTGTACTCTTACTATGATCACAGATTTCTTGAGTAGATATTTATCTAAATACATAGTGATAACTCCTTTAGTATACAAAGAATGACATGTCCTATTTTAGCCATCCACCTATCTCTCTTAGATTCCTAGTGCATCTAATGAATCACCTATTTGCAAACCTTTATTAGGTCCATCAAAATGAGTGTCAAAGTATATAAATCCTTTAATGATATAACCATGATAACTTCAAATCAAAGGACTAGTCGTACCCATCTCATATTAATGATATAACCATGATAACTTCAAATCAAAGGACTAGTCGTACCCATCTCATATGAGATTCCCATAGGCTAAATCAAATGAGTTCTCATGATGAGTCAAGTCTAATAATATATTCTCTAATATTAATCTCCTAAGCGTTTGCTTTGGTATCACCATGTCAATAGGTGTGAAATCTCCTATTGCTATCTTATAGCATTAACATAGCACTTATAAGTCTTACCACATATAGTCAATATCCATTCTTGACAATGCTACAACTTGGGACATTTAATGATATCATTTAAGTATATTAATATTTATCTCACATCTTTCGATCAATTATTAATGCTATGTATATCATTTGGACTTCTATCTAATTCTATTCAATAAATATAACTAATAAGAATTAAGAGAAAGATTTTTTTATTAATAAAATAAATAATACAATATTATAATCAATCAAACATATCTAAACAAGGTTGGATCTTGAGCACCTACACTAACAATTCCCTAAAGAGTTCTTGATCATATGACATATGATGAGTGTAGCCACTATCTATGAACCAGCTTCTCACTTGAATTGCTATTGAAAAAATAAGAAGTTACAAATAACTACTCTTCCTCTCTTACCGGTCCGCAACTTACATGTCATTTTGATGTTAAAGGTTATTCTTGCAGATCTTCTCATGATGTCTAATTTTATTGCATTTACTATATTTCACATGTGGCCTTTTCTAGCACTTGAAAGGAGGATGACCTTTATTGTTACAATTTTCACATGGAGGATAATTCTTGTTATTGTTGCCACAATTATCGCAATTATTAGCATAAGCTCCTTTTGCATTAGTATTTTTCTTTTTTCTTTTTTTTTCTTTTTCTTTCATTTGTTGCCTTTGATTGATTTGGAGCTTAGCTCACAAAGCTCCTTCTACTAAGCCTTCATACCTCATTAGCCTTCTTTGCTCTTGAACTTATCATGAATTCAATAGTTCCGCCAAGGTGAAACTTGAATGATCTTTAGAATTCTTCAATGAGAAAATTATTGCTTTAAATTTTTTAAGGATCGTAACAAGAAATTTTTGAACAATTCTAAAAGCAAAAAATTCAGTACCAAGTAATCTTACCATATTGACAATGCTTAAAAATCTATTAGAGTACTTATTGATTATCTTTGATCCTTCATTCTTTACACCCCAAACACCCTTATCAAATTCAACACTTTCATCCCTCCGATTCTCTCATCATCTTCATATTCTTTCTTGAAAAAAATCCCAAATGGTCTTTACTGATTTTAAGATCATGATCCCGGTAAAGATTATTAGTGACACGACTATAAACCGGCATGATTTTGCTTTTGACTTCCTTTGCTTTATTTCTTTGTGATTCTTGATTTAAGCAAGTGTTGAATTATTAAGTAATGAAGGAACTTCTTAGTTCTCTTCAATAACCTCCCAAAGATCACTAGCATCTAAGTAAGCCTCCATTCTCACTCGTCCAAACTAGATAATTTTCACCATAAAAAATAGGTAGAGCTATTGCCGTGATTGGTGAGTCCGAATTCATTTGTTAATTGATTTTAGTAAGGTGTTTAGGTTTTTTTATGGAAGGTTCACTTAAATTCACTCACAAACCCCTTAAGAAGAAAGCTTTAATACCAATTATAGGACTTTACTCACAAAGGTAGCAATGTAAACTAAAGGCTATAAAACAAGTTGATAAAACAAAGCTTTTAGAACTCAAAAAAATTAGTCGCTAATTGATACATTTTCATTGAATCAAATTGCGCTAAAATTCAAAAAATTATGACTGAAAAAATCAATAAAAACTTACCATGATTACATGATTTAACCCATAAACAAAACATGATGACTTGATGTTTGAACATGATCTAAGCCATGAACAACTACTTTTTAGTAACTAAAGAAAATGCATAACAAAAACCATAAGAATAGGTCAAAAATTTAAAATGCAACATGTGCAGCAACCTAAGCTTGCCTAGTTAGCTACATTTGTACGATCAGCGACTATTGAAGCATATTTGCAACAGGTTTGAAAAAGTCACCACAAGCTTAGTTCTCCTACCTTCAAAAATTTTTGGTTGCCTTCAAGTTTGTAGGCTGAAAGATTGACTCATCTCTATTTTCCTATCATGTCAAAGACTATAGAGTTTTCCTTTTAGTTTATGTAGACGATATATTGCTTATCGGTAACAATGCCTCCTTTTTGAAATTTGTAATAAATGTTTTGAATTCTTGTTTTACAACACATGGACATATGTTGTTTTTTGGGCATTAAAGTAGTCAAAACAAAGCACAATATTATTTTGTCTCAGCAAAAATATATCACTAATATTCTAATAAGGTAGGGAATGTCATCTTGTCAACTTGTGGCAACTCTATGCTGACCTCACCTAAATTGACTAAGATTGGCAGCATGATTATTGATGATCCTACCTTGTATCATCAAGTAGTAGGGGCTCTATAATATACCACTTTAACAAGGCCTAACATTGCTTATACTGTGAACAAGGTATGTCAATTCATACATCATCCATATTCAAACCATTGGATTAATGTGAAACGTGTATTACATTATCTTAAGAACACTTCTAGTCATGGTCATCACATTAGATGGTCAAAGACATAGAACCTATCTCGATTTTCTTATTCATATTAGACCAAATCCTTGGACGATAGAAAATTAACGAGTGTCTATGCCGTTTACCTTGGGTCGAATCTTATTGGATGGAAATCATTTAAGCAAAAAACAATAGCCCGTGGTTCTATAAAACCAGAGTATAAACCAGTCGTTGATTTGGCTATCGAACTTTCTTGGGTTATTTCTCTAGTGGGTGAATTAGGTGTTTCTTAATACTCAAAGCCAATTATTTGGTGTTATAATATTAAAGAAACTTACTTAGCTATTAATTCAGTCTTTTATATGTGTACTAAATATGTGAAAATATATTTTCACTTTGTCAGAGATATGGTGGCAATAGGGAGTTTACAGGTGAAGCTTGTTTTAACTCAAGATTAAATAGCTGATATTTTGACAAAACCATTATTCAATGCACAATTTTCTTTCTTAAAGGACAAACTCAAAGTTAGAGAATGCTCATTGTCAGATTGTGGGGGAGTGGTAAGACAAGATTTTGCAACAGACAACCTAGCCAGCACTAGACACTAAACAGAAGTCACAAATTTTGCTACAAATTATCCCAATAATAAGTTGTTATTGTAATCAGATAATGTTAGTAGCTAGATAGAACTGATCTTGTACACTTATCATTCTATTGTTATTATTCCTACTGCAACATGTAACACTATAAATGATGACTTAACTTCTGATTAAAATACTAAAGAGAAATTTTATTCCATTCATACCTCTCTATAAGATTAACTGCCATCAACTAAGATGGATTCTCTATCATCGCATTCAAATTCCTAGTGGTAGTAGCAACTTTATCTTTAGAGTTTCTTAAGCAACTTTATCTTTAGAGTTTCTTAAGGTACGTATCCCGTGTAAGTACAATTAATTTTTATGCTGTGAAGAATGTATCTTCAAGAGGGATTGTTGAACTTGCATATTTATTTTACATGTTTTGGATTGATTGGTTAAGACTTGAATTTGGATTACCCATTGCTAGATAGTTTGGCATATAGCTAAATATAGGCTAGGATTGTCTATTTGGTTTGAAACTTTGACCATCACATCTGTTTGGTCTAAATTTACTTTGGTAAAAATTTCATTAAAAAAGAAGAAGATTTCACTATAAGGTTTCAGAGTTCTGTCTAAGTCTATATTCAGTTAGCCTTGTTTGTGATTTGGGCAGTGCTTGTTTTTGAAGCTTATTTTGGGCCGAATTGTTTTTGTCGGTCTCGGCTTTGATGATTATTTGCATTTTCTTCCGCATAATTAAGGTAACTTCATCTATCCAGCTTCAGGACGAGGTCCATATCATGAAAACAAGCATCCTCTTCCTTGCAGTGGGACTAGTATGGTCCAGGACTAAGGAACTTGAGTAACAACCAATTATCGCAATACAGGTTAATGCTAATCCCTATTATGGACCTCAATTAATAATGCATGCGCTGACTTTCTAAGCCTCATCAAGCTTATTCCGGATATTGGTGTTGGATTTGGATCGGAGTCCGCTGATCGCCAATGTTTTGTCAAAACGTATATTAGATCATCTACTGGATATGATCAGAATGCCGCGTCCCCTTAGAACATACTTTAATTTATTTTGTATTGTAGCTGCGTACTTGAATCAAATTGGAAGTTGAGGTTTGGCAAATTTATGATCCTTGCCTTTGAGGTTAATTTAGTATGCATAAACTTTGTTTCATGAAAACAAAACAAAACAAAACAAAAAAACAAAATCATGCATACACTTTGTTAGCTTCATACTAATCAGTACTGTCTCATCTAAATATGACTTTATTCTTTCCACATTAATATGCACTAGATCTTAATCGTAAAGTAGTTCTCCCACCCTATGAAGGCCCCCTTACTCTTAATCCAATTTCTACATTCGAGGTTTTTAATCCAAAATTTTCTAGTAGATCTAAAATTTCGAAGCTCATATCATTTTTGTGTGACTTGGTAGAATATGGATGCTTCTCTATTTAGGACATGCACGATATTAAGCCATGCTAATTTCCTTGGACAGCTTACTGTGTACAATTAAAGCATTAATTCTTACTATTTGATTGTTTAGCTCTAACAATCTTCAGAAAAGACGAAGCAAGATTTGCTTAGAATTACAAGAACGTTTGTCATCCTCAACAACGTTTATGCAGACTAAGAAAAAAACAGCCAAATGGAATGCCGGCCAACATTCTTTCCGTTACATTGATTGATACTATCAAGGTCCCAAATATTAGATTATTTGTACAGCAAAAAGGAGAACAAAAATTTGAAAATGTACATGACATTATATACGTACTCTTGTGAGATAAGCCAAAATCAAAGCACCACGCACTCCCTCCCTCTCTCTCTCTCTCTCTCTCTCTCTCACACACACACACACACACAGCCATGATGATGGATAGGAGATTTAGCAGGGATTCCTCAAGAGAAAGCAAAGGGTCTATAACCCTGCAAAAGAAAATTCTTGAGTCTCAGAGACCAAAACCAACCAAAAATGTACCAGACCTCACAGATTTCATGAATGACATGTTCTTTGGGACCATGGACAATGACAAGAAAGCCTATAACTTAACTGGAGGCCATTTGGAAGACGAGGAAGAAAGTTTCGATGACAGTACAAGGAGCAACAGCGGTAAGCTAACTCAGGAGTGGCTAGAAGAAGCTAGACGTATGGTAGCATCATCTCCTCCAAGGTGTGAATCCCCTTCTAGACTCGTTGGATCACCGAGGTTTGCAGCTGTTTCTGGCAGACTGTCGTCAGCCTCAATACTTGATAGGAGGGATCCACTCTCCAGGTCTGCTAGAAGGTATGTGATGATTTGCATTTGATCCATGTGCTGCAAAATGAAAGAAAAATGCAATTCAGTACTATGGTATGCTAATGCAATGTTCTTTTCCTGTGACAATTATTCTCGTCTCTTCAGGCACAGATCAGTTGAAGGATTCAGTGGAGAAATACTAACCAAATCAGAAAAACATAGCCGTAATAAATCAGAATCATTATTCGAAACTCATGCAGAGCCATCCCCAGCATCGCAGGTCCAAAAGTGGTTCTCCAACATCCTTAAACCACCCTCCAATTCCATTGCCCCGCCAGACCCCAGCAGCCCCCAACAATCCAACGACCATACGTCCCCATTCTTGGATCCACCAGCTCTGAATCTGCCACCTCGGCAGTCAACATACCGAAAGTCCCGGTTCCAAACGGAGCCCCCTGCAACCACCCTCCAAGGAATTCCAGTCACTTCAAGTAGAACTTTCCAGGCAGCTCCAATATTACGACGAAACACTCAGTTGCTCTCTCCACCAAAGAATCTCATCGAGTCAGCTCACAGGAGATCAATATCATCAAACACATGTTCCGAACAAGAGGCTCGAACACTGTCCCCACCAAAGAATCTCGTGGAGTCGGCTCACAGGAGGTCTATATCAAAGTCTACTTGGTCCAATGAGAAAGTTGCACTAAAGCCTAATATAAGTGCGTGGCAAAAGGAAGAAGAGGGAGAACAAGATTTTAGTCTTAATGGATTCCTTAAAGAGCAAAAAATCAAGATTGGGAAGATTTTAAATAGGGAACTTGATTGTAAGGTTAAAATCATCCTTTCTGGTCCTTCAAAGAGTTAAGTACATTTTCATTAATGAATAATTGGTTGACATTTTCAGTAGCAGACAAGTGCATATTAAATAGGCTTTTCATGTTGACTGTTAAAGCAATGTCGCTGATATTATGTGAATGCAGGTACTAGTTCAATGGTAGCAGCGATATGCTATGCGTGGTTGTCGGCAAATAGGCTGATGAAGAATAAAGGAGGAGGTTACCGCGACGAATCTATGGTGTTACCTGTGATGAATATAAGGAGAGGCAGAATGTGGAAGCAGAGACAAGCTGCGTGGTTATTCCGCCATGTTGGCCTCGATGCTACCTCATTACTCTTTGTTGATGAGGTAATTTTAACAAATGTTCATAACATGCTATTTGAGTTTCATTCTCCGAAGAATGTTGGGTTGTTGTTTTAATAAACAAGCATTACCGAATTTTCCTCACTTGCAACTTAATTTCTTCCTTAATTAGTTTTTGAATTCTTCATCTGACGATTTAAATTTGATTGAAACGAAATGAAATTGGTTATGCTTACCTCCGACTTATTCAGATCTCATGTTCAATTACTAGAATTTAGTTCCCTGTAATGAAAAAAAAAAGTTCACTACTAAAATACTACTGAACCTTCTGAATTTATCTACAATACAAGCAAATACCCTGAATCTGGAGAGAAGGTAGATACAGGAATGGGGCTTTGTTATTCTTCTTCATTTTGTTTACATTATTTGGCAATGAAAATAGTTATAGAAGTAACTCAATGTGAATTGCCATTTTGGGGTCAGGTGGATTTGGAGAGTTTGATGATGGAAGGGAAATTAAACGTCCTTGTCGTTGGGCAAGATATCCTCAGAACTAACAGCGAGGTCAGTACACAACTATCAATAAGACAGGATGGCATAAAATGTTGGAAATATTCTGATTCCTATGTTAGTGAGTAGTTTAGGTCATCACTAATTATCAGTACTTAATGTTACTGGTTCTCTGCATAGGTTGGATCACAGTGCACTATTCTGACCGATAATTATTGCGAAGATGCCTACGATCTACTTCAAATTCCAGTGCTGAAGAAGCTTTTGGTAAGTTACTAAATTATGCATTAACAGCTCAAGTATAACACTGTAGTTAAAATGACTTCCTTTTCTTGGTTGGAATTCTCAATAGTTTCGTGTGCTACAGCTTGCAGGTATCCTGTTAGATACACTAAATTTGAATGCATCGGCTACTAGTTATACGACAAGAGATGCAGAAGCAGTTCAGTTGCTACTAGTTGGCTCAGCCCCAAATTATCGGAATGTCCTTTTTGATCAATGTATGGTATTGCGTGCTCAAACCAGCAGGAATAATTAAGTTTCAAATTATCCTTGTCTCGTGGTTCATTTCTTTTGTCTTTTGTTCTCTATTAGTGATGCAAGATCAAAGAGACAGCTCCTTTATTGAAGCATTGAGGCACAACTATGGAAAGTTCCCCAGTGAGGGTAAGCAGCTACCTTTAATTATTATATGTAGTGACAATCTAGCAGGTTTGCTGATGTTGGACAAGAATCCCAACAAAATTATAATGGCATTGGGTCAAAAAGATATTATTATAATCATCATGTGATTACAAAAGGTTAGTCTTGTGTAATTGTTAGAGTATGATTCACATGAAGATGACACTGAACTTCTATTCATGCAAATGCTTAACAGTGAATTGAACTTGATCATTGTGGTGCTTGAATCCATGTCCATCTTTACTTTCCGTATTCTTTTACCTTTTTGTCAACTTACAGAGGCTGCATGCTTTGTTTCTATATTTTCCTGGAGAACATATAGGTGGTCATGATAATGGAGCACAAATGGATCATAGAGGAAGAGAGAGGAAGTCAACCTCTGTCTCTCACCATGAAGCCATCCCAAAGATTTCGGATAAAAACTCTCTTAATGTGAGAAATGGAAAACTTGAGAATACAACAAAAGCAGGTAATGCTTAATTCATTTTAGTATTTCTGATCTTTTTTCTTTTTCTTTTTCCTGATTGAATGCTTCTGATGGTTTTTGTTGCTCCAACTCCAACTCCACCATGAAGCCATCCCAAAGATTTCAGATGAAAATTCTAATAATGTGAGAAATGGAAAACCTGACAATACAACAAAAGCAGGTAATGCTTAATCGATTTTAGTACTTCTGATCTATTTTTTTTATTGAATACTTCTGATCATTTTTGTTGCTTCAACTCCAACTCCAAATTTTGTCATCCTACTGGTATTCATCCTTCAAACTCTAATGTTGTTTAACACCATTTTAATAACATAGCAGCTCCTGCGGCAGCACCGACGGTGGCAAATCCTAATGCCTCTCGCGGACAGAACAAGTTCTTCCTGGCAAAGTGGTTTGGTTTTGGTAAATGAAGATCATAAAAGCGTTAATTTGTGACAGGATTAGATTTTGTTTTATTGAATAGCTGGTGTTTCCCTGAAGAAAAATGCCTGTTATGCCTAATTTATTAGACTATGATTATTTATTTTGGATGAAACAACAATGCACTAAATAGTCATTGGCAACATTGTAGCAATCGTTGTTGATGGCGGCAATCTTGTTGTTTACAAATAATTGTTTTCACTTCCCAGTCCATCAAAAGGAAGTATTTTGTCGTCCATATATTGTGGTATAAATACAACTATTAATACCACTACACTTTTAGACACGATCCAGTAATTACTTTTTTATGTTTTGTCAGAACACAGGAAGTGCTATGTACATATATAATTGCTTAGTTTATGTGCTGCATGATTGAACCTGAAAAACCACAAGGAGATTAATTTCATTATGAATTTCAAGATTGGCTTTCCTTTGTTTTGTTTATGTTTGTAGCTATTTTGTTTACTTCTTTCCATTTAGCACAAGATTGCTTCTCTGGCAGTTAAGCACCAGAAGACAGCATTCTAACGATCATCATAGATGACCAAAACATGTGTGTTGGTTCAAACTTGTTTTGCAATCACGTCATGTTATTTTTTTTTCTTTAATCCAAGGAAATTACCAATTTATAATTTTAAATTAAAACATCCAACACTATGAAAAACTATTTAATGGTATCTTGTTAATATTTCAGGACAGCCAAAATCCCCTGCCATCTTAAAATATAATACCATTTATTTTATTTTTTACTTTTTTTAACAATAATATTATGTCATTTGGCCACTCTTACTTCTATCATACATGATACGGTACTGACAGGAAAACTTATATCCATTAGGAAGCCTGACCTTATTTTAAACCTATATTGATTTAACTTTTCATTTTGTTTTTTGTCTTTTTTCCTATCTTAATCTCGTTCTAGAATTTTTTTTTTAATCAAATTTAAATAAATAAATTTTGAAAACTGAAAAAAAAAATAAGATATATCTGTTCATTCACTCTAAAAATTGAAATAAAAAAAATCTTTTATCCAAAATATCATTTAATGATTTAAATTTATCTCTATCATAGTAAGCAAATTTTGAGAATAAAATAAAATATTTATAGTGTTTTTTAAAATATGAAGGGATTTTTTTATTTTTTTTATTATTTTTAGTTTTTTAAAAAATGATCATATATATTTTTTTAGATTTCTTTTAATTTATCTATCTAAATTTAGTATAAAAATAGAAAGATAATATTAAGACAAAAAAAAAAAAAAAACCGAGTTGACGGGTGTCACAATCATATGGGACTAACGAGTGTTATTTAATACCATTAGCCTAAAAAATTAACATATAGATGAGATTAAGATGGAAATGAAATAAAATGAGTCAAACTTAAGATCAAAAAGATTGAAAAGCCATAGCAAATATTAAAAAAATAAAAATAAAAATAAAAATACCCCTTGTTGTAGATTTTTTATGTCGACCTTAATTAAGAAGATTTTGAAATAAAAGATAAAATAATGTTCAAAACTTAAAAACAATTTTCATTCATTGATAAGAAAAAAATGCTTATAAATTAAGATTCTTCCTCCAAATATGATATTAATGTAGAAATTCAGTTCTTGAGAATCATAAACTCGAGTTGCGGTGATAATAAAGTACTAAGGAACAAATCTACCAACCTATAAACTTGTCAACCTACTTTGATTATTGCCTATCAACTACTACCTATAATTTATCGCCTAATAAGTTTCAAAAATACCGAAACTTGAGATAGTGTTCGCTTTTTGCGTGTTGTCGCGTTGATTGTTGATTTTTTGTGCTTTTCTTCCTTTATTGTAATTGGTATTTATAGGCCCTTGGCTCCTTCATAATTTTTTCTAATGCTCGATTTATTATTATTTTTTTTGGCTTCCTATTTATTTGCTGCAATACTTCATGTTTTCTTATTACCTTGATCATGTCTCAATTTCATCTTATAACAACCCATTTTCCTCCTAACAATTAGGAAGCATATCTCGATAGTTATCTTATTACAACTAACTTATCTATTTGTTAGAAAATCCAAATATTGGGTATAAAATATGTCTTCTTTCTTTCCATATGTGAGTGTTTACCTCACCTATGGAAAAAAAAATCTCATTATGAACTCTTCTTATTCTCTAAAGTTTTCCTAATCTCTATTTTTTTTTTAATGCACCTTTTTCTTCATTCAATCTAAAAGCCTTCTTGAAATCTACTATTTGGGAATGTCACCCTATGGAACAAAGCTTTAAAGTGATGACTAAAATAGAAGACCTTGAAACTAAGGTCGTGACCACATATGAAGAGTTGCAATTTATTAAGCTAACTTCTCATAACAACAAGGTCAAACTACCTTGATTTCAATAAGAGTCCGCAACTTTGCAAGTACAAATAAAAGTTCTCTCGTTATGTGAACAAGGATGGATCGTTTTTTCCTTTTAGACCACTTAATAGTTAGATTTTCTAAAGCATTTCTATAACATGCAATGTTATTTTATAAATGAATGGAACTTAACTGTTCTTACACATATCTTAAATGTCTTACAAACAAAAAACATGACCATAATTAATCATGGTAAGAAATTAAAGATACATCATATATATAAAACTATAAGATCAATAAAATAAATATCACTTTCAATTTACGTGACCCTAACAACTAGCTAAGATGACAATTCTCATGGATGAATAAGATAGTCATATGGAATCTTATTGGTTGTTTTTCATCATTTTCATCATGGGTATTGAAATATATGGTAGGATTCTCATTTGGATTTATATTTTTGGATGATTTCACTTTTATAATAGATGTATCATGATCATTCATCATGATGAAGGATCATACATCCTATGAAAGTGCGGAATAAACAAAAAAAAATTCCTCCATCTAAGGCCCCAAGATCAAGTCGTTGAATCTACTAACCATACATATATGAATAATAAGTTATAAGTTAAAAGATTATCTCTTGTAATGCAGATTTAAATTCCTTTTTAGTAAAGCCGTCCAAGTGTCCGGCCTTTATTGATGATCCACGCAGTCTAAGTATCCACAAAGAAGCACTCAAAATTAATGGGGTACTAACTCCACCTTTTCTGATTTTGTATTTTCTCTAGAAATCAATCCCGGATAATTTTGTGACAACCTTAAAAGAGAGGAAAAGAATAATTCTTCCTAGGGTTTAGGAGAAAACTATTTTCTTTTTTATTTTCTCTCTTGGTTGTATGCCCTAGGTAATTTTTAGGCTAGCCAAATTTTCTCTCTCCTTTTTTTCTTATGTTGGTCGAATTTTCCTCTCCCTCCTATATATTTATAGGAGAGTTTCCTTGTCCAAGGATAAGGAGAGAGGAGGCTATGAGTCCATAAAGGACTTTAGGTTGTTACTTCCTTATCCTCCAAGCATGAGGAGTTATTTTGTATGTGAACTATTTGATTATTATCTTTAAAACATTCAACCTTATCCAATAAGGTTGATGTTTATCCTCCCTCCAAAATTATCTTTAAGCTTTTAATTAAATCTAATGAGCCAAAACTATTTTACCCTAATTAATTTTTTTGGACTATCCAAATAAATATTTTTAGATTATTTTGACAAGGTCTACATTAGAAAATAATTTTCTAAAATACCCTTTAACCTAAATTAGGAAACTCTTTTCCTTTTAAGTTCTTTATTTTCAAATTTGAAACTAACTTCCAAATTAGGAAACCGATTTCTAAAATAGGAAACTTTCCATCTTGGAAACTCTTTCCAAAATAAGAAACCTTTTATAATTGAAAACTTTTTTTAATATCTTTACTTTTTATTTATAATATGAATATTTAAACTTATGCGTGTGACTCAATAGACTCTTAGATATGTTGGCAATGTATCAAGAATAAAAGACTCCTCTTTAATCTCTTGACACATAAATTAAGATTGACCTCTAGCAAGGCATCATGACTACCCAATTCTCTAGGAGGATTAGTTAATCTATTATTACCTTTCTCGAGTATGGTTATCATACAATTTAGTTCTCATGTCAACTTATCATAATGTGATCTTAAACTTAGTTATTAGTCTTGTTCGATTATGATCACATAATTTTTCTTCGATTTTCAAATGTCTTAGCTCTTCGACTAGACCAACTATGCTCTATTGGTGTATTCATACTATGACCATAGATTTATTGAGCGTACACTTTTATTAAAGTGCAATTTGATAACTCCTTTAACATACAAGGAATGACATGTCCTATCTTAGTCATACACCTATCTTCATTGGATTCCTAGTGCACCCAACGAATCGCCCACATGCAACCCATTAATGGGTCCATCGAAATGAGTGTCAAAGTCCATAAGTCCTTCAATGAGATAGCCGTGATGACTTCAATTCTAAGAACCATTTGGACCCATCTCGTATGAGATTCCCATAGACTAAAACCAAATAGGTTCTCATGACGAGTCAAATCCAAGTAATATATTCTTTAACATAAATCACCTAAATGCTTGTTTTGGCATCACCATGCCAATATGTGTGAGATCTCTTATCGCTATCACATAGCATAAGCATAGCACTCACAAGTCTATCCGCATTTGTCAATGTCCATTCTTGAAAATACTATGACTTGGGATATTTAATGATATCATTTATGTGCATTAGTGTTTCTCTCACATCTTTCGATCAATCACTATTGCAAATGTATATCATAAGGAATTCTATCTAATTCTACCGAACTTATCAACGTGTAAACATAAGAATTAATAGAATAACTTCTTTATTATTATAAAAATAAATAATGCAATAATATATTAACTCGAGCTCATCCAAACATGGTTGAATCTTGGGCATCAACACTAACACATGATTCCAAACCCAAATATAGAATTTTCTTAAAGCCTTGTAATGATTCTTCTAATTCAAGATTTTGATCATTAACCATAATTTCATAATCCGAATATGAATTTTTGTAAGATCTTGAAATGCTTTCATATTTGTAATACTTTGATCATGAGTATTTATGGTGACCTCAAGATCTAAGTTATAATTCATATTGTGAATCCGTTGCACCTTAGGTCCATAGACTTGTCTTCGTAGCCCCCAAAATGTATTTAGGGTCGATTCCAAGGGTTGATGATTTGCTTTTCTAGGTCTTTCATTTGCGCTTCTGTAATTATAGTTTCTAGTTCCTACAACCTTTAATTAAGATCTCTAGTCTCTGCAGAATCAATATCTATAGACTTGTAATTAAAGCTTCTAGTTCTCGTAGCGTCCGTATTTATAGACCTATAATTAGAGCTTTTAGTTTCTACGGAGTCTATATTTACATATCTATAATTATAGCTTCCAATCCTTACAAAGTTTATATCTCGTAGACCCGCAATTATAACATCCGGTCTCAATAAAATTAATACCTACGGACTTATAATTGGAGCCTCCAGGTCCCTACAGAATTAGTATCTACGTACCTACAATTATAGCCTCTAGCCTTTGTAGAGTTAGTATTTAGATCCGCATATGATTTTTTTTATGGGATGATTAACTTCTCTAATAACTTAAAATCTTTGTGTGTGAGGGTTAGATCTAAATGATGAATTGTATCTTTCATCATAATCTCTCACATTCTAATAGAAGTTATTATATGCCTTTGCGAGCAAAGTTGTCTTATTGTTAGCCAATTTTAGTTTCTTGTAGTGATTTTTTATGACTTATATTTTTAGCCTATGTTACTCCTTTAACTCGTTGATCTATGGTCTTATGTTTAATGTCTATATCCTTACAAGCCTCTTTAAACCTTTTTTCGATAGATTCTATTTTTCTTCTACCGTCAAGAGCTTAGGAATATCACTATCACAATCTTATTGTTTCAATTTCTTTCGAGCTTTATGAGTTAACATCTTATGGAATGGCTTTTTTTCTCTATCATAAATTTGAATCCCATCGCTACAATCGTCTTTTAGAGAATTGTTTAAATAAAGAATTCCAAAAGTAGACATCTTTTGGAGTGACTCTTTTCTTTCATTAAAGCCTTGATAATTTGGTGTCATATAAAAAATATGTTTGACACTCCTACTATGGTCGCCAGAAAAATTATTGTGAGTTCTTTTGTGTCAACCTCAATTAAGAGGATTTTGAAATAAAATATAAAATAATAGTCAAAGTTTTTTTTTTTCAAAAAAAAAAAAAAACTTTCATTCATTGATGAGAAATGATGCTTACAGATTAAGATTCTTTCTTCAAATGTGATATTTATAGAAATTCAGTTCTTGAGAAAGGAAAATACGAGTTGGAGTGACAATATAGTACTAGGAAACAAATCTATCAGCCTACTTTAGTTATTGTCTATCAACTATTGCCTACAATCTACTACCTAATAAGTTTTAGAAGTGCTAAAACTTGAGATAATGCTTGCTTTCTACAAGTGTTGTTAAATTGATTGTTGATTTTTTGTGTCTTTTTTTCTTTATTGTAACTGGTATTTATACGTTCTTAACTTCTTCGTAATCTTTTATCATGTTTCATGATCTTTTGTAGTGTTTCATATTCTGTTGTGGCTTTTTATTCTTACGCTACAATACTCCATGTTTTGTTATTATCCTGACCTATGTAACTACCTATTTTCCTCCTACTAATTAGAAAGCATAGCTTACGTAAATATTTTATTATAACTAACTCATCTACTTGTTAGAAAATCTAAATGCTAGGTATAACACCCCTCTAACTATTAACCTAAAAAATAAAAATATTTGAAAATAGCTGAGTTCAACACGAGCATGAGTGTCCGAGCAGCACTCGCGCGTGCCAGATATGATTTCGAAACAATATAGGATTAAACAATTTTACCTTGGAGCTTAGAATACACTTTAATACATAGAATCTGCTATGTATCTCAATTCTATTAGAATCGGTACCTGGGATTTTAAAACTCATAAGTATTGAAACGTTGCGGAAAGTTATTATTTTTCAATTCACTAGGCCGTAGAAAGATAGTGAGAAGGCAAAAAGGAAGAGGGAGTAAAGCAAGTGAAAAGGGTTAGATGCATGAAAACGAGCATGTGCTCTGCGTCTTCCATAGCCCCCTAAAGTCCTTCACTATGCCCATCATCACATGCAGTTGCGTTGTTTTGCCGGATACAGACATTCAGTAGCCTACTGAAAACGTGTCATATTTTTTCTACATATTAAATTAGGGAAGTATGCATAATTGATACTCCAGATGCTATATATAATTTGAAAGCAAACTGCTCATATTTCGAGACCAGATCAAGTGAGAGAGAGAGAGAAACGAAAAGGTAATTTTTAAGAAAATGGACTGGGAGATGCCTCTAGATGGGAAATAATATTGGCCATTGGCCATGTTATGTGATACAATCTGTCTTGTCCAATTATGCCCACTTGTTCAATCCCCAGCTGTAACTAACTTCCAACCTCTCTCTTGGACCCCATTTCTTTTCTCAACCCAATCATCTGTCACTCTCTTAACCCAATTTGTATCCTCACCATCCCATACTGCTGGCCCATTCAATGAAGACCCCATTTTTCCTTTCCTGTCCTTTTTACAACCTTATTCTTTTGGGTGTTGATGATGATGATGATGATGATGTAACACTCGGCCTATTATATTCCTGTCATTCAACTTTCCAAGCATAGAGAAACAAGCAAAAATCAGATGACCCACCACCTGCATTTAGCCCCTCTAGTGAACCAGAACTTCCCGTCTGAGAGGACAATGGTGTCGATGTCGATGAAGATAGTGCCGGTGATGAAGAAGAGGTTGAGATTGATGATAGAGATGTGCATGGCATTATTGGCTTAAAAATAAACAATGCATGCCTTAAACCAGGGCTAAACAGCCAGTCATGGACATCCCAGTATACTTCTACTCTTAGTTTATGAAGGTTAATGGACTCGTTACCTCTAAATTTCCATTGAAGATGCTTCACATGAATGACCAAATGCCCATCTATCCTTATCTCCATTTCTGGTTCATCCCCATTTATAGAATTGCCATTACTAACAATATTACTTCTATTCTTGCACTCTATTGAGATCTCATGAAACCTACCTTTCTCGTGGAACTTGATTCTTGTAGCGAACTTTTTCTTGCCAAATATGTGCTCCTTTCTTGAAACCAAAATGGGATCTTTAAGAGCAGGCCTACACCCAGTTTTTCTATAAGCATCTTTCTTCAGGTCACCAAGAAGAAGCACAACCTCTTCATCGCAAACAACAACAACATAGTACTCAGAATTAGGCTCAGTTTCACCGTTGAATTTTGCAGCCTTGAGGTCCCAGAAGATATCCACAGCTTTACCCTCCACTACAAACCTTTTGGAGCCTTGTTTCCTCCAAAAATACCAAGGCTTCAGCTCCACTTTGCAGGTGTACTGACTCTCTCCTTCAGGACCTTCAATTGATACCGATAGACCATGGAGTAACAGATTCTTGCACCATGTTATTGTGATCAAACGACACTGATCAGCAATCTTTGTACGATAAGCAGACATGAAAACACTCTGCCCTGACCTGGTTATTGTGGCAGGATCATCAGTCACCTTCTCACCAGATGTAAAGCAAGCAGGAACCCCAATTGGATGGTCTTGCATTATAATTAACTTGAAAGTTTGCTCTCTTCCAATGAACTAGTTAGCAGGTTTAGCCAAGTTTAGATCTGCAGGAAGAGAACAACAAATAGAGGGAACAACACAAGATGAGAATTAACAAGTGAGCTGGAAAAAAGCTGATCTTGCTTGCATAATTAAGGGGGAGAGAGAGAGAGAGAAAGAGGGATCTTACTGGTTACAAGAAGTATTGTATCAAGTCATAGATAGTGCCAGAGGTTTTCTTGGCAGCATTAATGGAAATAAAGAAATAATATCTAAGTGGCAAATAGATGGCAGTGGGTGAGTGAAGAAGAACACCCCCTTTTATATTCAATCATTCAATCATGCTTTAACTTCTCTTACCCGGATTTTCTATTTTATAAACTCGTTTTGTTTCCTTTGTTTTCATGACCTTTTTTCTTCCCGCTTTCGTTTTAGCAAGACAACTTTAATGAATCCAAGGTGTGTTTTTGCTTATTCCATATGGTGAAGTACTTAAATATTTATTCCCATGCATGGTTAAAAGCAGAGAAGGCAATTTCACCAGATTTGGAGTTTAGATTTCTACGTACATATGTAGACTCCTTGGAAGCATGACAGCACATGAGATAGGGAGGAGTAAAAGACGACCAGTCAAAACTTTAAAAAATTGAATCATCAAGAAGTTGGCTTTCCAATGTGGGTCTTAAAGGATTTTTTTTTTTTTTTTATCATTTGATTAAAAATAATAATAATAGTAGTAGTAATAATAATAATAATAATATAGTTTGATTTGTGGGTGGCAGTTTCAGAGAGGAATCTAGGTATAGTACAGCAGCAGAAAAAAGTCATAGAAATCTACGGTTGCTGATGCAGATCTGGTCCAACCGCATTTTGGGTTTTAGGACATAGGTTTTAGGGTCTTTATCAGCCAGCAAGCCTAATGTTCGCAGTTTGACAGACTGGGACGAGGAAAATAAAAAGACCAAAGTAAACCCAATTATAAATTATAATAACTGCAGAATTTTATGATTTGCAATTTTAGATGTAGTCATGTGGTAGACACTGTCAGAAGAAGGTATCAACAAACAGCAACCATTACATTAATTAATGAATTTGAAGTATAGTAGAAGAGTCCTTGAAATTAAAGTGCATTTAATGTTATTACATATCTATCAATCCATTAGTCAATATTCCGTATTATATAATAATGTCATAATAGAAATCAGAACAAAAATCACGTGAACGTAGGGGACTTCTTTTATGTATTGGATCCTCAAAGACCTAATTACTGTTCTAAGTAAGCCGAAATCCAGTTGCACCGATGGGTTTATTCAAGATTTTGATTGAACATAAAATAAAGGAATACGAGAAGAACGTATCTACTTACTAGTATAATTTTTTTCTGCAAATTCCAGCTCCATAACGTCCTCCTCAAATGAAAGAAATATTGATGGCAATTTAATTCTAGCCGACAAGAATTAAGTGTCATACGTTCTGGTAGGATCAAATTTTTATCTAATTTGATTGATCGCGAGTAAGATCTGAATTGATTTGATCGAAGTTTAATGCGAATATGAGTGAGGAGTTCACCAATCACCAACCTATCTCTTGATTCGACATTGAAAACACAAGCATTACATTAAAAAAAAAAAAAAAAACTTATATCGGGTCAAATATCTGATAGATATCCATCAGATGAGGAAATTCTTCCAGCCATCCTGACCCGACCAAGTTTGAGAATGAGATGGTTGATAGATTTAGACATTGCGATCCGGAGCAATTGGAGCAAAATCCAATCCCACGCAATCCAAAGCATCACTACTTTAAGTGCCTGCAAGGTTCAGTGGTAGGTTGTGTATAGACTTATGAGAACAGGTTATTGCCATGGTGATTGTTTCATGGCATGCTAAGATGCTATTGCTACCTCACTAGTGCCAAAAGAACAACGTATTCTGGTTTGGGAACTGTGTTTTCATAAAGTATTGGTCAATCTTTAATCAAGAACAATGTATTCCTTGTTGATTTTAATCAAGAAACTCGTATAGTCATATCATTTTTCGACGCTATCATTTTCTTGATTAATCAACATATAAAAGTTAATCTAGCCCAATAATGAAGGACAGCTATTCTATCAAATAAAAGTTCACAAGCAATACTCTAAAAACAATTATAATAATAGAAGTTATTCATTTATACGTCTAACCTTTAATGCTAATCTTTATAAGAAACTTTGGTTCCTTTAATGTTTTGTTTACCGTTTTCTCAATGTAATAGAATGATGAGTTTGACATCAACCTTTACACTTGAAACAAAAATAAGTTAGACATCAAACTCTTCATCCATTGAGGTTTTCCTATCGTAATTTCAAAAAATAAATTTATTTTATTATCTATAACTAAATGTGTAAATATAAACAGTTTATTTACTTTTTGTAATAAAAATAAATAAATAAATCCCCGATAACTTGAAATCATTATAACCATCATTTATTGTTAATTGATAATTTTTTTTAATGAGCTTTAAGGTTTCATAAAAGAGAAAAAGCCAACGGGTTTTTGATTCTTTGGTTTAATTGATGTTCTATGGTTTGATTATGTGTTAATTAGGTGTGAATTGATATTTGAGAATAAAAATTTGCATTAAACTTGAAGAAATTTCATTGAATTGCTCGGGAAGCATTCGACCTAAATTGTCAATTTTAGGGTTTTGATTCATTCACTTAATTTTTGAATTATTGGTCATTTAGGAGTTGAATAAATGTGATTTG
Organism: Dovyalis caffra; assembly: GCA_963924115.1. Classification (NCBI taxonomy): domain Eukaryota; kingdom Viridiplantae; phylum Streptophyta; class Magnoliopsida; order Malpighiales; family Salicaceae; genus Dovyalis; species Dovyalis caffra. The sequence continues at coordinate 2,054,149 of CAWUPB010001198.1, read as the reverse complement.
ATGAATGAAAGTCGAAAATTTCACAAAACTTGAAGAATTTGATCTAAATTGCTTAGGCCCATATTTGGTCCAAATTGAGAATAAATTAAGGTTTAGGTGTAATTGACTTTTAATAGTCCGATTAATCAATTTAGACTTAGAATAATATAATGAGATGAGTTATGGTGAGAAATTACATCAAAATTAGAGAATTAGCATAAATTACGTAAACTAGGGTTTAGGCCCAATTTGAAGTTTATGCATGTAATTGATTTAACGAGATGCCTAATTGAATTAGTTCTTAATATTAAGGTACAATTGAATGAAATTATATGAGAAATTGATGTTGAAATTGGAAGAAAATGTTTGGTTTAATTTAGGGTTACTATTCGACCTAAATTAGAAATTTTAGGGTTTGTGTTTAATTTGTGAAATTCAATTGTAATGTGATTCTTTGATACCCATTTGATGTGTTCGATGTGGTTATAATGTATGGAAGTTTTGATGTTAATGAATATGAAAGTATGTTGCCTCGTATTGTCTAATGGTTTTGTTATTGATAATAATTAGGAATGATTTTATTATGGTAATGTTTATGGTGCATTATATGTTATTGAATTATGTATTATCATGGTATAAATGCATCTCACTCATGGCATGCATTTCTTGAAACAATAATAGTTATGCATTTTCAAGAAAATGCATATGCATGCCTAATTTTATGAAAATGGTTTAAAGTCATGAAAAATATGTTTTTATGTCATGATTTTTCAATAGTAATTGGAAATATTTTATGGAATGAGATTTTTATGACTTTGAGAATTTTTATGAGGAGGGCATCAAGAGTTTTTCATACTTTTATGATAAATGATTCGGGACCGGGCAAGTGTAAAAGTGCACTTTTAGATGCTTGGTATGATGCGTCCGCGAAGGGTCCGGTTCGCCGGAAAATTTATTGAAAACCCTAAAATATCTAATATGGGACATGTCCAAAGATAGAAAAAAATTTCAAACTCGATCATGAAAATGATTTATGACATGAAAAGGATTTGATACGAACATGCAAATGATTTTCTTATGCATTTCATTGCATGCATAACATACATAGATTAACTTATCGAGCTATCGCTCACTTAGTGTTTCGGTGGTGTAGATAGTACGGGTGACCATGGCGTACTTATCCGCTAAGGTGATTACCGAGGGATACACACGACGAGTATACATTGGATGAGGTTTTGGTTTTCGAGGTTATCCTATTGCATGTTGTGCTCTTTATGGTACCGGGTATCATAGTGTATGTGCTAGGATTAGCAGATTTGTTTTATGCTATCCTTAAAGCCATGAACAAGTGAATAGGAAGTAACCAATGTGATGTAGATAAATAAACAAGCTACTTTTGTAGTATATGGCATCAAACTAGTTTTGTATGTTAAGGACGGTTTGTATATAAACAAAATATCGATAGTAAAATAGTAACATAATCATAGCTAGCGTAGTTTATTTAAGTTATTTCCATACATGCCAACATAAGGAGTCGAATAAGAAAACAAAAGGGATAAGGAATTAATTATAAGAAATAGTAATTACAACAAATGAAAGAAATTAAATACTAAATAATGAGTAATAATCAAATGAATTTATAACGAATAATAGAAAAAGAATTTGAGAAAATTGAATGGCATGGATTCATTCATTTCAACCCAAGTAATTTAAATAAAATAATAAAATACAAAAAATTGATAGCGCATGTTGAACTATAAAATAGGACCTAATAGTTAAATAGAAATCTTTCGCAAGTGTATTCCATACTTAAGAATAAAAGGTATAAGTCACGAGTACCTTATTAGCTTGCATTCATTACACTTCACATATAGGTTAACGGTAGTAATATTCTTAACTTTCTAGGTCCTAGGTCGTGGGTATTACGGACGTGGTATTAGAGTAGAATTTTACTAAAACACATATAATGTATATGATAGGCAACCTCGATAATCGGTGAGTGTGTTTGACAAATGATTGTTATGATTGTTCAATATATATTATTGTGATGGATGTGAATGATATGATATGATGTGTTATGATGGAATATTATATTATAAAATGTTATAAGTTAGTATGACATGAATGATTTAGTTTATGTTATTTATGTTTGAAAATTAAGAAAAAGAGGAAAAAAACCATGCCACCAAAATGGATTTATTAATAACAACGTTAGTAATAACACGGGATCAAGTTGCACGTCGGGGGACCGAGAGGGAGAATTGATGGAGCTACTCGGGAGGCGATAGGAAATGATGAAGTTACAACATGAGAGGTATGAGGAGCGATTACAAAGGATCCCGAAAATGACTCGACGTGGTTTGATCGAGGCTCGACCACCCTAAAGAGTTGACATAATGGAATGTTTCTAAAGGTTCAACCAAAAAGAATTTAAGGGTGGACCAAACTCTAATGTAGCGAGAGGAGTGGATTGAATGTATGGAAGTTATTTTTGATCACTTGGGTTTGATCGAAGTAGATCATGTAGCATGTCCGACTTTTATAATAGTTTAGTGATGCTCGAAATTGGTGGGAAAAAGTGAAGACATCCCTCAAGACAACGAAACTTACTTGGGGCCAATTTAAGGAGTTGTTTAATGAGAAATACTTTTCGGATTAGTGATACCTTGAAAAATCCAAAAATTTCTCCAATTTCATTGCTTGAAAGTGACAAAGTACATCCATAAATTCAAACAAGGTTGCTACTTATACCACTTTCATTCGTTGAAAGTGAAGAAAGAAAAAAGAAAAATTTTCTTCATGGACTCAAGCTAGAGATAAAAACCCTTGTTCGGATGTCAACGGATACTTATAAGGATATAGAGAAAAAGGCATTTAGAGTCGAGATTGACTAAAACAAGTGTGCCCAAGTACCACCTCTTGGTGTCGGAAGATGAGGTAATAATCTCGGCAAATTTGGCGGACAATCTAGTTGGAAGAAGCCCTTTAATTCAAACTAGAGAAGGGACAATAGGAAGGGTAAAGTGCTAGTAAAGCCACAAAGGATAGGAGATCGGGTAATATCGAAGTGTTCAAAATATGGTCGCCCATACATTGAAGATTGTTTAATGGGTACAAATGTGCGCTATTTCTATCGAGAAGCAGGACATCTAGCAAATAAATGTCTAAAAATGAGACCAACTAAAGGGCGATGGATTCCTAGATAGGTGTATACGCCGACACATGAGGAGGCCAATAAGGAGGACACTAATGTTATATGTGATAATGCTTCGATCCTTAATCTTACTCGCATGTGCATTAGTAGATTCGGATGCTACACATTCATTTGTAACAAGCTCATTATTAGGATGAGTAGGCATGGTACCAAAAATGTTAGATATTACATATAAAATGACACTTTCATCCGGAGAGTCACCTGGATTCTAGTGCCATAATTAAGGAGTGTGAAATAAAAATAAAAAATTATACTTTACATGCCAACCTTATAGTCTTGCGAGATATTATTCTAGGTTTAGATTTTCTATCTAAAAATGAAGCTTTAATCAATTGTGTGGCTAAAAAGGTGGCTTCTCACCCACCGAACGAGCAACCCTTCAAGTTGTAAGTCGGAACTCGAGTAAAACTCCTAACCCCGATTTTGATTATGATGGCTAGGAAAATGATGAAGAATGGATGTATGGCCTAATTAGTGAATATGATTGATACTAAAAAGAGGAGAGTCTAAAATTAGAAAATATTAAAGTAGTGAAAGAATTCTTGGATGTTTTTCCTAAAAGTATATCGGGATTACCTCCGAAGAGGGAAATTGATTTTAAAATTGAGTTGGTAGGAATAGTTCCTATATCTAAGGCAACTTACCGAATGGCCCTAGAGGAGTTGCAAGAACTTAAGATACGGATACAAAAACTACTAGATAAGGGTTATATTCGACCTAGCTATTCATCGTGGGAAGCACCAGCATCGTTTATAAAGAAAAAAGGATGGTTCACCGTGATTGTGTATAGATTACCGAGATTTAAATCAAGTGACCATTAAAAAAAAATATCCACTTTCACGATTGATGATTTGTTTGATTAGTTAAGAGAGAGCTCGATGTTCTCAAAAATTGATCTTCATTCGGGATATCACCAATGAAGGATTAAGGAGGAGGATATAAAGAAAACGCCTTTTAAGACTCGATACCGACATTACGAGTATCTAGTAATGCAATTTGGGTTAACCAATGCATCGGTGATATTTATGCATTTAATGAATCGAGTGTTCCATGAATATTTGGATAATTTTATTATTGTATTTATTGATGATATCCTAATATACTCCAAAAGCCATGAGGAGCACACAAAGCTTTTAAGAAAGACACTACAAATTTTACACGAGCACAAATTGTATGCTAAACTTAAGAAGTTTTTAGCTCAAGCAAGTGACAATCCTTAGGCATGTAGTATCCAAAGAAAAGATTATGATGGATCCCAATAAAGCCAATGCAAGAATGGAAACAAAGAAAGAATGTTTTCGAGGTAAGAAGTTTTCTTAGAATGGCATGCTATTATCGAAGTTTGTAGAGGAGTTTTCTAAAATAATTGCACCACTCACTCATTAATAAGGAAGAATGCTAAGTTTGAGTGGGATGATCAATGTGAATGGAGTTTTTAATAGCTAAAGTACATGCTAACTACAGCCTCGATATTAACTCTTCCAAAGGATAATGAAGATTTCATACTCTACACATATGCCTCTCGGCTTGGATTGGGGCACTCTTGATGCAAGATGGGAAAGTAATCACTTATGCATCTTGACAATTAAAGGACTAACGAAAAGAATTACCCCACTCATGATCTTGAATTGGTCTGCTATTATCTTTGTAATGAAAATATGGAGGCATTACTTATACGTCATTTGATGTAACATCTACATCGATCACAAGAGCCTCAAGTACATTTTCACTCGAAAGATTTACAAAGAAAATGGCTCAAAATACTTAACGATCATGACATCGTCTTTCATTACCACCTCGGTAAGGCAAATATTATGGCCGATGCTTAAGTACAAAGTCAATAGTAACCTTACAATTACAAATCACGCAGGACATAGAGAGGCTTCGAGTTAGATTTTATGGCTAGTCAAAGTAGAGGGAAATTTTTGGCTATGATAATGATGCGAGTAAATACTAAATAAAAAATAAAAAGAGGGAAACCATAGGATTTGGAATTTCTTAAGATTCAATAACGAATTTCTTAACATTCAATAGAAGGTAGTACAAGGAAAGACGAGTAGATTTTGCCCTAGATGATGAGGGTATTTGGCATTATCGAGGTAGATTATATGTTGTCGATATAGAGGAGCTTCAAGAAGAAATTTTGAAGGAATCTTACACCACACCTTAAATCATACACCCTAAGAAAATTTGGTTCCTTTAATGTTTTGTTTATCGTTTTCTCAATTTAATAGAATGATGAGTTTGACATGAACCTTTACACTTAAAAAAAAAATAAGTTAGACATCAACCTCTTCATCCATTGAGGTTTTTCTATCGTAATTCCAAAAAATAAATTTATTTTATTTTTATAACTAAATATGTAAATATAAACAATTTTTTTACATTTTGTAATAAAAATAAATAAGTAAATCATCGTAACTTGAAATCATTATAACAATCATTTGTTGTTAATTGATAAGATTTTGTTTTCTTTTTTTTTGTTTTTTGTTTTTTTTTTTTTTTAATGAGCTTCAAGGTTTCATAAAAGAGAAAGCCAACCAAAAGGTGACCCTAAAAAAATCTAAAAAAAAAAAAACAAACAGAGATATTAACCATGATTAGTACGGAGCTTAATCCCATCTAAAATGCGTAAGAGGTACGTCGAAAAGCCATCTTAACCCAACAGTTTAAGTCTGTTAAGTGAGGCCTCAAGATATGATTAATATTATTGTCCAACACACCCTCTTAGTTAAAAAGCTCTTTGGATTTAAAACTTGTACAAGTCCACATTACCTTATGCTTAATTAATTAAAAATAAATAAAGGCGATGATTTTTGAACTCATCACCGTTTGATCATCAAGGTTCCGATACCATATTAAATAATAATCTCAATCCAAAAATTTAATCTGTGAAGTGAGGCCCTAAGATATGAATAATAGCATTCTCTAACAAGGTCATTCTCGATGGAGCAAAAATGCACATTAATGTTTTTCACTAAGCAAACAAACCTATGAAAGATTAAGTCAAAAATGGAGTCCCAATCAAGCTGAACATTGTTAAAGAAATGTCGTTGCTTATCAATCAAACGATTATAAAACAATATAGAGTACAAAAACTAAAGGTTTTACTATATTACTTCCGACTAAAGAAGGACCATTGCACTAGGAGATCGTCTATTAGAAAAATATGGCCTAAATATATAATAAGTTAATTGTAGTGAAGAAAGTGTTTTCAAGTTAGATGTTTATCCCACATTGGAAATGAAAGAAAAGAAAAGGCATTTTATTAGTAAACTTCTTGTAAATATTTCAAATTGGAAGGATTTGGTAGGAACTTAAATTGGAAGCTTTGGAGGGAAGCTAATGGGTGAAAGACTTGTGATCAAATAATTTAATTAATTTTAGAATTTTTTATTAAATTAAATTCATAATTAATTAGTTATTTTTTTCTGTGACGATTAATTAATTTCAAATAGAGTATGATTGTTATATTGTAATTGTTAAAAATTAACATTTAGCTATTGAATCAAACTAGTTTTATAATAGTCATATTGGTTATGAACAATTTCTAGTAATCTATAATTAGAGGATTGCTTGCTTAGAAAATAAATTAATTCTTTCTTACGTAATCCTCCTCATCCTCTTTCTCCTCCTCTCAAAACTCTTGTCTTCATAAAATTCTATAACTTCAAAAGAAATTCTCTTGAAGAAATTTCACAAGTTTTGTCTATAATTTCCTAGTTACAAAGTCGAATCCTAAAAGTGAATTGTCAAAATCTCTGTTGCATTATAATGGAAGCAATAATTACCTTAAGGATAGTTTACATACAATTAAGCATTGTGTTCTCTTTTTTCATCTTTAAAGTTTTGCAACTCTTTTTGTTTGATTAATCAACATCGTCCACTTTACTTGGAACAATCTAGTTATAGCCCTACAATCTCATCACCCTACACCATATAACCCATACTTGATTGCAATAGAAATATGAGCTTTAGTTTCCATATGACAAATATGAAAAGGACAAGAATTGAAAGTTACATGAAGTAAACCTCTTATAAACAAAAAGTCCTATTGGAAATTCTATTAAGAAGTATAATTCATGTAAAAACCTCCACTTTTGGAGGAGCAAGAGACCATCATACATGAGACTTGGATAGGAATCTTCACTATATGGATTCAATTTTCCTAGACACATCGATTGGGATTCTAAAAATTGATTAAAAAAATGGAGAGGCAAGTGATGAGGATAGGTTCATCAATCTCATCCCGGCGTAGCCTAACGGGAAGGGTCCATAAACACACAACGTCAAATTTTTTGATTTAACTCAAGCCCATAAGTAATAGCATAAGGTAACAACCCATCAAACATGCCCAAATTCCTAAAAGGATGACTAACTCCTTATAAGACGGGTTGGCCTCCCATAAAAATCTTAGAAACCCTTATATCTTAGCCATTTTGATCTAGGAAAAGAAGACATTACTCATCATGATAAGCACCGATCCCATCGCATCGAAAATGATGATAAAAAAGCACCACCACTTGTCGGCTCATGCATTAATGCCGAAGAAAAAGACTTTTCTACCCTTTTCACTATGAAAGTTGCACTCATGCTACCTATATAAAGGCCTAAACTACCAAAGAAAATAGGTTCCAATCTCTCATCTAATAAAAAAAATTCCATGACAAGTTCAATCTCTCATTTGTAAATTACTTACAAATAATTAAATATTTTCATTAAAAGAGCTTTTTCGAGCCAACTCATCGCCTTCTAACCACTAACTTGATCGTCGGAGAGTTCATCATCTAACTAGAAAAACTTATTTTATATGTGTTGGGAATAAAGAAATCATCTAATATGCTTAATAATAATCAAACAATCTCCATTGCCTACATAAGTCATGCTTCTTAATTTTACTATACAAGTCAATCCATAACTCATCGATTGACGCTATTTATGGAAAACTAAGTAAAAAGTCAATTTTTTTGTGCCTTATTTTTTCTTTTTTCTTTTTTCTAGAGTGTCTCCAATTTCATGCATGGTAGAATAGCCAAAAATCCTTAGGCACTCTATTTCTTTAGACTTTAATAGTCTTGACATCTAGCTTGTGGACGTAGTTCAGCTACAGATAGCATGTTCAAAATATTACAAAAACATTCCTAGCGAGTTTGATCATAAATCAAAGGTCTTGCCTCCTTCTACAAACCCCTCTACGCTTCATACCTCCAAACTCTTTAGTGTCACCACCCACTACACCTCGTGCGGAAGATTTATCCTCTCTCTTACCAATCAATGAGGCATATGCCCCCTAATGAAATGCAAAAGATGCACTTTAGTGCTAGAAATAGAGAATGAGGTCATCATGCATCTCCGAACTCTAAATAAGTAGTATATATTGCATAAAAAAAAGGCCTATAAGTTAGGGGTCTCACAGGAAAAAAGAGAAAAAAGGCTTGAATGTCACAACGGCACCAAAAAGCCATAAAGTGCTTATAGAGGACACCAAGAAAGGCATTGTTACAGACTTCTCTTCATTAAAAACATCATTTATAAGCCTAGAATTTAAGTATCATCATGTAGAAAGAAAGCCCGAGGTCTCATTTCCTTCACATATAAACCATTACGAGCAAAAATTTTAATTATGGCCCTTAGCTCCACACATCCTTAATACCAAGCTCTTTAAAGAATTGATCTCGAAAAAGATAAATTGGATATCTATAATGGTTCCATCAATGCTAGAGGATATGTGCAAAACATAAATAAAACCCTCAAACTTGTATTGCAAAGGATAGATGTCATATGTAAAGTACTTCCCACCACCTTCTAATGCACTACTATAAAATAGTATAATAACCTAGATCCTAAGTCCGTCCTAAGCTTCGAAGACCTTAAATTTAAGTTAGTGGCCTAATTCTTCACAAGCATTCTTGCTAAAAAGAGTTTAGTTGACTTTTTTTTCATTACACAAGAAAGAGAGAGTACCTAGGTGTATCTTTTTTACTTCTACGAAGAGATACTAAAGGTGGATGGCTTGTTAGAACCAATAGCAATGGAGGTTCTCATTAAAGAGGTTAGTTACACCGACTTGTAGAAGAAATTCTATGTCTTTTTTCCTACTAAAACTTGTACCGGATAAGGAAATTGGTTGAAAATCACATTAGGATAAAGGAAGCAATAGCCGCTAAAGAGATGGATCTCAAATTTCAAAGGCCAACCAACAAGTCAAAAAAGAAAAGTCATCATGCACCTATAGTAGCTTGAGAAAAAAACCTAAAGAGGCATTTTGGTTTAGCATGACGAATCTTGAATGGTCAATCTTTACGGAGTTGAGCTTGTTAACATTAAAGGCTTAAGGATGGTTAAGACTATCTCTCTCTCTCTCTCTCTCTCTCTATCTATCTTTATCTCGTGTGTGTGTGTGTGTGTGCATGTGCGTGTGTGTTTTTCTTTCTCATTTTTTGGTTTCTTTTTCTATTTTTTTAGGGAAAAATTTCGATCGACAACATTTATCCGAATATAGTTTATCAAAATCAAAGGAAAGAAAAAGAAAGATTTTGATATTATAATTCCAAAACAAACTTAAGAATAACAAAATAATATTTCCTAAATTTCCTCATGAATTGGTGAAAAACTTATCAATTTTGTTTTAAATAAAGACTAAAACTTGTTGATTGAATCCGTAAAACACACAATATCTAATTTACTCACCATCACAATTCTATCTCATCATTCTAGCCTCGGTATCTTTCTCACATCTTCTCTCTATTTTATCACATCTATTTGTTAAGGAATCAAAACCAAACTCTATATAAAAAAAACTAAAATTATTTTTTTGATCTAGGTTTATTTTGAGAGACGACCATTGTGGAGTAGAAGGGGGTATTAGGTGGCAACTATGGAGTAATAAAGGTATAAGGGGGACAGAGAGAGAGAGAGAGGAGAAGAGGGTGGAGGGAGGGAGAGAGAGAAGAGGGTGGAGGGAAGGAGAGGAAGGGAGAGTGAGAGGGGGTTGGAGGGAGGGAGAGAAAGAGAATGAGGGAAAGAGAGAGCGATAGATAGATAGATAGATAGAGAGAGAGAGAGAGGCATTTACCTCTTGATGCCTCCGAGTTTCTTTTTAATTGATCTCTTTCTTGCCTCCATCATAAACAAATTATCCTATTGTGATTTCTAAAGCTTGAAGAACGATCAATAACTTTACATGATTTGAATCCTTTAGGCAAGTAGGAACAAAGAATACAAATATAGTTAGTATTCCTTATAACAAAACTTTTTTTGTGCATGTGGTATAAATGTAAAAAAGAAAGAAAGATGGGATAGTTTAGTTTCAAATGATACTTTTTTTAATATCAAAAGATTTTTCATTTGAAAATAAAAGAATGAATTTTGTGTAATGGATGGTTTTTTTTAATTGCGGTAGTGAGAGTTTCTATGTTGTCTGCTATAAAAGTGTATGGCTTCTTTATTATTTGTGTGTGATTGAATAGAAAGAAATTTCAAATAAATTATTTCTTGCATTTTTATTCTTTAAGTATACTCCATACAATACAATGGAACAAATAATGCAAGAAAAGGCTAGGAAGAGAAGAATTAGGATGCCTTTTAGATATTTTGTTAAAACCGTTAAGCCCCCTATGGTACTGATCGATATTTTTGGTTATTCCTTTCTATCATTGATTATGAGACCACATATTAAAATTTAAACACTCGATGCTTTCCCAATTTTTTTTAAGAGAAAAGCTAACGAGTGTCTTTAGAGAATTCGCTAAGCAATATCTTAGTGCATTTATTAGACTCCATTTATTGTTGAATTGTGTAAAAAAAAAAAAACAATATTTAATTTTCTTTTGACAAAAATATAATTTTCTTTAATAGAAAAAAATGCTTCTTACATCATGATCAAATAGAGAATAAAAGGGCTTTGATGTCATATATGTACGTCATAAAGCATACAAAAGAAATTTTATAAAGAAAAAATAAAATTCAATGCATGATCCGGAGAAAAACAAGTTAATTTCTCACCATTAGAAAACTATACTATAAGAGAAAGGAACTGTCGGAACACATATTTTGATTCTAGCAATCCAACAATAGTTGTGTTATCTTAAAATCTTTTTGTTGCTATGCTTTTTCGAATGCAAAGTTTAGGCATTAATCACTAACATTCTTGAAAAAATATTCTTGCAATAACTCAAATCCATATAAGAGGCACAAACACGAACAAAAAGAAAAGCCTCACAAAGAGTAAAATAAACCGGATAGATAAATAATAGATTAAAACTAAAATACATAAAATTTACACTACTAAATCATCAATTATTGAAGAAAAAGATGAAAAATAATATTATTGCAGGTAAAAATCAACTAATTAATATGATATAAAGATGGTCTTTAGAGAAAGGAAGAGAAAGAAACCCCATAGAAGGAGAAAGAGAAAATTATAATCAAATATTTAAATAAAAATCAATAATATTTATTTAAAGCATTATAAAAATATTATTTCTAAGTATTTACAATAAATGTTAAACAAAAAAATTATAGTTAATTATAAGTATTAAATGATTCTTAACAAGTGTTTTAAGGTCTCGTCGACTAACTTTTTTTGGAAAATGTTTTGTTGTCATAGATCGTTATGGAAATAAATAAAAACATTCATTGAGTCTTACTATATATTTCCCAGACTCTTATGCACTCAAAATTAACAGCATCCACTACACCAAAAAAGAAGATTTGTGAGGTGACTTTAGCGATGGTCTAAAAATCATCTTTAAATAACGAAATTTATGACGGTTTGAAGAAATTTTATGAGGGACTACAAAAAAAAATTTTAGAGATCGTTTTTTGGGACGGACTACGTTAACCGTCGCTAATAAATAAATGTAACCAACTTTGTGATGATTTTTTTAGCCGAAACCATCGTAAAGATTCAAATTTAGCGACGGACTACCCGTTAGAAAAATCCTCCCGTTGGGGGGAAAACGACTATTTTTTAGCCGTTTGCGACGAACTTAAGTCCATCGCTAAAATCAAACCCACTCCTTGTATTTCTTCTCCTATTTTTCTCTTCTTCCTCTCTTCTTCTCCTACACTTTCTAGTGCTGATTTGCCTAAGATCTCCTTCATTTTGCTTCCAATCTACTCCTCTATGTCATCCTTCCCTTTCTCCCCTTTCTCCTTCATTTTTCCTTCATTGTTTCTCTCTTTGTTCCCCCTTCTTCAACCTTCGGGATTCCAGCCAAACCACCTCCAACGAAGCTCCTCCACCGGTGTAGCATCCTATCCTCCTTGTGTGGGTGAAAGGTCCTCCCTCGTCTAATCCCTCAATTAATTTTTTAATTTTTTGGATTTTTTCATAATTACATGTTAAATTATTTTGTTAATTTAATTGTTAATGTTAATGATATTTTTTAGTGTTAATTGTGTTATTGGTTAGTGTTAATTATTAATTAGTGTTAATTGTTAATTGCGTAAGTGGTAATTGTGTTATTGGTGAGTGTTAATTGTTAATTGTGTTATTGGTTAATTTTTATTGTTAATTTAGTGTTAATTGGTTAATTGTTTAATTGTTATTGTTAATTTAGTGTTAATTATGTTATTGTTATTGGTAATTGTTAATTTAGTTAATTTATTTGTAATTGTTAATTTAGGTGTTAAATAAATGCAATTCTTATGAATTTGTATTAATTGTATTAGTTTAATTGTTTAATTTTTAATATAATTGTTAAATAAAAATTTCATTGTTGTTATTAGTTTCATTATTAATTTGTAAGCTTAATTGGTAAATTTTAATTGTTAATTAAGTAAGTTTATAGTTAAATATTGTTAATTATTAATTTAGTTAGTTTAATTTATGGTTTTCTGGAATAATAATTAATTTTAAAAATTGATAATAATTTTATTAAAAAAAATTTAGCAATTACAAAATTATTAATTTTCTAAATAATATTTGGTAATTGAAAAATTAATTAGTAATTAAGTTTGTTTAATTAGTTGTTGATTAAGTGAAAGGGTAAAGTAATTACAAAATTAAGTAGTTATTACAAATTTTAATTATTTCTAAATTATATTTAGTTATAAAAAATATAATTAGTGATTAAGTTTATTTATTTGTTGATTAGATTAAAAAAAGGAATTAAATTGTTACATAATTAATTAGTGATTAAAAAATAAATATTTTTTGAAGTCTAATTTAGTTTTAAAAAAATCAATTAGTAATTAATTTTATTCAGTTAATTTAGTTAATAATTAAGTAAATCACTTGGTAATTAATTTAGTTAATAAGTCAATAATATATTTCAATAAATTAGTTATTGATTAAGTGAAGCACTTAAGTAATTACAAACTTAAGTAGTTATAAAAAAATTTAATTATTTGTAAATTATATTTAGTTATAAAAAATTTAATTAGTTATTAAGTTTATTTATTTGTTGATTATATTAGATTGAAGGAGTACGATCGATAACAACAAGCGATGATGATACGGATGTAGTAAATTTTTATACAACAAATGCATTCAAGCGAGTTCATTTGTCATGCCTAACACCGACGATGATTCCACTCAACCTCCGAGTGAAGATCCTACTAGTCAATCCCGACTTATTATGTTTTATTTCTTGTTATAACAAAAAACCTTACGATGTTTATGGGAATTTGTTAATTTAATAAAATGTTTTACATTTTAAATAAATTTATTCAATTTTAAAATTTTAGCTTTTCGGTATTTTTTTTTAATTTTAAATTGAGATTTTATTAAAAAAAAAAAAGGCCATTAGCAATGGAATTAGAGACAGAATAAACCGTTTCTAATTCCATTTATTTTGCGACGGTTCTAGTCAGTCACGGAATTTAGAGACGGTCTAAAATCGTCTTTAAACCGTAGCAGAAATTAGAGACGGTCTCAAACGAGTCGTAAAATTTGCCGATCGGCATTTTTTTTAGGGTTTTGGACCGTCACAAAACCATCTCTAAATATAATTAGCGACGGTTTTTGTGTGATTAAAGACGGTCTAGACCGTCGGTAATCTGAAATTTTTGTGTAGTGACCAAATATGCAAATGATAACCATAATTAATGCATTTTAAAAAAGAAAAAGAAATCAGAATTAATGATATGATTTGATTAATGTTAATATTGTAATTTTCAAATTCTTAAAATACTCAAAACATAAGGTAAAATTCAAATTGAAATTTAGATACTATATATTTCAATTTTAAACACATTAGGTTGTCAAATAATATTCTTTCAAGACTTCTACTTTATACATATGTAATAGTCAATAGATATAATATGAGAGTGCTTATTTATTCTAAAGTTTCAAAAACGTAGTTTTATTATTAGTATTGGTGATGACATTGGAGACATCTCTAAGAAATTGCAAAGTAAATTATTGTTCATTTCAAGTCCCGTATATATAGATTTTTGAATAAATTGATAAAAAAAATCTTGCTAATCTTAGATATTTTTTTTTATTCTTGACAATACAAGAGATGTCTAATTCTTTTAGTTGTTTTAAATTTTATTATGAGTTGATTATTATTATTTATTTATTTATTTTAAGATCAAAGAAATTTCTTACATTGTATTTTAGTGGTGTGGTGTTTAAAAATTTTAAAATTTTTTGAACATATGAAATATTATCAAAATTTATTATTTTTATTATTGCAAGTGTTTTTTATGTCGGCCTTAATCGAAAGGACTTTGTAAAAAAAAGAAATGAACGATGATTGAGACGCATTTTGTGGGACAATCAATTTCTCAATTTTATAGGTAGATAAAACAAAATAACTTGCAATGTGAACTACAACTACTTGTAATGATATTTTTAACATTTTATGTTGTAAAAAAAAACTTAATTAAAATAAATTAAATGGGCAACAATAGGCTTGGAAATCTCTTATAGAGAAACCGCAACATCCTAAGTGGATTGGGTTAAAAGATTATAGGGATGATAATTTGAAATTAAAAAATGATTTAAGATAGAAGTCAAACTTTTTAATCTAATATATAATTAGAACAACAACATTAAACTAAAAATGAAGAAATTAACCTATCAAACTACTAAGAACAACAGAGCTATAGTATGAATGAAAACTAGACAATCATGAATTAAAAATATTTATAATGCAATACTATAGTCTTTATAGTACTAAATTCAATGAAATTTGATGAGTGTATAATTAACATGATTTTTATGCTCTATTACATTGATCTTTTTAGTGCTTATTGTATTATATTAGGTTAATTAAGAATAAGATGATGGTTTTGGGTTTTATAGAAAAAATGACGAATCGAAGCAAGGAAACCCAAAACCAAAGAAAGAAAGATAGAAGTCATCAAAGAGGCTTAAAAGAGTTACACAATCATGTGAAATCACAAAGGAAAAAGCTACTAGCCATTTGACATGAAGGAAGAAACCATATGGATTGCTCAACAACAAAGGCCACACAGGAAATAGCATTCCATGCGGCTAGAGAAAGAGATCCCACATGATAAAATGTATGTCATGGCCAGTATAATTTGAGAGAAAAGAAGACCATATGGGTAATAGACATTACACACAGTTTATAGTGAAAAGCCACACACCCGTGTGTTACAAAGTAAAGCAAGTCTACACGGGCTAAGAGATTCAACATGGATTGAAGGCAAAAGTCTACATGGGCGATAAGGAAGTTACATGGAATGAATAACATAGGTATATAACTATACGTCTCATGTGAGCAAATCATGTAATGCTAATTCTTCAAGGCTCCAAACTATGTAACATTAAGCAACAAACCATGTAACTTTATTCAATAACTCTGTATGGTCATGTAGTGCTAACACCAATGTAATGTAACCTTAATTTTAGTTATAAATAGTGAAGCTAGGGCATTATTTTGGGATTCCAACTCTTGGCAAACACCACCGATAGAAAACTCTCTATTTGTAACCCATTATGAGCAACTAAACTCTATTTTTTGTTGAATTAAGTTGAAACTTTTGATTAAATCATTGTGAGATTACAGATTTTATTTCTAAAATTATCTTATTTAGGTATTTTATGTTTTTCTATATGATTGGCTTATAATTGTAAGTTTAAATTGATTAGAGTACATGCTAGTTATTTGATTATATTAACTCATTACTAACTAAGTATTCAAGTTTGCATGGTTGCTTTTCAAAACTTATACGAGGCGGTAATTAGGGATTGATGATTATTTTTCATATTTTTGTTTAATTCCTTAGAAAACATAAAATTAGGTTACATCTTCTCTAGCGCTTAGGAAGGTGGCTTAGCTTCACTTGTCTTTCTCCGATTAATGCTGCTATTGGATTAAATCTATCTAGCACTTAGTAGGTTGTCCGAGTAGCTAGGGAATTAATGAGTATCATCTATTTGGCTAACAACTAAGAGAGGAAAGACTGGGGACAACATACAAGTTATTGTCTTACGGTGAATATTCATATTTAGGATAAGTTAATTATTTAATAGATAATTAGCAAGCAAACTGAAAAGTGGAAAATAAATTTTAACTAAGGTTCTCTTAATATTTTTATTTCAATTTACTTATTTGTGTTCAAGCATTCCAAATAGAAAACCCCCTTTTACACTACAAGAACACTCCACCAAAAGAAATGATCAATTTAGCCTCTTTTCTTATAGGTTTGACCCTTACTTACCTTAATTAGATTATTGTAATTAAAAGCTCTATAAGGAAAATATAAATCATCTAATTTGTTAGAAGTATGACGCATAATTAAATTTTAGCACCATTATCGAGGACTATGGTTGAAATTAATTATTTTTAGTATTCCGATTATTCTTGTGTTTCTATTGTTGTTGGTATATGATTAAGTATCAATCAAGAGAGCTGATTTTCAACCCCAAACTGGAAAGAGAATTAATCAATTTAAGAAAAGAAGCTAAGCTAGCTTCGATAAAAAGAATTGAATCATCCGAGAGAGTGGTTTCACCAAGAATAACCATTATTCTTGAGTTTTTGTCATTAATCATTCCGATAGAGAAAAAAATGGCTGTAAATAGGGTGAATTGGACTCTAAATGAGCTAGCTACTCCTAACCTTAATCAGCGACCCATGTGTATCGAGTTCCCTAATCTCGATGTGGCATTTGAACTTAATTTGAGATAGATACACTTGCTTGCCTAAATTTTGAAGTCTAGCTAGAGAAGGTCCTTATAAACATCTAAAGGAGTTCTATATGGCTCTGCTCAACCATGAGACTATGAATAGTATCGGAGGAGTAAATTAAATTGAGGGCATACTTTTTTTGTTTAATGAGGATGCTAAGGATCGACCTTATGATCTCCCTATGAGATTAATTGATTCATAGAACAGAATGAAGCAAGCATTCTTGATGAAATATTTTCCTACTTCAAGAGTTGTAAGTATAAGGAAGGAAATCTATGGGATTAGACAGACTTACTAAAGAGACATTATATGAGTATTGGAAGGGATTCAAAAAGTTATGTTTTAGCTGCCCGCACCATAAGATTTTAGGTCAATTGTTGATTGTGCACTTCTATGAGGATAGATGCTTCCAATAGAGGAGCTCTAATGAATAAAACACTTGATGTTGCAAGAGCTTTAATATCAAACATGGCTATAAATTCATAATCGTTTAGTGCGAGGGTTGATCATATACCAAAAAGGGTAAATAAAGTCAACATCTCTAATTTGGAGTAGTAAATGTTTCATTTGACTCCATTGTTAAGGCAAATGGTTATTGATAATCTACAAGTTATTAAGGCTTATGGGATTTGTTCGTTTATCGAACAAACTATGATTGCATGCCTAACATTGTAAGAGGGGCACTCGAATATGTTAATGCTACTAGTAACTTTGGGGGTGATCAAGTATGAGCCTACAACCCTTTCTCTAACACTTATAATCCTTATTGGAGAGAGCACCCCAACTTGAGATATGGCGACAATAGGTAAGGTAGGTAGAATTTTTACCAACAAAGGCAACAAGGGTATCAACCTAAGTCTTTTTAACAACATGACCCGTAACATTCGGATAATTCACTAAAAAATGGTAAAGTCTCTTACTTTAAGTACCAAATATTTTACATAAGAGACTAGATCAAACATTTAGAATCTCGAGAACCGGATGAGTTAAATGGCGACTATTGTAAGTCATCTTTAGGCTAAAGTCTGGAAGGAAATTACCATCATAGTGGTGAACCCAAAGGAAAATATGAGTGTGATGACTTTGAGAAGCAACGCTCTAGTGGAGAAACCAAACAAGAAAGTGTCTAATGTAGCTGAAGAAGAAAAACTAGAGCTAGAAGAAGAGAAGAGAGCACACTCATTGAAGAGGATACACTAAGTCCTAAGGAAAATCCTAACCCTTTTAGCCCATTTTTAACTAATTATTCACCATTTTCTAACAGAGTTAGACGAGGCCTAAGAAAGAGGAAGTAAAAAAGGAGAAGGAAAAGTAGATATTTAAGCTATTTAGCAAGATTGAGGTAAACATACTTCTTTTAAAGGTCATTAAGCAAGTGCTTCGGTATGCCAAGTTCTTAAAGGACTTATGCTCAAACAAGACATGAACAAAAAAGTAAGAATACAGGAGAATGTTTTTACTATACTATAAAGGAAAATTTTTGCCAAGTTCACGGATTCGGATATATTTATAATACCATACCGAATTGATAATAATAGAATAGATAAAAACTATTCTAGATTTAGGAGCATCGATTAATGTAAGGTCATGCTCTATTTATATTGCACTAAATCTAAGACCTTTAAAAGATACAAATATTATCATTCAATTGGCCGATCATACTAACGCCTACCTCGAAGGGATAGTAGAAGATGTTCTTATGCAAGTGGACAAGTTTGTATTTCCAGTCAACTTTTATAATACCATACCGAATTGGTAATAATATAATAGATAAAAACTATTCTAGATTTAGGAGCATTGATTAATGTAATGTCATGCTCTATTTATATTGCACTAAATCTAGGACCTTTAAAAGATACAAATATTATCATTCAATTGGCCGATCATACTAACGCCTACCCCGAAGGGATAGTAGAAGATGTTCTTATGCAAGT
Source organism: Dovyalis caffra (assembly GCA_963924115.1). Taxonomy (NCBI): domain Eukaryota; kingdom Viridiplantae; phylum Streptophyta; class Magnoliopsida; order Malpighiales; family Salicaceae; genus Dovyalis; species Dovyalis caffra. The sequence continues at coordinate 2,034,911 of CAWUPB010001198.1, read as the reverse complement.
GGACAAGTTTGTATTTCCAGTCAACTTTTATGTCTTAAAGATGGGAGATGAATCTCCCTATAACCCTGTTCCTCTCTTGTTAGGGAGGCCATTCCTTTAGATGGCATGAACAAACATCAACGTCCATGACGGAGCTCTCACCATGAAATTTGATGCCGAGGTAATTCGATTTAATATCCTTGATGAGGTTGATGCCAAGATATAAGAAAGGTCAAGTTCAAACTTGAAGATGAATGACCTCCCTTAATAGGGAATGTAACGTCAAGCCAACGACATTAAACAAAAAAGCTTATTAGAATGCAACCTAATAAATTCTTGTAAATTTTTTATTTTAATTTGTTTTTTAATTTATTCATTTAATTTTTTTAAAAATTTCACCCATACTTGACTTAATCGAAAGGATATTGCAGCATGGGTATTTTGGTGTGTTAAGTGAAGAAAAGAGACACATATACACACAAGTAATTGAGTGTTACATAGTTTGTGTAGTTAATGGCACACTCATATGTATGTATTTGGTTGGAATTTCCAAAAAAAAAAAAAAAAGGCAACATGAACAGTAGCCGGAGACATGGTTAATAAAAGAAAATGGCACATATGTGTGTCTAATAGAGCGTTAGAAATTGAAGCAAAGGAGAGAGGTAACATGGGTAGAAAGTTTCTATGTGATTTATAAAGAAATTTCATATGGTCATGAGACCAAAAAAGTGTTACGAGTTTTAAAAGATGAAGAGGCAACACAAGCGAGTATAGAATCACATGGTTTGTGCGGTAATTTAGCATGGTCGTTTGACTCAATTAGGATAATTCAGATTCTAAAAGAGAAAAAAAGAAATGGGTAATAGATTTTCATATAGTTTGTGTAACAATTTGACATGGTCATGTGATTTAAATAGGGCATTTCAGATTTCTAAAAAAAAAAAGAGGACACGATTTAAAGAAGAAATTCCATGCGATCGAAAGAAGAAATTCCATACGATCGTCCGGAATTTAAAAGGTTGCATTAGTTGGGAAGAAGAAAAGACACACAGGTAGAAAGAAAGAGACACGATTTACACATGAAATCCATACGAGCATCTCTCTCCGAGCCAAAGGTCACATGGTTTGCCATCCTTAAAATCTACCCCTATATAAACCTAAACCCTAGCCGTGTCACTTCAATTCCTCTAATTTCCCAATTATTTTTGCCAACCTTTTCCTCTATCTCTTCATCTCCTTCAAACTTCCATCTTTCTCACACATAAAACTAGCCACCACACTAACCTAATTCCATAAATTAACATCATCCTTTCATTACCAACCTTCAAACAGTCTTACCTTCACCACCTACTCCCAACTAAAGAACTCTCATATTTCTCCACTCAAGCTCACCAAGGATAATAATGTCAACTTCAAGAGAAAAAGAAAACCAAGTGGCATAACCTAAAAAGGGAACCGATGAAAAGATGATGGCTCAATGAAAGGGTTATCCACCCCGATCTTATCGTAGAATTGCATTTGTAAATAATGCCCAAAAATTCCATTATAATATCTTGAGGAATAAGAGAATTGTGTTACATAGATATGTTGGTCTTCAAGCACTAGAAATAATAGGATTGTTAGGTAAAGTGAGAGAAATGCTAGATAGGGTGGGCAAGCTTGTTGAAAATGGATGCACCATCTTATAAAAAATTGACTTTAGAGTTCTTTAGTTCGTTTCAACTAGAAATGTTACTTGGATTGTCAATCACGAGCTTGTGATTTTTTCATATTTAAGATACCCAATGAGAAGTGTAGCGTGGACATGAGGGCAATAACGAATATGTTTGGGTGGTCATATGAAGATTTAAAGCAACCACATACTAGGTTTGAGAAGCTTTTTTGGAGGGGCATCATAGGTTCACGGACGGAGGTGTATAATCCCTCACATTCAAAAGCCTCGATGATCATAAGCTTGGTATACATCTATCATATACTAGCATGGATATTATGTGGAAGGGAAAAATAATGGGGTAGTGAGTAAGTTGGAGTTTGTGATTCTGTTTTTCATCACCAACAACGCAAAAGTGGATTTCACCTATATTATGGTCGAATGCTTCTTAATATTAAAAATTTGACTGACAAGTAGTATTTTTATAGGTGGGTTCATCATCCACATTAACAAGAAGTTGAAGATGTTCAACCGACACATCGTAGTGTTAGTACCGACAAAAGGGCTTGAGCATATAACTCTTGAGAAATTGATTAAGATTAGATTACTAGAAAATAAAGAAAAAAGATATCTCATTGGGTCAACTAAGATACAGCGAAGGAAGGAAAAAAATGATTCAAGTGATAGTGATGATAGGGCCGATGATAAGGCACCACCCACCATTGAACAGGTTTCACAAGAGAGTGCTTCAAATGTCCAATCAATAAAGGTCAAGCAACTTGTAGCGACGTGGATGACTTCTAACTCAATGCTAATAGTCGGTTTGATCTTCTAAACAAACAAGTTTAAAATGTAAGCAACAACGTCAATAGCTAGTTTGACATATTAAATGAGTAGATTCGAGTCACAAATAACAATGTCATAGCTAGATTTCAAATGGTCAATACCTAGATGGGCCACCTTTACGTCGCCTTCACGACACACTTTCCACAACCTCTACCACTTCCATTCCGAGGACCTCCATCTAGATTTTCTCTCTTATCCTTTTATCTTTTCAAGCTATTTTAATTTAATCATCTATGTTGCAAAGTAAGGACAATGTCCAATGCAAGTGTGGGGTGTGTTTTAGCATTTAGGCTTTTTTATTATTTTTTTATGTTATTTTATGTAATTTATACTTTTTTTTATTTTTGTATAAAAAAAATGAAACAAATGCCATGGTTTAGTATGATATTCTTCTTAATTGATGTTTGGTGTTGAGTTTGATGAAATGTGTGAGATGAATGAAAATGTTTGGGATATTATTGTTATAGATATGTATACATGCTAGAAAGCTTTATGTGTCATTATGATTGGACATAATTTAGGTAGTAGCACAAAATTTGAAAGAAAAGAAAACCCTTTGGAAACTAGACTTAAACATAGTTTAAATAAACGAGATTTTTTTATTTTTATGGAAAATTTAGAAAGAAATCGAAAAGCATTCTATTAAGAAATTTTGCCTAAGTAAAAAAATTCTACTCCAATGATTTGAGTTTCTTGATAACTAGGAGTATTCATCACAAATGTTTAATTTTAAGTCAAAGAGTAATTTAAATTATGAGTATGTAAAGCACTCTAGGTTGATGAGTTGCTAAGTAACCTAGGTTGTTTTTATCACAAATGTCGATAATCATCTAAAAAAGTAATTGACTACTTAGAGAAAAGCTATTAAGGCCTTGAAAAATAATTTAGGATGTTTAAAATAGAAAATTATAATTAAAGAAAATCTCGATTTACTACCTTTTTGCGGTGAAAAAAGGGTAAAAGGTCGTTGGTGTTGCATGCTTGAATTGTGTTTGGTTATGAAGATACATAAATTAATTTAGAGACATGTATTAATATGATAATAATATCTTGAACATAATTGAGTTAACTATTGAATTTTGTTGAATTCTAAATTAAGCATAAACATTTGAAGAACAATTATACTAGCATGACATTTATTTGAACGATTTTATGGGTTTATGTCCGAAAAACCTCACGAAAAACAGACTCATCCACTCGGGGTAACCTAGGGGTTTAAAGGCTTACTGCATATGCTAAATACAACTATGATTCCCATGAAAGTGAGTTAGGCTTTATTTTATTTGTTTTGCTCGAAAACTAGCAAAGTTTAAATGTGCAGGTATTTAATGAGTGCATAATTAGTATGATTTTTATGCTCTATTATATTAAATTTTTCATTGTTTGTTGTATTATATTAGGCTAATTAAGAATAACATGATTGTTTTGGGTTTTGTAGAAAAAATGACGAATGAGAGTAAGAAAACCCAAAGTCAAAGCAAGAAAGAGAGAAGTCACCAAAGAGGCTTAGAAGAGTCACATGATCATGTGAAATCACAAAGCAAAAACTACCGGTCATGTGACATGAAGGAAAAAATCATATGGATTCCTCAAGCAATAAAAGCCACACGGGCGGTAGAATTTCACACGACCGAACTAGGTTACATGTCCGAGGTAGTAACTAGGGGTTGATGATTATTTTTCACATTTTCATTCAATTTCATGAAAAACATAGAACTAGGTTACATCTTCTCCAATGCTTAGGAAGGTGGCTTAGCTTCACTTGTCTTTCTCCGATTAATGATGTTATTAGATTAAATTTATCTAGTGCTTAGTTGGATATTTAGTAGCTAGGGAATTAATCATGTATCATATATTCGATTAACAACTAAGTGGGGAAAGACTGGGGACAACATATATATTGTTATCTTACAATAAATATTCATATTTAGGATAAATTAATTATTTTATCGATTATCGACAACCGAATTGAAAGTGGATACCATAGTTCATGCAAGGTTCTCTTAATATTGTTATTTCAATTTACTAATTTGTTTTCAAGCATTACAAACACAAGCCCCCTCCTTTTACACTACAAGAACACTCCACCAAAAGAAATGATCAATTTAGCCTCTTTTTCCGTAGGTTTGCCCCTTACTTGTCCTTATTACGTTATCATGATTGAAAGTTCTATAAGAAAAATATAAATCATTTAATTTATTAGTAGTATGACACACTATCAAATTTATAGTAAAATATAATTATGAATATTCACAAATGGATGTTCCAAACATAATAGAAGTTGAGGATCAAGAACTAATTTTATCAACTTATAAATTATCACTTACTAATTATTGTCTATTGATTACCACCTATAAGCTATCAACTATAAATTATCACCTATTAGTTATTTTCTAACAAGTTTCAAGTATGAAACGTGTGAAAATACTCCCAAAGCTGTTTGCAATTTGTATGAGTTTATTTGTATGTTGTATTATTGTGTTGTTCTTCTTAGTTACGAGTCGGTATTTATAGGCCTTTTTTTCTTCCATGACCTCCGGTAATGGATCACTCTCTTTTATGCATGTTATAGTGCTTTATGTTATTTTCTCTTTGCACTACAATGCATTAGTGCTCTTTTTTTCTTGAGTTATAGTGCCTCGCTTTGACATCTTTATGCTACAATATTTCATAGTCCTTCTAACTACGTGAATCATGTTTTTATTGCTTCTAGAATTTAGTTATTTCCTAACTATCTATATGTTACTTGTTGTTGTCACTTTGTCCCTTAGAATATGCATTTCTTCACATCTTTGCCTAGTTTTTGCTTGTTAAGAGTCCATCTTCCACTAATTTTAGAAAGAGCTCTAGTAGTTTTTCCTAGATTGCTTCTTTTGTTTAATACATGCATTGGGCTTTATGGGCTTAATAATTTGAGTATGGCTTTTCTTGAGTGGTGTCGCTACCCAACATTTAAAAGACTTTCAAAAATTTTATGGTTGAAAGGAAAAAGAATTAAGAAAAAGTTTTGGAGTCACCATTTAGTATTAAAGGTAACTAAAAAAACCTAAATTGGACAACTGAATTTAGAGATTTTAAGGTAGAAAGTTGGTTATGGATTTGAAAAGATAACAATCATCCAAAAGCATCATTTTTTAAGAAAGATACTAAGTCAATCTAATCCTAAGAATATCTTCTAAAATTTAGGTGTTTGCCAAATTATTTTTCTAAGGTTATTTCTAAGTTTATTTATCATTTATGTCAAACTAATTTCTTTTTGTTTGTGGTATCATATTAAATTAACATGGATCCCGAAAGTTGCGAGTTATGTCAATTTAGAATTGAATCCAACTATGTCCTAACATGATTGGAATGCTGAGGAACGACCTAATAACTCAAACAACTTTACTAAAATGAAGGTGAAAAAAATATTTTCAAAATTGATTCTTTTATTTTTTTTAATTATGGAATCATATTAAATTAATATGGACTCTAAAATTTAGGAGTCCTCTTAATTTAGCATCGGATCTAATTATGTCTTGACACGATTGATATGTCGAGAAATAACCTAACAACAAAAAGTATTTTAATTGGATGTGGACAAGAAAATTTCTTCAAAATTAATTCTTTTATTTTTATTATGGCATCATATTAAATAAACATTGGACTCCAAACTTGGAAGTCTAGTGAATTTAGCATTAGATCTAATTATATTTCGACAATGAATAGCATATTGAGAAATGACCTAATTAGCTAAAAAAATGTTTATACAGAACATTAAATAAAAATGATCCAACATAACTCATCATTATTTTTGGAAAAATAACATAAATAAGCATTTAGATATTAACACATAATTAATTAAATCAAATATCTAGCATTTCAAGCAATCATAACACAAATAATTTGATCAACTAGTTTATTTATAACATATCGGGATCGACACTTATCCCGAGTAATCCATGAAATAAAACACAAACTCATCCTCCTCGGTTTATAGTAGAGCATTGAACCAATCTTATTTCACCTCAATATCTTGGAGGTCTCGACCCCTCAAGTTTGATATGCAATGGCGCACCTCAATGCATTTCAATCCAATCATATCACAAATCACATATTTAACTCAAACATACTAAAAATGTTAAATTACAAAAACATTTAAAAATATCTCAAAACATTCCTAAAATGACTCGATTACCCTTTTTTGCTTTATAAATACTAATTTTACCCTTAGAGTGGTGAAATTACCAAACTACCCTTTGATGTAAAAACTATAGATTTGCCCTTATTGTGAAAATGAAAGAATTTCCTCTATGGCATGTCTGCTAGCCCGAAATGAAGCTTTCAGCCTCCTCTTCCTTCTCCCATAAATGGTTTTGGTCACCGTAGCCTATAAAGAGAGATCCGGACCACCTAAGTCTCAATATCCTTCCTCTTTTTCTCTTTTCTTTTCTTATAAAATTAGAGCTAGTTTATTATGGTGTGAATTTTTGTATGATGAAACTGCTATTTTAGGTGGTTATAGTGATGAAGCTTGTCGACATTAAAATGGATCTCGTTATAGCCATAGGGTAGTTGTAGTGGATTATTGATAAGTGGTTGCTAGCAAGGCTTCGGTTGGGTGAGGGTTTCGGATGGTTGAGGTTGTTTTGATGAGGGTTTTAGTTAAGTAGGGGGATGCGATGGTTGGTTTTTTTTTTTTTTTTTTTAAGGATTGTGGTGAGGTAGGAGGTAGTGATGAAGGTGGCCTTAGTGGGGGTTTTGACTGGTTTTAAAGTGTTCGTGAAGGTTTAATTTGATGGGTTTTGGCTAGTTGAGGGACGATGATAGAGGATCGGTATGGATGAGGGTTTTGGCTAGGTGTGAATCGAAGGTGGAGCATAGTGTTGACGGATATGTCAACTAGTTTTCATAGTTATAGAGGAGGAGGCTAGCGTGGCTATGGTAGTTGGTTTTTTAGTGAAGGACTATCATGAATGGGCTGGTTTTTCATGACTAGACTGTGGTTGTTGATCAATGACAATGAGATAAAAGGTGGTGAGGAGTTGTGATTGCTAGGGTTTTTTTGTAAAAAGGTGAAAAGTCGTAGTTAGTTTTTTTATAGGAGATGAATAGTTGCAATTGACTAGAGAGAAGAGAAAGAACAGTTTTTATAGTGGGTATTTAGGGTTGTAATTAAAAATTTGGCTTGATCCTCCATTCTTTTACGTTTTCCAATTTTGGTCCTCATCTCACTATTTTCTCATTAATCACGCCCCTAATTGAAATAATTTAGTCTCCTTTTCTTTTAATTTTTTTTCATCTTAATTCATTCTCAATTAAGACCATTGATTTTTATTTTCTTCTAATTATACCCCTAATTAGATGCTATTTAGTCCTCAGCTCTAACTTTTTTTTTAATTGGACCTCGAAACATCTTTTTAATTTCATTCTCTTTTTTATTTTATTTTTTTATTTAGTAAAATTAGAGGATATTCCTAAAAAAATAAAATTCTAAAAAATTATAAAAATACCTAAAAATTATGAAAAAAATAAGAAATTATACAATATGTAATTTTTTGAATTTTGTATAGATATCAAAATGGGTTATGACGAGTTGTCCCCTCTTTGCAATGCTTATAATGTAAAGTTGATTGAAGTGTAAACTTTTGATTGACTTTTCTTAGTAAGTTGTAAAGAAAACTTATAGAAAATATACAGTCATGTTATCACATGCGACCTATCCTTTTTTATGGTCTTGTTTCTTAAAAGCAATCTACCCTATTGATGGTTTATTAGTAGGCAACTTACCCAAGAGATGGTCTATTATTAGGTGACATATCTGAATGATAATCTATTATTAGGTGACGTTATCCGAAATAATGGCCTATTGTTAGGCGAAATGTTCTCAATGATGACTCGTCCTATTTGATGGTCTTTTTTCTCAAGAGCAACATATTCTATTGATGGTCTATTGTTAAGTTATTTGCCCAAAACATGATTTATTGTTAGATGACTCGCCAAAATGGTGGTCTATTGTTAAGCAACCTCGCTTAAAATAATAGTCTATTATTAGGTGACATGTTCTTAAAGGTGACCTACCCTATTTAATGTTCTTATTGTCATGGGTGATTTACCTCTATGGATGGTTTTGTTGCCATAGATGACATCGCTCTTACTAATAGTCTTATTGTCATAAGTGATTTGCCCTCTACTATGGTGATCCGATCAAAAAGAGTAAATAACAAAGCACTTTAGGTGATTTTTTTTTTTTTTAGAAAACAAGATCAAAGAAACAAACCTCCCTAATAAGTGATCCGATAAAAAAAATTAAATGTACGAACCACTTTGGGTGATTGACTTTTAAAAATAAGATCAAAAAAATAAATCTCTCTAATAGGTGATTTGATAAAAAAAACATTAAATATGTGAGCTATTTTAGGTGATTCACTTTTTAAAAAACAAGATCGGAGAAACGAACCTCTAATTGATGATTAGATCAAAAAATATTAAATATACAAACCATTTTTTATGATTGACTTTTAAAAAATGAGAACGAAGAAACGAACCTCGATGGGAGATCTAATAAAAAAAGATTAAATATACATGCCTCTTTAGGTAATTAACTTTTGAAAATAAGATAGGAGAAATGAACTTCGATTGGTGATTTGATAAAAAAAAAGATTAAATATTTAAAATGCTTTGGGTGATTGACTTTTTAAGAACTTGATCAGAGAAATGAATCTTTAATATGGAACCCGATAAAAGATTAAATATAAAAATCATTTTTGGTGATTGACTTTTTAAAAATGAGATCGAAGAAACAAGCCTCTTTGATAGGTGATTCCATTAGAAAAGATGAAATATACAAATCATTTTGAGTCATTGAATTTTTGAAAATAAGATTAGAGAAACAAACATTTGATGGATAATCTATTTAAAAAAGATTAAATGCATAAACTCGCTTTAGGTGATTGATTTTTTTAAAATGAGATTGGAGAATCGAAGCTCTCTAATCGGTGATCCAATGGAAAAAGATTAAATATACGAACATTTTAGGGCTTGACTTTTTAAAATAAAATAAAAAAATGAATCTCTAATAGGTGATATGATTAAAAAAAAAAGATTAAATGTACAAATCACTTTGGGTGAATAGATGAGATATTTCCCTGTCTTCTAAATAACACTTAAAGTTTGAGTGATTGAAATGTATTTTTCTTCTTTGAATGGTCTTCCTAAAATATACTAAAGAAATTAATTAAACATGTTGTTTTTTTACCGTGAGAAAATAGATTACCCTTTTGTTGGAAAACATTCAACCCCTTATAATTGTCCTAAAAGAGTGAATATTGACTTCTTTTTGTCCGTGAGTGAATTTCTCATGCTTTCACTTCTTAGGATAGTATTATATCTATCATGTAACCTATTTACATAGCAAACTCTATTATTTCCCCTAAGTTTTGGGTTGTCATTTCACTTGTGATGTAATTTCATAAATTGACCAACTATTTCTTGCCTCTAAGTCATGGCTTTTTTGTTTTGTCGAATAGCTTACAAATCCTTGGGTTTTATGTGCACTTTTTTGTTTTTTTGAAAGAACTATCCTCATACTATGATATGCCCCTTGATTTGGTTGTTCCCAACTGCTTTGATTGCTTGCTAGACTCTTGTTGAGTCATTGTCTCTTCTTGAGACTACTTTTTTGTGCCCTAGTTTGATTTCTTTAGCTATTTTGGTAAATTCTCAAGTGCTTGCTATTTAGTCCCCTCATACCTTCGATTGGTTTGATGATGTCCTGTTTAGATTTTAACAAGTCAAAACTATTGTTTGACAAATTGTTAGACTTGGTATGAGTTTTAAGATAATTGGCTTTACCTCTAAGTACTTTTAATTTTGTGAATTACCATTGAATCATGGCATGTCCCTAATGTTAACGTAGGTACCCAAGATCCAACCTTGATTAGACGGTTTGACTTATTATAATATTGCATTTTTTATTTTATCAATAATATAATTCTTTTTATTAATTCTTATCATTTATATTTTGATAAAATTAGATAGAATTCCATATGATATGCATTGCATTAATGATTGATCAAAACATATGAGATAAACATTAATGCACTTAAATGATATCATTAAAAATCTCAAGTTGTAGCATTGTCAAAAATGGACATTGACTATATGCGGTAAGACTTGTGAGTGTTATGCTCATGCTATAAGATAGCGAGTAAGAGATGTCACGCCTATTAGCATGGTGATGCCAAAGAAAGCAATTAAGTTATTAATATTAGAGAACATATCACTGGACTTGACTTACTATGAGAACCCATTTGATTTAGTCTATCGAAATCTCGTACGAGATGGGTACAAATGGTCTTTTGAATTGAAGCCTTCATGATTATCTTATTATAGGATTTATATACTTTGACACTCGTTTTGATGGGCTCAATCAAGAGCTGCACGTGAGTGATTCATTAAGTGTACTAGAAATCTAATTAAGATAGGTAGATGACTAAAATAAGACATGTCATTCCTTATATGCTAAAAAAGCTATCACATTGCACTTCAATAAATGTTTGTTCAAGGAATTTGTGACCATAGTAGGAGTATACCTATAGAACATAGTTGGTTTACTTTAGAGCTAAAATATTTAGGAATCATAATCGAATAAATTATAAACCAAGTTTAAGATCACACTATGATAAATTAACATAAGAACTGAATTATATGGTAACCATACTAGTAAAAGGTAATTACGAATTGATTAATCCTCTTAAAGAATTGGATCGTCATGATGTCTTACTAGAGGTCAATCTTGATTTATGTATCAAGAGATAAAAAAGGTGTCTTTTATTCTTAATACATCGCCAACATAACTAGGGGCCTATTAAGTCATACATATAAGTTTAAGCATTCACATAATAAAAGAGAAGCAAAGATTTTGGAAAAGGTTTCCTATTTTGAAAAAGGTTTTTGAAAATGGAAAATTTCTGTTTTGGAAAAAGTTTTTTAAAATGGAAATTTTTCTAAAATAGAAAGTTTCCTATTTTATAAATCAATTTTCTAATTTGGAAGTCGGTTCTAAATTTAGAAGTAAGTTACCTAAAAAGAAAATTAGTTTCCTAATTTAGGTTTATGGGTAATTTGAGAAATTTTTTTCTAATGTAGGCTTCCAAAAAATATCTAACCTAATCATTTAGATAGTCTAAAATTAATTATTAATTAATTGATCCAAAAGAGTTTGGACTAATATCGGATATTTTGATGGAAGGATAAACTTGAGCCCAACTAGATAAGGCTCAAGGTTTATAAGGATAAGATCAAACAAGCTCATCCATATTGCAACTCATTGTCTTAGGAGGACAAAGATGCCACCAACTATATAAATAATACGGAGCGAGGTGGAAAAGAGGGAAGAAATACAACGGACACACATATGGTAAAAAGAGAAAGAAAAAGGGAGAAAGTATTTCTCTTCCAAAAACCGAAGTTATCGTATCCCTTCTTAAAAGTCCGAGTGTCCCTAATTGATTTTTTTTAGAAAAAAAATTAACTATATATAAAGATTGGAGCTAGCACTCTATGATTTCGTGGCTTTCTTTATGGGTGTTTAAGTCTGCGTGAATTATCGATAGAGGTCAAACACTTAGATGACTCTTTTTTTTGCAAAGGCTAAATTTACGCTACAAGAGGTAATCTTTTACTCGCGTTTTTAATTCATGTATGTATGATTAGTAGATTTAATAGCTTCATCTTGGGAATCTTAGATGGAGAAAATGTTTTGTTTCATTTTGTACCTCCATAGGATGTATAATCCTTCACCTAAGTACTAGTTGAGATCATATATTTTTCATTTTTTCTTGTACAATCAGTGCTTGTGTTCATTTTCACCTTTTGAGGCTTGCATCTCAATTTACAAATTGGTTTTGAAATTTCAACGTGCTTTGAGAAAAATTATTGAATAATTTTTTTTTATGGATTAAGTCATTAACTTGAATTATTCACTTAAAGACAATTCAAATTATTTGAAAGAAAAGAAAAGATATTCTAATAAAAGTACTTTCATTCATGAAGATATTTAAATTAATTGATCGAGATTCAAAACATAACATTTAAATATTATGATGCAATTTCATTAAGTGATTATTGTTTTAGACTAGCAGAAAGTATTTTGAAAAATTTAGGCTTTTAAAAGAAGTCTTACCTTGGACTATCTTGATTTTTTTTTATCTCTTTTTCCTAAGTTATTTGATGAAAACTTGTGACTTGATGTCATAAAGGATAAAGGCATACTAACCAATCATGTTTTTTTTCCAACCATTCTTAACAATTTTTTTTTAGATTAAAATTCACTAGCTTAGACAAAAATATATTTGATTAGAAACCACTTATAAAAACACATAATGTAAGTTAAGGCTTAGGCTTGTGAAAGAATTGATATAAAAAGACTCAAAAAGTGTTTGAAGGTCTAAGATGTATGATCACTTTGTTGTCTATGAAGATCTTTTTATGTAATGCTATCTTGACCTTTACACTCTAGTCGTTGGTCTAGACTTTTATGTCATCTTGACATTCATGAGAATTTTTCTATGATTTTTCATTGTGACTTTGTCATTTTAATTGTCAACCTCATTTTTTTAGTCTTAACTCTCATTATTTGTTTATCTAATTTTGATTCCCATCCCGACTTTCAATTTGCTTTACGGAATGCTCTTCTTCTTCTTCTTCTTTTTCACATGCCTTTTTATTTTTTAGAATCATCAATGGGGTTTTTCTTGATAAGATTTCATTAAGTTTTTTTTTTAGATTTTTATCAATCATATTTGAACTTCACATTGTTCTCCTATTGTAAGGAGTGATCCTAGTCTAGGTTACTATGAAAAAAATCATCAAGGCTCAAGGTGGAACAATAAGAGGTATGATTATTTGTGAGATATATGAAAGATGGTATTTCTTCATTTTAAAGACTGATTCGCCTATGCTTGATAAATGTTAATCTTCTTTTTTTAAAAAAATGATTGGTTAGGAAAACTCTAAGATTGACCAAAAAGAAGAAATGGTGAGTTTAATTTGGGATCATGACTTGTAGATGCATTGTTCATCATTATTTAAGACATTAACTATTTAGTCTTTTAAATTTGGCTTCATGTTGTTTTCCTAGGCAAAGAATTTCCTTCAAGAGTTTATTTCGGAAAGGAAGGAAAAAAGTTTCTTTTTTTTTTTAACAAAAGGAGGAATTTTCCCTTACTTTCTCGCTCATAAAGATTATTGGATATCTTTGAATTTAATTAAATGAAGGATTGCCTCTAGCATTTATATGTCATGCTTTGAAATTTGATCAATCTTTTGAATGTTTTAAATAGATTTACCATTATATTTTCTTGATAAAGGAAACTATAATGCAATAATGCTTTTAAATAAACATATCATAATTTCAAATCAAACAATATAAAACTACCAAAAGAGAGTATGAGCTACTCTTTTATTTAAATATATGATTTAATCCATGGACAATGAAACATTTTTGGGAAATAATATTCAAAATTTGACAAAAATTAAAAGATCGCATTTGTAAAATCGAAGCATGCATCCTCACCATTACATAACTTCCAAGCTTAGTCAATATTTTTCACCCTCTATATTGGCAATTATATGGTTCAGCGAGTAGATTACTTCTAGCACTTGGATTTTCCTCCAAAGAGACCCAATCCTACTTAATCATAGACCTTACTCTTTTCTTTAAAGCCATATAATTCTCAATATTATGGCCTACTACACCAGTATGGTAGTCACATTTGTCATCAAGTTTGTACCACTAGGGATATAGTGGCTAAAGTGGAGTTATAAAAATAGAAATGACTTGTCTAATGACGATGAGACTGCTACATAACTCACTTAGTGAAATCTAAAGAGGAGGTAATATGTCCTAATATCTTCTACTGCCATTTTGATAATATGATCTTTAAAGATCATTAAAACAGGGTATATTCTATCTTTGATGGATTTGTATAAGAAGTTGATAGTTTGATGATGAATTGAAAATATTGAAAAGAGTAGTGTTTATAGGGGCAATGTATGTAACTAGGGTTTGATTATCGATATTTCCTAGTTGAGAATAGGAGTAACTTGAATGCCATTGATTATTCCATCACACTTAAGGTTAAAAATTAGTAGAATCTAACTAATGAATTTCATCATCTCTAAAGTACCAAAATTGTTCTTTTTCAAGTTGGTATATGAAATCTTTTTCAGCCTAAGAGCATGCTTTACTCTCTCACCAATGACTACCACATCAACAAATTTAGTTGAGGAACTAATGATCAAATACTCAAAGTAGAGGACTTCAAAGGTATTGATGAACATACAAATCAACTTCTTTTCTTTCACTTTTGGATATAACTGGATGAAGAGTTCATGCCATCTCTGTGCATACTCTTTGACGAGTCTCTTTAGGATCTTTCTTCATACTCTACACCTCTCTATTGAACTTGTACTAGTGAATAAATATGTTAGCATCTAATTTATACCCTAAGTAATTTAATTAAATATGTGAGTTTAAAAGAAAATATCTATAAAAAAAAAAAAGAGAATTATTCCAAAAAAAAAAAATTCAAGAGTTCAATTAAAAAAATAAAAAAATAATAATTCAGGAGTTCAATTAACAAAATGCAAAGTGTGGGTACCAAAGAAAACCAAATTGAAGGTGCAATTGAAGGGATTAAAACTCAAGATTTTAATTGAAAGAGGGAAAGTGTATTATTTAGGAAAAAAACTAAACAAATCAACATTGAAATAAAAAAAAATTAAGAAAAACCAATGAACAAAAATAGAGTTTGCCTAAAACCCTAAATTTTTTCTATAAATATCCAACTTCTTCGACCATTTAAGAAGGGCATAGATTTCAAAAAACAAAAAAGGAAAAAACTTAGCCAAATAACCCCTAAGAAACTCTAAAAACTCAAATAATTAATCGGATTACCCACCAAACTCGCCAAACTTCTTCTCTTCAATTAGCTATCCTCCGATTGATTTTGACTCAAATCTCTATTACCAATCGATATCTCAACCTAGATCCACCATTCTCGACTAGTTGAAGAACAAAGAGATGTCGGATCCGGTCGTAATTGAGAAGAGAAGATCAAAGGCTCAACCTTCTTAACAACCAATCGAATCTCCTAATTTTAGCCAAACCACTTAATACCGCAACCATAGAATTGGTTGGCCTCCTCTTAGGAGTGATTCCCTTTTGGAATTGTAACCAAAAGTCATCAAAAATGGACTAATCGACGATAACCTATTTCCCGACCTATTTTGTGCAACTCAAAAAAAAATTGGATGATCAAGGCTAAATTGGATCCCCTAATCCCTCATCCTTATGAGTTGATTGGTATCTTTGAAATCCCTTAAATCTTTGAAATCCCTTAAATCTTCAAAATTTTCATCTAAAAGAACATGAAGTTTGACCAAAACTTTGAAGCCTTTGATCTTCCTACCCCAACATCAACATCAATTGCTACCACTACCATTGACTTCGTGATGACCTTCTTTATACCACGAGGTGGTTCACGTGTTAAAAGGACCACCAAATGGTGATTAGGCGATCGATAATGGATGTTTTATCTTCTATGAGTATTTTGGTGATTTTATATGTAAGGGTATTTTTTTAATTTCATAACTAATTAGTGATGTTCTAGTTATCATGTAGCAGCTTTTTTGATACCCATAAATAGTTGTTTTCTCCTTCTCGATTGACTAAAGTAATCAGTCTTCATCAAGATTGAAGGAAGTAAAACTAATCCAAAGAAAGGACTTTTAACATTCTTACAATGTTAGGCAATTCTTGAACATATTTGAATTATTTAAAATGATAAATGGATGCTAGAAATACTATGTTTTGAATGATTATGATATCAAATACTCGTCTAGCTATGCTTGAGATTTGTATGCCTATTGGGTGTTTACGAAACAAAAATATTTGTGGCTTCCCACTTATATGGATAAATCATCTTATCTACCTTTTTGTTTGTTAGAAATAAAGTTTTCGATGGCTTCCTACTTATATGGACAACGTTTTTTGAGACTTCTAAATCATCTTACCTATCTTTTTGTTTTTCGAAATAAAGTTTGTTAAAAACCAATTATTTGCTCCTTATTTGCGCAAAATAAATTTATCGATGACTTCCCACTTATGTGATGAAGTTGTCGATAACTACCTAAATTCAAGACTCAAAGTCATCGGTGGCTTCTTACTTGTGTGAGTGTGGTTGTTGGTGACTCTCTTTTCAAGTAAATAAAAGCCTATCAATCTTTACAAACTAACTTACTTGTTAGTATAGGTCATGTCACTAAAGATTAGTTAAAATTCTAACTTTTCTCTCTTTTTCCCTTTGAGAGTGGGCATTGGCCTCAAACCGACCTAAATCTCAAATTACTCTACTATTCCATCTCAATAAAATAAATACACTCAAATAGATATAGAAGCATAACATAGTAAAACTAGATTTTTTATTTTCACATGCAAACAATGCAGCCTTATTTTGAATTGGACGAGATGATGATGATGTTATATCCTCCCCATACATAATCAACCTTTTACCTAGATATCCATGTAGACTAGTTTATTTAGGATTTTCTAATTCTTCTTTATTAGCTAGGTGCCGGCTCATGTTTTCTATATGTTCCCTCATGACCCTATGTCAACAAAATAGCCACACCATTAGGGACATGTCATGCTAAGGTCACGCTTTGAATGTCCGTATTAATGAATATTTGATTATTTTTAATGCTTATATACCTATATATTTTAAGTGACTAGTTACCATTTAATTATCCGTCTATTTTTATATAATGAAAAATATGTCTATATATAAATGTGTTGTTTGTGTTTTGTCTTTCCCTTGTAGTTTTTTAATCATAATTTCTAAATTTTAATTTCTAAGACTAAGTATGGATTTATGCCCCCACATAAATCATTGCATAATTATAACTATCATTTGTATTTATCTCGGGATCTAGGGAGTTATTGGTTATGCCTCGATGGGTTTTGTCTTGGATAAACACTCACGAAACTTCAAGCCTTCTTGCTAGTCGCCATTGATAATGGACAATCAATGATTTTCCCGATTACTAATGTTGTCATAAGTAGTCCTAGTGATTCTACTAAAGATTCAATAAGTTAAAAGGTACCCTTTTAAGACATAGATAGAGCATATCTATTCATATAACGGCTAGAATCGAACTTTAGGACAATTATTTCTCGATTAAATGTATTGGGCAAGTCGAACATGTTTGAAACTTTAACCAAGATAATTTGTTCATAATGTTTCGGGATGGATGACAAAAAAGTTTAAACTCGGTTTAAGCAAGCATCGATCAAAGCATCGAAAAGTTACTAATGTGAATAATCATATCTTTAAACCCACTCGCAAGCAATATCATGGATGAAGAAATAAAAAAGAAAGAACTCTTTTTTCACCCTCCATAGATGTCTAATTTATATCCAGCCATAAATATCTTTATTTTATTTCAATATTATTTATGTTGTTGTGTTTATTATTTTACCCGAAGAAGCATAAGTCATCCTATAAAAGTCATATTTTCCCCTCGAGAGTCAACAACTCAAGCCAAAGAAAAAATGGACAAAGAAGAAACAACTCAACTCGAGAAAAACCATCAAAAAGAGTTAAACACTTTAAAAGCGAAGTGTCTATGCTAGTCGTTTTAGTCGAGAAAAGTCTAATAGTCACAGGACCTTTGTCACCTTTCTAACGAGTGTAATAATCTATGGAGGATCTCCGAGTTGAAGAATGGGTCGATAATCTATCATTCCCTAAGGTTTTCACTACAATACTTATATCCACCAATACAATACTCAAGTGATGATTACTATGTCAACTTTTTCTCTACGTTCCACCAAGAAGTTGTTAGCATTGTGAATCAAATCAGCCATACTTCATCTAAGGATATATACAAGCTAATGCTTTTTGAAGTCTCTAATTTGATGCCATGATAGCCATATATTTTGCAAACTCAAGTAGCTCATATGGTTGATCCGGCTACTAATAAAAAGATGAAAGAAAAAATGAGTTCGAGAGATTGAAACCGAGAAGCTCAATGCCATTGAAGAATATCTTCGAGCCATCATGGGTGTAGACATGTACAACCCTCTTTTGACGAGTATATAGATGCTTAATCCCGAATATCATGATTTCTTAGAAGTTCAAAGTGTTAGAATTCTCTAAATGCACTAAGAGTTAATATCCAAGAACTCATCAAAGGATTTACTTAAACAAGATGATCTAAGCTACTTATGATGAAAAGCTTTAGATTCACTTCTTTCGTAAAAGTCTTGATGGTGACACTCGAATTGGTTTATCGATCTTAATCAAACAAAGTTTAAGAAATAGAGTGATTTATTTTAACTATTCATGAAATAGTATAAGTTCAATATGAAAATAGATCTTAATAGGTTAAGGTCTGTAGTCTATAAAGAAAGACATGAAAGAATTTATGAGAGAATATACCTAAAAATAATGCAAAATGGCTTTCCAATTTTGTCCACCTCTACTGGAGAAAGAGCTCGTTACTCTTTTTATGAATACCTTCAAAGCACCTTACTATGGTTACTTATTGATTAATGGATCAAACAACTTTATTAATATAGTTTCTATAGCTAATAGGATTGAGCAAGCAATTAAGTGATCGAATAGTTGATCCTTCTTAATCTTGGTCAAAGAAAAACAACTTTGGTAAAGGAGATAACACAAATGTTCACCACATTTAGGAATCTACGTTCAATCAAAGGATTCTTTGAATCCTTCTCATCTATCACGAACTTTTCCTCTAAATGTTTAAGCAAAACATCCTTCGAAGCTTAAGCACCAGTAAAGATAATTCAATCAAGACAACTAAAGAAATACAAGTCATATAAAATATAAGGAAATACAATCACATAAAATATAAGGAAATACTACCATCTCTTCTACCGATTAAGTAGCTCTTGTGACAACTACTCTATGACAATCTTTATTTCCTAAGTGGTATAATCCTAATGAATCTTGTGAGTATCATAATGGCATAAATTTTATCATACTATCAAAAACTATCTAGGCTTCAAGAAACATCTTCACTTGTTGGTTAACCAAAGCTTGATTTCATTTGATGATGCTACGGGCACTCTAAATATGAATACTAATCACCTTTCTAACCATGCTACTATTGGTGAGCTAAATATGTTATCATTAGATGACATTAGGTGTGACAAGAAAAAAGATAGTTCTGAAATTTTTATGTTTTGTTTGTTTGACATGTGATCTACTATCAACATTAATAAAAAAACCAATCAAGTCTCAAGTTCTTATTTATCTCAAGTATTTCGTAAGTTCTAAAAAGAGAGTGGATACGATATTGATAATTGTCATAAATTTCATCAAGAGATACGGACCATGCTAGCTTTTGGCATCTCGAGGGTAGAAAGATAGGGGAAAAAATCAGAGAAGTCTTCATACATTGTTGATTTACAAAACAAAGACTCGAGTTTAAGCCAACCATCTCATGTTATGGTCGTAAACATTTTGAAGGCGAGAGAAAGTCGATGCTAAGAATGAAGTCACACAGCACTGGGTCAATACTTCATAGTCTAGAACTAAGGTGCTTTCTACCAACACACTTAAGGATGTCTTTGATGTCAATCAACTTGTCTATGAGACCATTTAGGGAAAGAAATTGAATGAATGGTCTAATAAAGAAGCACTTTTTGTTTTCAAGACTAAGTAATTTCTTTATTGTACTTGTCTAACATGCTTTCATATGATGTTAATTTAAGGGATCATGTAAATTTTTTTATCAAATTACCACATTTACCTTCTTTCTTCTATTATGTTTTATTCTCATTTTTGCCCTATCTTTGAGATATTCAATATGATCATATCTTAAAAAAAAAAAAAAAAAGCACCAAGTGATTACACTAAAAAAGAAAGTTAACATAACTTCGATTATAATGTACATAAGAATGAATACGAGGAGAACACTTGAAGGTCATTAGAGAAGCAGGAATATGTCTTGATTTTGTGAATCAAATCTTACTTTATATCAAATTTTTGAATTTCATTTGCAAAATTATTGTGATTTTCTAGGATTTAGTGGTTTCTTTGGGAAAAAAATTTATATTATCTTATCATGATTTTATTATCGATTTGAAATTAAGAGATATTTATTTGAAAGTATCATTTTCATTTTATATCATTCAAATCAAAATGAATAAAATGACAAAATTATTCAAAGCCTTTCAACATTGATCAACTTTTAAAACATGTCGTCCCAATGCTAACGGCCACTCCCTCTTTTTGAAACCAAAAATATTCCTCTCCTATTCTTGATAAATCCTTCCAATATAGTCTTGCCTAAGATAATTCCTCAATGCTCAAAAATGAAAAATAAGTGATTTGATGTCTTAAATGATTATGAGTGTTACATATTCGAATCATGAACCCACCTTATCCATCACTTTTTCTCTATAACTCAATCATAGTTTTTAAATGAAACTAGAATTTATCAATTTGAATAAGATCATATTTGAGATGAAGAAATGCCATTTTTGGTGTTCTTTTCCACAATATATATATATATATATCCATTGCTTTTCAACTTTAAGCCTAAATGATTTCTTTCGATAATGACATAAACTAGGATCACCTCTTATGCAAAAGGTAATTTTAAAGTTTATAAATAATGAAAAAATTTCTCCTAGAAAAAATAAGAATTGATGATAATTTTTCACAAAACATAAACTTATCAAGAAAACCCTTGAATAACTTTGAAAAAAAAACAGAGAGAAAATGAAAAACAAAAATGAAAGCACTAAGATAAAAGAGAATGCTATCTAAAGTGTTCCCTCTCATGATTTAAGGTTAAGAAGGGTTAGAAATCCTTGAAAAAAAGAGATGAAAAGAGTAAACATGAAAAGAGAGTAGAGATTAGAAAATAAGATCAATTAGTGAGATAACAAAGTCAAGATGGCATGTCTAAAATGATCTTAATGAATAATTAAGTAATTATAGTTCTTTCATCCTTCAAACACTTTTTCAGCCTTTTATATTATTTTATTCATAAGCCAAAATCTTAGCTTGCATTATGTGCCTATAAAAGCTTTTTTGGATCAAATATGGCTTGTCCGTGTTAATGAGTTCTAGCTTCAACGCGAAGAAGAGAAAATGTTTTTGAATAAAACTTAACTTGCTTTTGTATTACAAACAATCATTTATAATATTGAATCATGAATTTTTATCAAATAATTGAAGGCAAGAAAGAAATAAATCGAGTTTTCTAAGCAAGATTGCCCATTAGAGCCAAGCTTCCTTTAAAAACTCTTTAGTTCCTAAAATTCATTTAAGCACATCGCACTCTAGGACAAAATTTTGTCAATCACCTAGGAAAAGAGATGAATTCTTTTCAAACTTTTATGATCTAAACACATTTCACTCATCCTAACCCTAAAAAAAAAGATCATTATGAGAATTTCATCTTGACATTGCATGATGCGTTTTGACTTTTAATCAAATAGGTCAAACATCTTCTTAAATAAGATTACATTATTTTGAACATCTCCACGATTTCTTTTGGATAATTCAAATTTGTTTTGACGGATGGCCTAACGTTGAAAGTCAACAAATAAAGATGATTTTAAAAAAAATTCAAAAAGAAAAAACTTCTCAAAGACAAATTCATGCAATCAAGCACGAACATCAAAAGATGATGAACGATATGAGCTACAATAATGAAAGGTAAATGAAAATGAATTATCATTACCAATGCTTCAAAAACATGCTATGGTTAAAATAATCACAAATATGTATCAATGCTAAAAGAACAAAACATTTCAACTCCTTTTCTATCTAGAACAACAAGGAGATAATATGAGTTATGGTTAAATATTCATTAGCATGATCATTTGATTTTGCTTCTTCCATTCTTGAATCTCCTAACATAATATGGTTCATGATTTTTCATCTCTTAAAGAACCCTTGTTTTCATAACTATGTTCAATCCTTTAAAAAAAAAACCTCTTTTTTGGTCTTATACACGATTTTATAATCGATGTCATTCATAAAATATGATAATGCATTGAATTGATATATGATAACTTGATAAGAATCTTACTTGAACTTGGTTTATAAGAGGTTTACCTCTATAAAATCGATGACAGGGTTCCTCATAATGAACTATAAACAATGAGATAAATGGTCATCTTAACCATTTTTATCAAGATTTTTGATATGTATTGACAAGAGTCTAGACATTTAAAGACAGTATCAAAGGAAAGGCATAAAAGAATAGTGATCTCTCACTCTATCGGAGGAATGAACATCACTTAAATGATATAGACAATGATCCAAGTAGCCATCCTAATGAACATAAAAATACGGGGCATAGTCAAAAGTGTAATAAAACAAGATCAATGAAAGTAATTAGCCTAGAACTTTGAATCTATTCAAGCTAAATGACACACAAATGAGGAGAAAAAGAAGGAAACATATGTCTTAGAAGTGACAAGCTATGTTTCTCCGAAAACTCCATATCGGTCTAAGTTAGAGTAATCGATCATATCTTGTCAAAAAGCATGACCTATCATGTCATTTAAAATCAACATGGTCTATGACATTATTCTAAGTTAAAATGGTTAGTCATATTTAGTTAAAAAGCATGGTCTGCCACATCATTCAAAATCGACGAGTCTATCATATCGGTTTAAGCTAGAGTGGTCAGTCATATCTTATCAAAAGATATGATGTGTCATATCATTCAAAATCAATGTGTATATCATGTTAGTCTAAGTCAAAATGATATATCACATCCTTCCAAATTAACATGGCTCGTCACATCCCTTTAAATCGATGTGGTCTACCATGTCCCTTTAAGTCGATGTGGTCTATCACATCCTACCAAATCAATGTATTATGTCACATCTTTCCAAGTCAATATGGTTTGGCACATTCCTTTAAATCAATGAGGTCTATTACGCCCTTCCAAGTCGACATGGTATGCCACATCCCGCCAAACTAATATGGTCTATCACATCCCTCTAAGTCGACATGGTCTATCATGTCTTGCCAAACTAACATGGTCTCGTCACTTCTTGCCAAACCAATGTGGTTTATCATGTCCCTCTAAATTAATATGATCTATCACATCCTTCTAATTATATATGGTCTATCACTTCCCTCTAAATTAAAACAATCTATCACATCCTTCTAAGTCAACATGGCTTGTCACATCCCTCTAAATCAAAGTGGTATGTCACTTCTCGTAATATCAAAGTGGTCTATCATGTCTAGTAGAGTCGGCGTGGTATGTCATGTTCTACTAAATCGAGTGGTCTATCATATCTTGCCAAGTCGAATTCTCTATCATGTCTTACAAAAATTAGAATGGTCCGTTATACCTTGCAAGATCAAAGTAGTCTGTCACATATTATAAAATCAAAGTGGTTTGTCATGTCATTCAAAATTGACATGGTGTATCGTGTTAGCCTAAGTTTGAGTGGTCGGTCATATCATGTCAAAAAAACATGATCTCGTCATGTCATTTAGAATCAATATGATCCATCACGTTAGTTAAAGTTTGAGTGGTCAGTCATATCTTGTAAACAAAATGACCTATCATGTCATTTCAAATCCATATGGTCCATCACATCAATCAAAGTTAGAAAGGTCAGTCATATCTTGTCAAAAAATATGGTATTTCATGTCATTCAAAATCGATGTGGTTTATCATATCGATCAAAGTCGAGTGGTTAGTCATATCTTATTAAAAAAAAAACATAATCTGTAGTGTCCTTTCGGGTTGATGTTATTTGTCATATCCATCTAAGTCAAAGTGGTCTATCATCCCTTTAAGTCACAATGGTTTATCACACCTTGGAAAGTTAGACTGGTTTTTTATGTCTTGTATAAATTATAGTGGTCCGTCACGTCTTATAAAAGTCATAGTGATCCGTCATGTCCTGCAAGGTTAGAGGGTTTGTCATATCTTATAAAAATTAGAGTGTTCTATCACATCATGTAAGATTAGAGTGGTCTGTCATGTCTTGTAAAAATCGAGTGGTCTCTCATGTCTTGCAAGGTTAGAGTGGTATGTCATGTTCTAAAAGTTCGAGTCGTCTGTCATGTCTTTCAAAATTAGAGTGGTCTGTCAAGTCTTGTAAGATCAAAATGGTTTGTCATGTCTTGTAAAACTTAAAGTGATATGCCTCATCCCGCAAGGTCAAAGTGGTTTGTCATATCTTGAAAAGTTAGAGTGGTCTGCTACATCCAATAAGATCATAGTGGTCTATCACATCATATAAAAATTAGAGTGGTCTATCATATCTTATAAAGTTAGAGTGGTTTGTCACATCTTATAAAATTAGAGTGGTCTGTCACATCTTTTTAAATCAGAATGGTATGTCACATCTTGCCAAACCAATGTGCTTTATCACATCCTTCTAAATCAAAGCGGTATGTCACATCCTACCAAACCAATATAGTCTGTCACATCCTTATAGGTCGAATGACCTATTATATCTTACCAAATTAACGTGGTCTATCACACCATTTTAGGTCGAATTGTCAATCACACCTTCCTAAATCAACATCATCTATCATGTTGTTTTTAGTTAGAGTGATTTGTCACATCCTAGCATCCTCCTAAACTAATATGGCTTGTCATGTCCTTATAAGTTAATGTGGTTTATCGTGTAACTTTAAGCCATGTCAGTATGCCTCCAATTTATGTCATGTCAATATACATCTATTTCAAGCCATGTTAGTATACATCCATTTTAAGCTATGTTAGCATGCATCCTATTTCAAGCCATGTCGGTATGTATCTGTTTTAATCCACATCAATATGTATCCACTTTAATCCATGTCATCATACATTCCATTTCAAGTCATGTCTTCATACATCTCATTTCAAGCAATGTTAGTATGCATCCAATTTAAGCCATGTTAACATGCATCCATTTCAAGTCATATCATTATACATTTATTTCAAACCATGTTAGCATGCAATTATTTCAAGCCATGTCAACATACATTCATTTTAAACCATGTCGAGCATAAATCTCTTTAAGCCATGTCAACATGCATTTTTTCCATCTACTCACATGTTTTTACTTCAATTTCTATTATTGAATAGTAACCGTCATTCAAATTTAATAATTATCTTTTTTTATTGTTACTTATGCTTTATATGTTTCATTTTTTTTTATTTTTTTTTACAAGCTTACTATGCAAAGTCAAAAAAATATTATTTTTTAACGACTTTACGTAGTAAGTATTGTAAAGAGGAGAAAATTGTTAGCACCTAATTTCTACCTCAAGTAATTTAACTAAATATGTGAGTTTAAAAGAAAATACAAAAAAAAAAGAGAATTATTCAAAGAAAATAATTTGGGAGTTTAATTAAAAAATATAAAAAATAATAATTTGGGAGTTCAATTAAAAAATACAAAAGTCTAAGTAACAATGAAAATTAAGGGTGCAATTAAAAAGATTAAAATCAAAGATTTTAATTGAAGGAAAAGAAGGGTATTATTGAGAAAAGAACCAAGCAATCCAACACTAAAATTAAAAATTGAAAAAAAAACAAGGACCAAAAATAGTGTTTGCCTAAAACCATAAATTTTTCCTATAAATACCCAACCCCTTCAACCATTTAAGGAGGAAACGAATCCTAAAAAATGGAAAAACCTAAAAGCCTAGCCAAATGGCCCCTACGGAACCCCAAAAACCCAAATAATTAATCGAGTTACCTACCGGACCTACCAAACTTCTTCTCTTCAATTGACTACCCTCTTATTGATTTTAACTATAATCACCACCACCAATCAATAGCCCATACCCAAATCCACCATTCTCGACCCATTAAAGAAAGAGGAGACATCGAATCCGGTCCAAATTGAGAAGAGAAGATTGACGACCCGACTAGCTTAATAACCCTCCCAAATCTCCCAATTCTAACCAAACCATCAACTACCACCACCACAAAATTGGTCCACCTCCTCCTAAGAGTGATTTCCTTCGGAATCACATCCAAAAGTCATAAAAAAAAATGGACTAATTGACGACGACCCATTTTCCGACTTGTTTTGCACAACTCAAAAAATTAGATGATCAAGCCCAAATTGGACGTCCTAACCACCACCGAAAAGCTCCTCTCGGCCTCACGAGTTGATTAGCATTCTTGAAATCCCTTAACATCCCTAAAATTGTTATTAGAAAGAGAAAGAGGTCCGAGTAAAAACTTTTGAGCCTCCGATCTCCCTTCTCCAATGTCAACATCAACTTCCACCACCACTCGTTGAGTTTGGGATGACCTCCTCTAGAACATGGGATATTCCACATATCAAAAGGACCACTAGATAGCGATCGAGTAGTCAATAACGGTTCTAGTAGTCGAGCGATCAATAACGGTTGTTTCATCTTCTAAGGGCATTTTGATAATTTTATGTGTAGGGGTATTTTGGTGTCACGACCTCGAGAGTGGGTCATGATCGATGTGAGAATCGAAAGAACTATAAGGCTCACCTAAACTAAAGCTAGCCTCGAATATCTAAACTTAAATTCTCAAACTTATATTACATCAAACACCATTTCATTTCATAATAATCCAACATACAATCATTACTTTATAACTTCAACACAAATCATAATTAAATACTATTCTTGCTTTTCTCAAATTAATATCCATAAATGATTTCTAACTCAACACCCACAAGTTATAACTATGGAGCTTCTAAGAATTATTACAAAATCAAACATAGGTTCTAAGGAATTATAATCAAGTGAGTAGCATGATCAATGTACCGACTTTAAGACAAGTAGCCGAGTGAAAGCTAAAAGGGCACCCTCACAAACTCTGCAAAACTAAAATAATAGAGGATGAGCAAATCAATAGCTCGGTAAGTAGATACTATATAATGCCTCTAAATGAGAGAAACGGACTAAGGACGATAACTTAAAATTTAACTCAAGATGCAATGCTAGTTTCTCAAAAACAAATGTATATCATAAATTCAAATCGTACATCATAACTTAAATGGTTCAAACTATTTCATATCAAATCACCGAAACATATGATATATTTATATGTCATAATCGAATCAAACCATATATCTAGGTTTTTATTTACTCGTGGGGTGAATATAATGTATCATTAGATGCAAACACCTAAAGGTCAAGCCCCTCATGAATAGGTTTTTGTATGTTAGTCGACATACGAGCTAGCATTCTACCTCTCCTACTAGTTGGAGCCTCGTATCATTGAGCTCAAATGTCACGCCCCCCGTAGCTAGGTTTCTCGGGTCTCAAAAACAATTCGAAAATTGTATAAGCTTTATACATATTCAAACCCGAGTACATAAAAAACAATGCATGCTCAAACATATTTAATGATACAATCCCATATCAAACAAACATTTACAAAAATTATATGGATAATGAAATAATAATTGAAGGTAAATTAACATTTAAATTCAAAATTTCATATCAAATAATAAATGAAAAACTTATTCAATACATAATCAAATCCCTTTATAAATCATATCCAATCATTTTTTATACGAAATTATTTCAAATGCTCATGTGGTCTATTATCGTCTAAGTTCTAATTGATGCATTTAAATTACACTTAAACCAACGGTGCATGGTAGAATTATTAAAGGAATTTAAAAATACAGTATGCTATATAATATCCACTCATAGTACAATCGGAGAATCAAATAGAATCAAAGCTAGTGAGATGGAATTGCTCACGTTGAAGAATCTAATAACATAATATGGTGGAACAATTATCAATATCATATATCCAAGAATAATTCAAAACAAATGAATTATTCTAGTAGTAGGAACACAAGATTATTTATACAAATGGAATTGATTGAAAGACTCAAAATAATGACTTTAACTAAACTCTATAACCTCTATAAAAATCCAATTATCCATCATCAATCATCCATTCAATCAAACTTCATACATACTAACTTTTCTCAATTTTAAGTTAAACTTTTAAACATAAATCTTTAATCAAATCATCAATTCCATTCTAATTCACTCAATACTCATTCCATTTATCTTTAATTACATTTATATAACTTACTACTTTATTTTCCCAAAATTCTTTTCAATTCAAAGCCTAATTTCAGATTTTTCACTATTCATCGTCTTCAACTTCTCAATTACTCAATTTCACTTTAAATTAACTTCATAAACCACTTAACCAAGATAATTAAACATCATTTAATCAATTAGAATCATTTAATTAACTTTTCTTCCCCAAATAAGTCTCAAAAACCCTAACATTAATTTAATCAATTCTTCATTTAACAATAACCTAATGCAACTCAACTTCAATATCATTATTAACTACATGTAAACATTTCAATTTAAAGATCAAATGATTGAAAATCTTGCCTTTGATACTTTGCTCTTCAATCCCCAATTCAATCCTAACTTTCCAAACTTTCCAAGCTCCAATCTAGCTAAACTCCTCTTAAATCTACTTGCTTATGGTTTTTCTAAGCTAATTTAATAAAAAAAATAACTTAGGATTTGAAGGATGAAGATAGAGGAAAATTTAGAGAGAAAATATGTGAGAAGAAGAGGAGAAAAAGAAAGAAAAATAGAGGAGGACAACTCGCTATCCTCTTTTATACCCAACTGAATTTTTTTTTAACTTAAATATTATTATTAGGTTGAGTTATTACATTCTCCCCCTTACAAAAATTCTTCCTCGAATTTAACTCTAATCGTACCTTAATAAGTAAATAAATGAGGATATTTCCTCCTCATTTCCTTATTAGCCTTTCAAGTGGCTTCTTCGATCGAATGATTCCTCTAAATGACATTAACGGACATAATCTACTTATCGCATAATTTAGTAACCTGACGGTCTACTATTGTCACTAGTTGCTCCTCATATGACAAGTCAAAATTTAAGTCCACTACTTATAGTTCTAAGATGTGAGATGGGTCGGGAACATATTTCCTCGGCATGAAAATACGGAATACAATATGCACACTCGAAAACCGTGGTGGCAATGCTAACTCATAGGCCACTTGTTCCAATTTGACCAATGATCTCAAATGACCCAATATACCTCAAGCTTAAGTTTTCCTTCTTGCCAAGCTACATTATTCCCTTCATCAAAAAAAGTTAAAGAAACAAAAAATCACCATTTTAAAACTCCACATGCCTCCTTTCGTGGTCTATATAACTATTTTATCTACTATGTACAATCCTAATGCATTTTTGGATCAACTTCACCTTCTCAATAGTAAGCTGAATCAACCCCGACCCTAAAGGTTTCTTCTTTGTGACTTCCGCCTAATATATTAGCAATCTACACTTCCGACCATATGTCGCCTCATACGATGTCCTACCGATACTATAGTGATAACTATTATTGTATGAGAATTCAATCAATGAAAAATGATAATCCCAACTACCTTTTAAATCCATCACACGGGTCCTAAGCATATCCTATAAGGTCTGAATCATCTTTTCGATTGACCATCCGTTTAAGGATAGAATGTCATACCGAAGTCTAATGTCATACCAAGATCCTTTTGTAATTTCCTCTAGAATCGAGAAGTAAACTGAGTACCTCAATCTAAAATGATAAAAACTAGGATGCATATAAAGACACTATCCGATCAATATATAGCCAAACACATTAAGCATACCCAAAAGTGGTCTTTACGAGCACAAAATGGGCAAACTTAGTCAATCCGTCCATAATAACCCAAATTGAATCATAACTTTCTTGGGTTCAAGGCAAACCTATTACAAAGTCTATTATCACTATCTCCCACTTTCACTCCGGTAGTGGCAAATCTTATAACATTCTTGTTAGCCTCTAGTATTCATACTTTACTTACTAATAAGACAAACTCCTTGAAGCAAACTTCATAATATCTTTCTTTATTCTAGTCCACTAATAATGCTCACAAAGAGCATTATACATCTTGACATAACCAGGATGTATGAATAGGCCACATTGTGAGCCTCTCTCTTCTCTTTGATCCGGATCCTTTGGCACACAAAATCTCCGATGAAACCATAAAGTACTTCTACTATCCATTCTAAACCTGAACTTTTTCCTTCTTACATCTCAATGAAGATCTCTTGTATTTCTTTATCTTTCACTTGGGCCTCTTGGATGTAACCTGCGAAACTAGCCTAACCTCAATATGAGCCAAAATATCACCCGACTTAATAACTTTAAACACCACTCTAGAATCTCATAATCTATTCACTTCTAATAGTAACAACCATTTTTCCTCTAATAAATGAGCCAAACTCCAAGCTAACTTCTTACTTAACGCATTAGCCACCATATTAGCCTTACTCGGGTGATACAAAATAGTATAATCATAATCTTTAAGTAGTTGCATCCATCTCCTCTCGCCATAAATTCATATCCTTCTAGTCAAATATATACTTTAAACTCTTATGATCTATATAGATCTCATAAGTCTCTCAATACACAAAATGTCTCTAGATTTTTAAGGCAAAATTACCACTGCTAATTCTAAGTTATGTGTAGAGTAATTCTGTTCATATTTCTTTAGCTATCTCAAACATAAGCAACTACCCTACCATGTTACATCAACACACATCGTAATCTTACTCTTGAGACATCGCAAAACATCAAAAATCCACCACTACCCGAAGGTAAGGTAAGGTAAGGTAAGGATTGGTCGCTGTAGTCAAACATATTTTTAGCTTCGAAAGCTCTCTTCAAACTTATCCGACTATTGAAACTTCATATTCTTCTATGTTAACTTAGTCAACAATGTTGTAATTCTCAAAAAGTCTAGCATAAACTTTCAATAATACCCAACTAGACCCAAAAAGCTATGAATCTCTATCATTGAAGTAGGTCTTGGTCAATAAGTTATTGCTTCTACTTTTTTAGATCCATTATAATCCCTTCTTTAGACACAATATGTCCTAGGAATGCCATATTCTCTAACAAGAATTCATGCTTTGAAAACTTAACATACAACTTATGATCCCTCAATATCCGTAGCACTCATCTCAAATGATTCTCGTACTCTCTCATTTTTAAAATACACTAAAATATGATTGATGAACACTATCACAAACTTGTTGAGAAAGTGACATAACACTTTGTTCATCAAGTCCATAAAAGTTATTGGACCGTTAGTAAGGCCAAACAACATCACCAAAAATTCATAATGGTCATACCGCATCCTAAAATTAGTTTTAGGAATGTTCTCACTCTTAATCCTCAATTATAGGTACTCGAATCTCAAATCAATTTTGGAAAAGTATTTTACACCTTGCGACTAGTCAAACAAATTATTAATCCTTAGCAATGGATATCTATTCTTCACCATTACTTTATTCAAGTAATGATAATCAATGTATAACCATAAACTCTCATCCTTTTTCCTAACAAACAAAACTCAAGTGCCCACGAAGAAACACTAGGTTGAATAAAATTTTTATCCAACAAGTCTTAAAGTTGAACTTCTAACTCCTTCAATTTCTCTGGTGTCATCCGATAGAGAGGTATAGAGATAGGTTGGGCACTTGAGAATAATTCAATACCAAACTCTATTTCTCTATCCGGGGATAAAATAGGTAGTTTATCTAAAAATAAATTAAAAAAAAAAGCTTTTTAACAACTAGGAATTGGTCCAAACTAATCATATTATCATTTGTCTCCTTCAAATATGCCAAATAGGCCATACACCTTTTTCTCATCATCTTACTTGCCTTAATGGTAGATACTAAGTTAGAGAGAGCTACACTTCACTCTTCTTAAAAAGAAAAACCATCTTCTACTAAATTTTTAAAATACACTACCTCATTATAACGGACTAATGAAATATGATAATTCGTTAACCGATCCATTCCTAAAATCACATCAAAATTATTCAAATCTAATAATATCAAATCCATAAGTAAATTTCTACCCATCACCTACATATCGTAATTTCTAAAAACCAAATCCACTATCATGCATTCTCCCATAAGTGTTAACACCATCAAAAACTACACTAACACATATAGACTCGCACCCAATCTCTTCACAAAATATGGTAACACAAATGAATGGGTTGCCCCTAAATCAAATAGTATCCTTATATCATAAGAAAAGACTTAGAGGATATATGATACAATATCATTGGATACACGAGCATCATGTTGGGTGATAGTAAAAACTCGAGCACGGCCACCACTAATACTCATCTAACCCTAACCTCTCGAGCCTTCATAACCTCTATAAGTTTTTCCTTGACTTGTTATGCCCTACTTGTCAAACCCTCGACCAACCTAGCCACCAAACCTACCACCATACTAACTCGGGGATGGATTGGCCATAGGAGCGACCTATACCCCTCTCGAAAAAATATCTTATGCTATCTTGTATATAGGATAATCTCATATTAAATATCTTTGTTGATGGCAAAAAAACATGCTTCTATCCTTCGAGAGCATATACCGGATGGATCTAGCCACACACTTAACAAATAGAGCATCCCCTTTTAGAACCCTAATGAACCGAATAAGATGATCCCTAACTCATACTCATACATGATCTACCATGACTATTCTACCCGGAAAATCTCCTTTAGGGGCTAGAATAACCTCACATACCGATATCCCGATTAGATCTACTACTACGACCTTTATGCCTATTGGGCGATGAGGCATCACTTTTGACCTTCTTCTTTTGCTCTTTAATTGCCCACTTTCCATTCTCTTCGTGTCAAGCTTACGAGCACAATCAATTACTTTAGAAAAACTCTAAAACATTTAGAGAAATATATAGTGGATCTACTAGCCCATTCAAAAAGCTTTTCACCTTTTTTGCCACAATCAATATTATTTCTAAGACATATCGACTTAACTTTGCCAAAATTCTCTTATACTCCATCACCATTATGTCGAAGTTTGCACTAGTCTTTCAAATTCCTTATCTCTTTTTTTCTCGATACTCTCAATTAGTTGCTCTTCTAGAAAAGTTCTCTTAAATTGCTCTTAAGACCAATCAAGTTTCTTATCCAGTTTATTCCAATCACTAGCATTTCCTTCAAACATAAATGTTGTCGGTTCAACCTTTGTCCCCTTAGGACATCAAAGAACCACTAGTTTCTTCTCTATCTCATGTATAAAATGCATTTGATTTTCATAATCCCTATCACTAGAATAGGTCAATGGCTTTAATCTCAAAAACTCCATCATATAGGAATCAAACCCCCTAACCCCGATCGGGTACCGATTGTAGAAGTACTTACTTCACCCGATCCCCGATTAGTAGACACTAACCCTACTATAGCTTAAAAATTTTGATAAATGCTCTCGGCCATTGTTCTCTATAGTATGTTGCATAGCATGAAAACCAATCATGATGTTAGTTGGTGACATCATAGCGAGGCCTTCTTCTTCTTTAACTCTAGATCTATCATGAGATCATGAAGGTCCGGATGATGCCTCGACCTTGGCACCTCCAAGTTCACCATAGCAACCTATATGAAACATAATCCAATTTCAACACATTTCAAAAAGGCAAATGATCAATGCGTAACTTATATGATTTTTATTCCATCTCTCAATAGGCTTAGTTGTACTTAAGAATAAGATAATAATTTTAGGTTTACAAAAAGAAAATAGCAAATCAAAATGAGCAAACCCAAGCTAAAACACATACAAATCCAAACACATGAAGGACCACATAAAAACAATATGAAAACCAAGTTGAAGAAAGGAGGCACACGGGCGAAGGGGTAAACATGACTTAAAGAGTAATTTGACACGTTTATGTATATTTTTAGCACAAGAAGTCACACGGGAAATAGGGTTAAGCACGAACTTGTGTAGAAAGTGACACATTTGTGCATGTGTTTGGTATAAATACGGACACGAGTAAAAGGAATAATCACAATTTGCATAACATATTTGACACGTTTGTACGTATGTTTAGCATAAAGAGAGACATAAGTAGAAGGAATAAGAACGATTTGCATAACACATTTGACCCACTTATACGGATGTTTATCATAAAGAGAGACACAAGCAAAAGGAATAAGCATAGTTTGTGCAACAAAATTGATACGTCCTTGTCTTACCAATAACGTTGTCATCCAAAGAAGGAATAAGAGCCATACAAGTAGTAGTTGAGAGACATGAGATGGAAGGAAAAAGTAATACGATCGTGTACCACCATAAAGTCATCCGAAGAAGAAAGAAAAGCCATAAAGTAGTAGCTATGAGACACGAAAATAAAGAGAAAAAATCACATGATTGTATGTGTCAATCAAGCAAACCATATGAGGGACTATACATGATAAAACCTTACTTCTCACATGTAATTTAAGACTATAAACATAGAAGCTAAGGTATACACTAGTTGATTGATCCATGTAATTTGAAATAAGAATATAGATTATAATAGAACCCATGCTCCATAGTTGGCCTAGACTCTAAAGCCTATGCTCGATACCAACTTTGTCATGACTATGAAAGT
The DNA here is from genome assembly GCA_963924115.1 of Dovyalis caffra. Classification (NCBI taxonomy): domain Eukaryota; kingdom Viridiplantae; phylum Streptophyta; class Magnoliopsida; order Malpighiales; family Salicaceae; genus Dovyalis; species Dovyalis caffra. Next base: position 1,999,935 of record CAWUPB010001198.1, on the reverse strand, counting down.
GGGCCACGATTGGTATACAAATTGAAGGAACTGTGAAGCCCACCTCAACTCAAGCAAACCTTAAATATCTAAACTTAAATCCTTAAATTTATATTACATCAAGCATCATTTCATTTCACAATAATCCAACCTAACAATCATTACTTTATAACTCCAACACAAATAATAATTCAATGCTATTCTTTCATTTCTTAAATTAATATCCATAAATGATTTTTAACGCAACACCTACAAGCTATAACTCGCAAAACTTCAAAGAATTACTATAAAATCAAAAATAGATTCTAAGGAATTATAATGAAATGAGTCGTACGATCAATGTACTAACTTCAAGATAAAGTGTCGAATGAAAGCTAAAAGGGCACTCTCACAAACCCTACAAAACTGAAATAGTGAAGGGTGAGCAAATCAATAATTCAATGAGTAGAAACTATATAGCAAATCTAAAGGAGGAAAACAAACTAAGGACGATAACTTAAAATTCAACTCAAGATGCAATGTTAGTTTTTCAAAAACACATACATATCATAAATCCAAATCGTACATCATAATTTAAGTGGTTCAAAACCATTTCATATCAAATCATCAAAATGTCTCGTCCGTGTGTGTGTGTGTAATCGAATCAAATGACATATCTAGATTTTTATCTACCCGTGGGGTGAATATAATATATCATTAGATATGAACACCTAAAGGTTATACACTTCATGATTAAATTTTTGTATGTTGACCAACACATGAGCTAGCATTCTATCTACCTCTCCTGCTAGCTAGGGTCTCGTATCATTGAGCTCAAAGGCTACGCCCCCGTAGCTAGGTTCCTCGACCTCTCAAAAAAATTTCAAAAACCATATAAACTTTATACATATTTAAACCCGAGTACATCAAAAACAATGTATGCTCAAAACATATTTGATGGTACAATCCCATATCAAATAAACATTTACAAAAATTATATAAATAACGAGTTGAAAGTAAATTAATAGTTAAATCTAAAATTTCATATCAAACCATAAACAAAACACTTGTTCAACACATACTAAAATCCCTTTATAAACCATATCCAATCATTTTTTATACAAAATCATTTCAAATGCTCACGAGGTTCATTCTCATCTAAGTTCTAATGATGCATTTAAATTGCACTTAAACAAATAATGCATAGTAGAATTATCAAAGAAATTTAAAAACACGAGCATGCTATATAATATCCACTCACAATATAATCGGAGAATCAAATGAAATTAAGGTTTTTGAGATGGAGTCATCCACTCGAAGAATCTAAGAACATAAGATGGTAGAATAACCATCAATATCATATATCAAAAAATAATTTAAAATAAATAAATTATTCTAGAATTAGGAACATAAGATTATCCATACAAATGGAATTGGTCAAAAGACTCAAAATGATGACTTTAACTAAACTCTTTAACCACTCTAACAATCCAATTATCCATCATCAATCCTCTATTCGGTCGGACTTCATAGATACTATCTTTTTCCAAATTCAATTTAAACCTTTAAAAAATCAATCTTCAATTGAATCATCAATGACATTGTAATTCACTCACTACTCATTCTATTTATCTTTAATTGTATTTATATAACTTAATTCTTCATTTCCCCTAGATTCTTGTTAATTCAAAATCAAATTTCAGATTTTTCATTATTCATTACCTTTAACCTCTCAATTATTCAAATTTACTCAATTTTGCTTTAAAATAACTGCATAGACCACTTATCCAAGATAATTAAACATCATTTAATCAATTAGAATCACTTAATCAATTTTTTTCTCAAATGGCTCTCAAAAACCCTAACCTTAATCTAATCAATTCTTCATTCAACAATAACCTAATGTAATTCAACTTCAATATCGTTATTAACTACATGTAAATATTACAATTTAAAGATTAAATGATAAAAAAAATCTTACCTTCAACACTTTGCTCTTCAATCTCCAATTCAATCCTAACTCTCCAAGCTTTCTAGTCTTTAATTTAGCTAAACTCCTCTTAAATCTACTTGCTTATGGCTTTTCTAAGCTAATTTAACCAAGAATTAACTTAGGATTTAAAGGTCGAAGATGAGGGAAAATTTAGAGAGAAAATGTGTGAGAAGGAAAGGAGAGAAAGAAAGAAGAATATAGGGGGACAACTCGTTATGCCTTGTTATACCTAATGAATTTTTTTTATTTAACTTAAATATTGTTCTTAGGTTGGGTTATTATATTTGGTCATTTCATAACTAACTAGAGGCATTTTATTCACTCGTATACCAACCTCCTCAATACCCATAAACATTTTTTTCTCTTTCTCGATCGACTAAAATAATCTATCTTTATTAAGATTGAAGGAAGTAAAACCGATCCAAAGAAAAGACTTCTAACATTTTCATGATGTTTGGGCAATTTCTAAACTTATTTAAATTATTTAAAATGATGAATGAATAGTAGAAAAAGCGTGTTATGAGTGATTGCACCGTCAAATGCTCTATATGACTATGCTTGAGATTTACGTGTCTATGGCTTGTTTATCGAAACGAAGCTATTGGTGGCTTCTCACTTATATGGATGAAGTTGTATGTAGCTTTCAAATCATCTTACCTAGCTTTTTGCTTGTTAAAAATGAAGTTGTTTGTGGCTTTCCATTAGTATAGGTGCCCAAGATCTAGCTATATCTCGGATAGGTTTGAGTTATTTTATTATTATATCATTTATTTTATTAATAATAAAGAAGTTTTCTATTAATTCTTATGTCATATATTTATTTATTGAATAGAATTAGATAAAAGTCCATATGATATGTATTTGCAATAGTAATGGATCGAAAGATGTGAGATAAACATTAATGCATATAAATAATATCATTAAATGTCCTAAGTCACGAGCATTGTCAAGAATAGACATTGACTATATATGGATAGACTTGTGAGTGCTATATTATGCTCACACCTATTGATATGATGATGCCAACACAAGTGCTTAGGTGATTAATGTTAGAGAATATATCACTGGACTTGACTCGGTATAAGAACCCATTTGGTTTAGTCTATGGGAATCTCAAACGAGATTGGTATAACTAATCCTTAGATTTGAAGTAATCACGAGTCATCACAATTATCTCAATAGAGGATTTGTATACTTTGACACTCATTTTGATAGACTCGGTAAAGGGTTATACGTGGATAATTCGTTAGGTGCATTAGGAATCCGAGATAGGTGGATGACTAAGATAGGACTTATCATTCTTTATATGCTAAAGGAGTTATCATATCGCATTTCGATGACTCGTCTACTCGGGAAATCTATGACCATAGTAGGATTACACCAATAGAGCATAGTTGGTTTACTCTAAAAGCTAAGACATTTGGAAATCAAAGAAAACTTGTGTGGTCATAATCGAATAAGACTAATAACCATGTTCGATATCACACTATGATAAGTTGACATTAGGATTAAATTATCCGGTAACCATACTCGTAAAAGGTAATTACTAATTAATTAATCCTCCTAGAGAATTGGATAGTCATGATGCCTTGTCGAGGCCAATCTTGACTTATGTGTCAAGAGATCAAAGAGCTAACTTTTATTCTTTATTATTGTCAAAATATCTAGGAGCCTATTGAGTCACACACATAGGTTTAAGCATTCACATGATTAAAGAGAAGTAAAGATGTTGAAAAAAGTTTTCAATTTTGAAATTTTCCTATTTTGAAAAAAGGTTTTTGAAAATGAAAAGTTTCCTAAAATGGAAGTTTCTTAAAATGGAATGTTTTCTATTTTAGAAATCGGTTTCCTAATTTGAAAATTAGTTCGAATTTGAAGGTAAATAACTTAAAATGAAAATTAGTTTTCTAATTTAGATTTAAGGGTAATTTAGAAAATTATTTCATAATGTGGGCCACTTAAAAGTATCTAACTTAATTTATTTAGATAGTCCAAATTAATTAATTGGACCAAAATAATTTTAGGCCAATAGGTTTAATTAAAAGCCTGAAAGATATTTTGGTGGGAAGATAAACATAAACCTTATTGGATAAGGATAAATATTATAAAGATAAGATCAAAAGAGCATGCATCCAAAATAACTCCTAATCCTTTAAGGATTAGAAGTTACATGTAAAATAACTCCTAATCCTTGTAGGATTAGGAAGTAACAACCAAAAATCCAATTAGGACTAGTTGTCACTCCTCCTTGTACTTGGAGGACAAGGAAGCCTCTCCCCTATCTACATAGGGGAGAGGTGCGACAAACATAAGTTTTTTAAGAGAGAGAAAATTTGGCACAAAGGAAAAACAAAAGGGTACTTAACATCAAGTCAAAACATAGAGGAATAGTTTTCTCCTCAAAACCCTAGCACACGCTTTCTCTCTCTCTCTCTCTTTAGATTGTCACAAAATTACCCCGATTAGATTTCTATAGGAAACACTAAACAAGTTAGAAAAGATGGAGCTAACACTTTACCAATTTTAAGTGCTTCTTTTATGTGTGAAGTAAAGATGAAATGTGGTGTTAATAGGGGTTTCAAGTGGTTTTGGTAGTTATGGAGGAGGCTAGCATGGCTATGGCAATTGGGTTTTTGGTGGAGGACTGTAGTGATTGGGTCGGTGTTTCACGAGTTGGATGTGGTTGTTGATCGGTGACAAGGAAAGAGAGGGCGGTAGAAGTTACGACCACTAGGATTTTTTAGTGGGGAGATGAATGGTGGCGACTAGGTTTTTTTGTAGGGAGATGAATAAGAGGATTCATATTATAGATAATGACGTAAAAAGTAAACCTATGCTTAATTAATAAGTGGGCAAAGATTCACTCATAAAATGAGATTCATACACGTTAGAAAGTTAGTTTAGAGAGACTCATTTAGTTTGAAAGTTTTAAATTCAAATATAGCTATTAGCTTTATGTATTAGGTCCGATTTATTGTATTTATGAAGCCTTGCTTATGAAAATATTTTAAATTTTGATCATATATAGGTGTGTTAAAACATGGTTTTTAATCGAAAATATGATCAATCATTTTGTACCAAAAAATAAAATAAAACCCATAATAGTTAAAACTTTCACTAGATGAATAAAAATACACACAAAAAAAAATATCCGATAATTTTCCTCCAAAAATAAATCAAAAAGCAAAAAAAAAATTGGTCATAATGGTAGGCAAATTATAAAAGATTCTAAAAGATGTGGGGTGAGACTTGTTCATCATTTGCTCGACCTCTATACAAAACACTATGGATGAAACGGTTGCTTTCAATTTTTTTAATTATTCTCTCCTTTAAAGCCGAACTCTCTTTTTGCTTTTCTTTTGCTTCTATTGTAACCAATAGAAGCCCACCCAAATAGGATGAAAAAAAAAAAAAAAAAAAAGGGAAATTAAGAAAGAAAAAAAATGACTAGTAAGAAAACCAAAACATCTATAGTTGGACAGAGCTGTAAAGCCCAATCTAAGAACTTGCAGGCATCTCCTAATTAGTATAATTCAACAACTCAATGAAGGAAAATCAGAGCTTTTTATAGAATTTTGGGTTTTCTCAAAAACACTACTACCGAAAAACAAGAACTCCAGAGTATGCCCAGCCACAGCAACCAGGAACACACCACCATTGAAAGACATGACAGCCAACTTGACCATATTGGCTAAATAACTCGCAAAGCATGCAATAAACCCTAGAGTAGACCAGCTACCATATCGTTCGAGTTAGGCTTGATCAATTGGCAATGGTATAACCACTCAACAAGAATGGAAATCACAAAAACAAGTAACAAAGCCACAAGATGGTCTCTCATCAGAACTTCCAGGCTAGCCAGAGAAAGAATTTCAACACTTTTCCTTAAAAAGAAGTCAATTTCAGCGACAAAAGAAGGTCATGTTGGTGTTTCTTTATGTTTGGTTTGGATTTGGAAATTTTGAGATCTGGATACAATTTGTAAGTGATATATTGATGGTATTTTATTTAGCTTCTAAGGGATGGAAAAATTATTATATCTTGAGTTTGGTTTGGATATCCTAAAGGCAATAACTAGATCTATGAAATGGTTATAAAAGTCTGTTCTGTTTTCACGTGGATCCAAAGAAAAAAATATATAAATTTTAGTCTTTTAAGATCCCAGAAAAAAAAATTGAATGTGACTAGAAGGGAAGAGAATCTCCAAAAAAAATATTAAAAAATAACTTTAAAGTTTGATGGAGATGGATGAGAGACAAGAAAGATCAAGAGACCATTTTTCGGCACCATAAAACAATGGAGCCAAAACTGCTCATCCACGTTCCGTTTCACATGCCAACTTGATTCCAACCATTACAAAATTGAGTCTCTAACGTATGAAATAAAAAAAACAAAACAAAACAAAAACAAAAACTATACAAGTGAATCACTTTTTTATATTTAATAGAGCGAAAATTGTAATAAACTTATTCTTTACGATTGTATGATATTTTTATTTTTTATTCTATGATAAAATATATATTTAGATCAGCTAATCAATTAAAATTAAAAAAATTTTTCAGGCGATGTTAAAATTATTATAACTATTACTATATAACTAAAATAGATGGAGGTTTGAACAGTAAAAATTACTATTCAACCCCTCATAAATTATTATTAATTCTTGTAGTTGGGTTTTTTTTTCAAATTGTTTCACTATATATGTCCTTTTTTTTCTTTTTCTTTTTTCATCAATTTATGTTCTTTTTTTATTTTTATTTTTCAAGTTGTTTCATTTAGGTCTCTATAATTTTAAAATAAAAATTTTAATCCTCTAACTCATGTATTACATATGCCTTTTCTTTGTTTTTTTCCTTTGATTTTTTTTTATCAATTTATGTTCTTTTTTTATTTAATTAGGTGTTAAAATTTTAAAAAACCAATCGTTACTTTTTTCACACAAATTGAAAATTATACAATATATATGATACTTTTACATTTATATGATTTTTTTTTTTACATTTTAGAATAAATATAAACTACTCTTATTGTTTAAAATTGTTTTTCGATAAAAATTTTCATCAAGTTAATTTTTATTTTTATTTTTTATAATTTATTTATTAATAAATATGACTTATTTTCTCTATGTATGAATTCGAATAAGTTTATATATATATATATGTTTTTATTTGCTTAATTCTTATATAATCAAATTTTAAAAATTAAATATATGTATTTTATTTTCTTATTTTTTATATAATCAAATTTTATCAAAATCAATTTTATGATTTTTATTGCACTATTTTAACATCAATACATATTTTATCATTTAATTTTTTTCAAATATTTTTAATTTATTTTATACATTCTCACCTATTGAGTACGGTTATGATGTATAGAAAATAATAACATTAGAATCATTGATTTTGTTAGAAATCAACTATGCATCCACACACATAATACCAACTATTTGCTATTATTTTTTTAATATTTAAAATGATTTTTTTCAAATAAGATGATTGAAATAATATTTTAGAAAAACCACCTAATAATTCAAATATAACTTTTTTTATTGATATTATTTATTATTTTGTATATATATATATATATATATATATCTTCTCATCACTAAAAAAGTTTCATTTGTTAATTTTCATACAATTTTTTATATTAATTGTTGCTTTATTTCTTTGATGCAATGTAATGGAAAAAAAATATTAAGATGTTTTCTTTTTAAAAAAAATTTATACTAAAATTTGTTTATCATGGGTTTTTATTTGAGAATAAATACATAAGAAAGAACAATTTTTTTTTTCTCAAGATGTTTCACTATACATGCTTTCTTTCCTTTGCTTTTTTTAATCAATTTAGGTTCTTTTTTTAATTTAATTTTTCAAAATTTTCAGGTTGTTTCATTTTGGTCTCTAAAATTTTAAAATAAAAATTTCCATCCCCATGTATTACACATGCCTTTTCTTTTCTTTTTTCCTTTGCTTCTTTCCATTAATTTATGTTCTTTTTTATTTAATTAGGTGCTAAAATTTTAAAAAATCAATCGTTATTTTTTTTCACATAAACTGACAATTATATAATATATACGATATTTTTTATATTTATACAATATGTTTTTATATTTTAGAATAAATATAAACTACTCTTATTGTTTAAAATTGCTTTTTTCGATAAAAATTCTCATCAAGTTAATTTTTATTCTTTATTTTTTATAATTTTATTTATTAATAAATATAACTTTTTTCCTCCATGTATGGATTCAAATAAGTTTTTTTTATACCTATTTTTATTTGCTTAGTTCTTATATAATCAAATTTTAAAAATTGAATATATGTATTTTATTTTCTTATTTTTTATATAATAAAATTTTATCGAAATCAGTTTTATAGTTTTTACTACACTATATTAACTTCAATATATATTTTACCATTTAATTTTTTAAAAAATATTTTTTCAATTTATTTTATATATTCTCACCTATGGAGTATGGTCATAATGTATAAAAAATAATAAAATTAGGGTCACCGATTTTATTAGAAATCAATTATGCATCTACACACACAATACCAACTATTTACTATTATTTTCTAATATTTAAAATAATTTTTTAAATAAAATAATATTTAGAATAACCGCCTAATAACTCAAATACAATTTTGTATACTAATATTTTTTAATTATTTTTTAAATAAATATATATAAATCAAATGTGTATATTTTAAAAAATAATCTTCTTATCGATAAAAAAGTTTCATTTGTTAATTTTTATACAATTTTTTATATTAATTGTTATTTTATTTCTTTGATACAATGTAATGAAAAAAAAATATTAAGATTTTTTTAAAAAAATTATATTAAAATTTTTTTATTATGGGTTTTATTTTAGAATAAATGCATAAGAGCAAATCATATTTTTTTACTTCAAAATTTATTCAAAACATAAAAATATATATAGATACAAAATTTTGATTAAAAATTATAAAATTGGATGAAATTTTATCTTTTATATTTAATTTAATATATTTTAATTAACCGATAACACAATATACGTTATCAAACTGAAATAAATATGTTTAATTCGGTACGTAACGTAGTGTTAGAATCCGAACTCGTTCATATGTCTAAAATTCTTATTCGCTTACTCGTTCATGTGCATAAAATTACTATACATTTGATGGTAATTTAAGTAATTTTTATGTGTGATTTTTTTGTGTGTTTTTGGGCATTGATATGCAAATTTAACACTTTTTTCTATTTTTTGTCCCTCATGTTCTAACATTTTTTTTCAATCCTTAGTGTGTGTGTGTGTGTGTGTGTGTTATCTTTTTTATATTTTAAAATCAACATATACTTCAGCTTATATTACTTTTATCATTTAAATTTCATTCTTTGAATTTATTATTTTTTATGAAAATTCTCATCTAATTAATATCTTTTATATAAGATTTTATTTATTGATAAATATAATTTATTTTTCTCTATGTTTAAATTTTAGAACAAAATTAAAATGTGATTGTTTTTTCTTTTTTAAAAAATAGATTGATATAATGTATATCGTGAATTTTTAGAATTTTTAAATAATATTTGCATATATATATATATATATATATATATATATATATATATATATTATTCTAAAAGATTAAAAGTATATTTCAAATAATTTTTCTGAGCTCACCTAGTATGGTTAAAACGTATTAAAAAAACTATTGAATCATTGATTTTATTAAAAATTAACTATGCATCTTCTAACATAATACAAATTATTTACTATGAATAATTTTTAACATTATAAAACCAAATTATTTGAAATAAAATAATTAAAATATTTTTTTAAGGAAACCAACCAATTATCAAATATAATTTTTATGCTAATTTTATTGGTTATTTTGTAAATAAATATATAGAGATCTAATGCATATACTTGAAAAAAATAATCTTTTCACCAACATTAAATAATAAAAAAAATTTATTTTTTTCATTGATTAATTTTTATGTAAGTCTATAAATTAATTGTAACTTTATTTTTTTGATACATTCTTATAAAAAAATAATTTAAAGTATTTGCTTTTGAATTCTTAATTAATATTTCAGGTTTAAATTATTACAATTTTTTATTTAAGAATCCCTGAATAAAGAAAAATAAATCATGTTAAGTTTTTATTTAAAAAATCTTGATTGATATTTTAGTTAAAATTATTATATTTTTTATTTTAAAATCAATTCATAAAGAATAATGATTTATGTTTTTTTAAACAGAAAATTTATAAAAAATATTAAATAATTAATTAAATTAAAAATTATAATTAAAAAATTTTAAAATTTTAAAATGATTTTTTTTATTGGAACTGCAGTGTAGTGCTAGCAAACAACTCGTCTGTTTCTAGATAAAAATAAAATAAAACTGAAAAGAACAAAATTTAAAAGAAAAAAAATTGAAAAAGAGAGGTTTTTCATGAATCCACAGTTACACAAGCACAATTGCTAATTTGCTATAGCATTTAAAAACGACTAGTCTTACACAAATTCAGAGGGGGTATTTTGGTCCATGTCCATAAACCCCAAACCCATCAAGGTGAGCAAAGCAGGGTTTTTCGATTCGGCCCCCGTTGTTGATCAAGTGAAACCATTTTCTTTCAGTTTCTCAGCACCCAAACAGGGTCGGTCTAATTCGAAGCGATGCAATCTCTCTACGGCAGTTTAATACGAAGGCACAATCTAAACAGCTCTCATTTCAAATCCACTTTAGCTTATTTAGCTATTAGTGATAGTGCAAATCATGGATTAAGCCTTTTAAACAAAGATTTTTCGGCTCCAAATCAATTCACGGCTTCACAGATTCAACCTTTTCGCTCATTTCACCACTTCACTGTATGTTCTTCCTCCTTTTCCAATTCAATTTTTGTGTTATTACTTTTTTTTCGATTTACAGTTTATTTATTGAATTTAACAGCTTGTTCTTTCTTTCTTTCTTTCTTTTTTCCTTTGGCCTAAATCAGTTTTGAAGTTTGATTTATTAATTCGTGTGGCAGCCGAAGTATGGTTCTCAAACGGAGATGGTGAGGGTGTTGAATGGTAATGGGAGAAATTGTAGGATGAATTTGTCTGGTTGGGCAGCAAAAGGACCGAATTTCCCTAGTAGGAGCATGGCAACAGTGGGAAATTCAGCTGAATCCTCTTCGGAAGATTCATCAGCTCCTATTGCTGATGTTCTTCCGCGCATCAAATTCAAGAGACTCGATAAAACTGCCAGGCACATAATGCAGGTATGCACTGATACAGCATTTATAAGAGCTTTCCTATTGTTTTCCGCTGTATTGATTGATATTATTTTTGAACAGATTCTGGATAAGGAAGCAGTGGAGGAAGTAAGGTCACAGAGGGAGATACCTGATATAAGGCCTGGTTATACTGTACGACTCAAAGTGGTATGGAATGATTTGCTTAGGGATATTGTTATTTTTGCTGATTGCAAAGGAGGACTTGAATGGCATGATTTAATTTGTTCCATTTTGATCCTTTCTACGAATAGGAAGTACCGGAAAATAAGCGGCGAGTTTCAACTCTCGTAGGCACAGTTATAGCAAGACGTAATGCTGGTCTAAATACTACTTTTAGATTAAGGAGGATGGTTGCAGGTGTTGGTGTTGAATCTCTCTTCCCGCTGTAAGTGGTGGTGAAATATTTTTCCTTTCATTAATCAATCTCTGGCTCTGTTAGTGTTCTTTTCTTAACTTGCTGCCTCGTGCTGGAAGAAAGCTCTATTTGGATTTCCTTTTTTCTCTTCCTTGATGTTTGGGAGAATGCGTCTTACCCAATAAATTTTGTATCTGATTCTACGAGTAAAGGCCATCTTGTGTTCTGACATCATTTTATATATTGATGGACGTGATCGAGATATGTGTGAAGTTCATGAAATTTTACTTAAACTACAAATGGAGGACGATACTTGGTATTTATATGTATAGGAATCAGTTAAGAAAGAAGGGGTCGATCTTTTTGCAGGAAGTGTTTGCTTCATTATACTTTTTAAAGACATTCATTATGCATGAATCTTTGAACCCCTACTATATTGATGGTGTGAGGTGATCTATGGATCATAAATACTGCTGGTTGTATTAATCTGATTCTCTTTTACTTGCAGACGCATTGTGCATTTGAATATCAATGAAGTCAAATTAAGATCTAATGTTTCTCAAAAACATAATAAATTCGGCATTCCCTTAGATTTGTTGTAGTGAAGTTTTTTATTTTTTATTTTTTGGCCTTATTGTAGATTGATTATGGGAGAAAAGGAATCTCTAGTAACAATTTCCTTGTACATGATTTCACTTAACTGAATCAGAAGTTAAAACCACATATACCTTGTCTCATCGTTTACATAAACAGAGATGAGAAACCAGCATTTTTGTGTGGGATAGAAGATTAAAGCCTTATCCCTCTGTTTTAGCCAGTTCATGAACTTGGTAAAATAGGAGATGATGTTACCTTTATCTTCTCAAATTATGACAATTTCAGGGACCTTACCTGGTTGCAATGCTTAAATAATGAGTCATTCGATCCCCTTTTGTGGAGCCCTTTGGTATCTAAGCACATTTGGCAAGTTGTTGATGCCAAAGTATTACTTAAACACCCTCATCAGAGATATGCCATGTGTCTAGCTATAAGAAGTTTGAATGAAGGCCATCTTTTACGAAAATACTTTGACTGGATGATACTGATACTTACAGATCTTCCTGCTTTGTGTCTTTTATGTTTTTAGAAACTCTTTAATTCTTTATTTGTTGAATTCCTTGAGGTGAAAATATGAGATCCTGCTCACCTGCAAAACTTATACATCCTAAGCGAGCTATATGGAGTTCAATCCATATTATATATGTGCACTGTTAAATATAATTTATCTGCATATGTACTTTTGTGTGTTTGTATGTGTGCATGCCAGCATGTGTGTGTGAAGATGCTGGTAGGAGCATTTGTTTCAACCCAAACCTAGTACATTTATTAGAAGACACCCAATTAAATGTTCATATGCATCTAACTTATCATCCTATCAAGCTAAATAAAATTCGTATGCATGCATATTTATCTTCAAAAACAACTAAACAAAAAATCTCTGAGTTTAGACTCTTCGGTTCGCAATAGTGACACCATGCTTATGATCTTGTGTCTAATCTAACAATAACTTGTATTTCTGCATATAATCCGCTGTGAATTGACTACTCTTCTCCAAGATGAAATTCCAGATTTATGTTTGTTGTCTTGGTCTATTTTTTGTGTTTGGTCCCCATTTAAGTAAAGGTTTTGTAGTAGGGTTTTTTTTTTTTTTTTTTTCATCTAGAAAAGAGGTGATACTTATCATCTCTTTTTTATTGATGGGCCTCTCCATTTCTATATGATGACCGAATAAGTGGGTGTAAATGACAGGTACTCACCTAACATAAAGGCGATAGAAGTGCTCGATGACAAGAAGAAAGTGAGGAGGGCCAAGCTTTACTATTTAAGGGACAGGATGAAATCACTTAAGAAACGTTAGCAAGTTCTATATCTAGTGGGAGATCAATTATCCATTCCTTGGGAAAGTTGGTGGATTTGTTCTTTCTGGCCAGGAAAGTTTTGCTGACTGTTTGTATTCCAACTCCTTTCCATGTTATTATCAGGCTTGATTTAAGGGTTTTTTTTAAAAAAAAGACTGTGGGTGGGGAAGATATGAGGCCTCTGGTGGCATATTCAGCAAGCTGCAGAAGTTGTTAATTATAAAGTAGCAAAGAATCCTATGAGCATAAATTTTGGTTCTCAGTTTATCTAATGTTACCTGCATGATTTCCTTTTTTCCAATTATACCATATAATTTTGATCGTGCGACTTGCTAGGCACAAGGCCTATGATACAAGAATATTGTAGGGGCATGTTCACATATTTTGGGTTGGAACCAATCAAAATAGCATGTTCATATATTTTAAAGGATCTTTATTAAAATAATAACCACAGTATTGAATTTGCCGACCTATCCTCATATTGTGATTGGCTCATGCATATATATAAATTGATAGTTGCTTTCATTGATCACGGCACAAGTTAGCTCATTACATCTTTAACGTATTTTTCATGGCTTTGAAGTTTGCACAAGCAATCATAATATGGTAGTTGTGTATCCATTGATTTTCTTCACTGAAACAGGTTTGACGAACTTCGGGATGAAAATAATAATAATAATAATAAATTAAAGAAAAGGTTGGTCATTGGTCAAGTGTGATCAGATTATTATATGTCAACTCTATTTTCGGTCAAACTATATCCTTGGATACGATTTTGCATCTTGGGGTTGGTTGATAAACTGGAAGACCTGGAAGATGCTAAATTTTTTCTATTGCGTTTACGAATAGGAATGCTTAAAAGCTCTTTTAAAAAAGCTGCCCATTCTTCCTCTAGTAACGTCTGGTGTCTGTTAGGAATATTACTTTTTAGTGGATAACCCCTGAAGTAGGATTGTAACATCGTTTCACATTTAAATGGAGAGTAAAAAATACAACTCGAAACAACATAATTGACAGAAAAGGAACAAATTCTCAAAATTGAATTCGTGTCAAAAAAAAAAAAAAAAAAATTGATTTTCGTTTTCCAAAGGGAAATGCTCTTCGATTGGCTAGCTACTGCCCGGGATGGTTCTTATCCAGAAAATTACAGCATACATTAATTTCCTTTTAAAAAAAGAAAAAGAGGAGTTATGGTTTATAGAGGAAGTGAAATGAGAATATTTATTTATTTATTTATTTTGTCACAAGAATCTTGAAAGATAAAGCAGAAATTAGAGTCAGTGCAATGAATATTTGAAGTTAGATGAAGGGTCAAATTGCAATAGGAACTGCTGTCGTCTTCTTATCCTGCTAAATACGGTGTCCCTTGGAAGATAAGGTACATAATTTATGCTCAAGCAATGAGCAGTTACTTCATGATTAGTTCTAATAGTATTGGTTAGCAAGGATCGTTTTCGAAAACAAGCTAATATAAGAGAAACGATGGTCACCCTAAGTGAATTCAAACTTCAAATCAAATCGCGTGTGAATCTCATAATTCTGATCCAGATAGCTTCTTCCTCTTTTTTTCTTTTCTTTTCATCAGTCCTATCCAAAAAAAAAAAAAAAGGTATTTACTTATAACCTTTTTATTTTTTATTTTTTATTTTTGTTGTTGTTGTTGTTATTGTTGTACAAAGGGTGGAGGCATAGTTAAGGCCTCAAAACACTAACAAGCTGCAGCATCATTAGATAAAATGTTGACAATGTTCAGCGAGAGGATGATTCCAAACTTGAAAAGGAGTATCATCCGATGAGCCAATATAGGCGAGGTGGTCGGCACCTCTGTTGCCTTCCCTCGAGGTATGGTTAAAGGAAACACTCCATTGTCTTCGGCACGGTGCAATGGATGTCAATGATGATGTTTTAATATGGGTAGAATTGACGAACGCCATTACAAACAACATTGATTGCTTCTTGGGAATCATTCTCCATATTCACCTTCCGAAAGCCACATTCCCAAGCCAAAATTAGGCCACGGCAAATAGCTTCTAATTCTACTAACATAATAGATGATTCTCTAAGAAAACCGAGAAAACTACTCTCCACACACCATAATGATCTCGTATCGGACCTCGTTAGACATGCTTAAGTAATTACCATCGGTATTGCACTTGATCGTGCCATGAGAAAGAGCTATCCACGAAACCCAAAGCCGTGGGCTTGGCTGCTTGGACATTATGAGAAGTTTCGAAACTAACATACAATCATGGATCATAGATTGGAGTAGCCTTACTCGGTGTTTTTGAATGCAAGAACAGTTTCTTAGATGACTTCTTTGTTGCATGCACACCGGATGGTCTAGCATGTGAGGATAAATTTTCGACAATGGTGCCAAAGAGAAAAAAGGAAAAGAGTATTACCATACAACCAATCCTCCTAAGAAGCCAAAAAGAAATCGGTGGGGAGGCTTGATCCGAGGAGTTGCGGCCATATATTTTTGGCCAACACACGGTCATGAAGAACATGCAATATTGTTTCTTGGTCCATGCCACATCTTTTGCATAACGAGAGGCGGACAATGCCCCATGAGAAGGACATTAGTAGGAAGGCGTTGTCACTCCAATTGCCATAGAAAAATCGATGCTTTTGTGGCGGTTTCAACCTTCATATTCTCTTCCATTTGGTGTTCGGCTCCGTTAGGTGGGGGGCCTTGTAAGGAACTCATAGCTATACTTAGTTGTGTAGTATCATATTATGTTTTCACTCCGAGCCAATCTGTTAGTTGAGGAGAAGACTCGATAAGCAAGGTGGCTACTATCGATGCATGAACATAGGGTGGTAGGGCGGAACCCAAAATAGAAATGTCCCAATTTCCGACCTCCGATATGATAACTATAACTCGAAGCTCCCTCTCTTCAATGTTGATGTTTGTCACATGATGCTCGTAAGGGAACTTGTCCCAACCATCTATCAAACCATAGTGATACCTGTTGGCCATCACCAATACACCGAGTATAACCATCTTTCAAGTAAAAGAAGGACTTACAAATGGCTTTCTATGTCGGGGAGGTTGTCCGTGATGGTTGGTGCATCATAAAGGACTCATCGTATAAGTATTTACGGGACGGAATCGCGTCCGTAGTCCGTCCATCTTTTGGACCAAATCTTAACCCAATTTTTCCAACATAGTAATGTTATTCTCCCTAGCCCTCCGAAGACCAAGGCCACCTCTCTTTTTTGGGGTAGTAATAGTATGCAAATTGGCTAGATGTATGCCGGTACCATCCTCCAGAGACTCCCAAAGAAATCCCCTAGCCGGGTGATCAATCGGGTTGCAAATGGAAAAGGGCGACCAAACCGATTGCATGGTGTAAAGGGAAATGGTAGAGAAGGTTAATTGAATCAAGGAACAACATCCCGCCTTGCTCGAAACTTAGCTTTCCAACCCACTAGAAGATAATGAGTTTTCTCGGCGATATGCTTAAGGAAAGAACCAAACCTTGGCATAAAGAGGGGAACACCCATGTAGCTACCCAAGTCCGATGTAAAGGAGAAATTTAGACTTCTCCGTAATTCCTCTTAATGCTTACGAGATGTGTTTGAGAAGATGTAGGCATAAGTTTTTACTCATTAACCAGCATATTAAAGCTCACATAAAAATCCTTTATGGTGTTTAGAACCACTTTACGAGTGTTGGTGAAAAGCATGGGAAAAGAGTAGCACATCATCAACAAAAAGAAGGTGAGATACCGAAAAGCCATCATGTGACATCGAGATCAATTTTTCGAGTGTTGGTAGCCGTTTTAGTATTCATAAGTAATGAGAAATTTTCCATAAATAGCACAAACAAATATAAGGATAGTGGATCACCTTGACAAAGTCCTCATTTTGAGCTAACACTCGATAGCTTGTGACCATTCCAAAGCGAGAGAAAGGGACGCATTAGAGATACAAGACATAATAAGTTACACATACTTAAAAGGAAATCCAAAATCAATCAAGGTTTGACATAGAAACCACTAGTCAACCTCGTCATAAGCTTTAATCGAGTCGATTTTGATTACAAGGGCTAGTAAAATGTTCTTTTTACCTATGCGACCTGGAATAAAGGCACTTTGAAGAGGACTAATAACTTATCCATCAAGGGTCTAATTCGTTGGACTAGCACCTTTGTAAAGATTTTATGGCTAACATTATAGAAGATAATTGATGTAAATTGCTTCATATTAACTGGGTGTTGGTCTTTCAAAATCAATACAATCGATATCTCTAAAATCCGAGAAGGGCATGCACTTAGAGTTAACGAGCTTCTCAAACCATCCGGCATACGAGTCCCCCACGATAGGCCAATATTTACAATAGAAAATAGGCTGAAATCCATCCAAACTAGGTGCTTATATAAGTTTTCATGGACTTAATGGCATTGAGTGCTTTAGTTCTAGTTATAGGTTGAAGCGGATCCTCCGTATCGGACTTGTCCAAGATAGGGTGGTTAGCCGGATGAGGGAAGGATGCGGAAAGATCATCCACCGTATAGAATATTTTTTGAAAGTAAGAAAGAACCTCCTCTTGTATAGCAACGGGTTAGAAATCCAAGTATCATCATCCAGATGAAGTCTTTCAATTCCGTTCCATTTCCTCATATTAATGATTAAGACATAGAAAAAATGAGTACATCTCGTCACCATACTAAGTCCGTTGTACCCTAGACTTTTGGAACCATAACGACTCTCCCTAATGAAGGTTATTAGAGTATTATTTTTGTAAATCGGCCTTAAGAATGGAAAGGAATTGTGAAGGTCGAGAGGATAGAGTACGCTGAATCCCATTAATTCTACCAAAGTTTTTCTTTTTCTTTAAAAGATATTCCCAAAAGTGTGTCTATTAAAATGAGAGGTTACAATAGCCGTGATACTCGACACATCATGAAGGTCACTCGGAGCAATATTCCACGTATCCTTGACAAGTCGACCAAAAGCGAGGTATAAGGTCCAAGCATCTTAGAAGTGGAAAGGCCTTAGGGAAGAAGGTGGCATGAACCCATGCACTTGCGGTAGTATAGGATTATGATCCGAATACATATTGAGGAGGTGGTGGACCGATGCCTCCGAGAATGAAAAATGCTAGTTTGTAGTGCAAACAACACGATCTAATCTCACCGGGGTGGACACTAATCTGTGATGTTTCTTATAGTAAGTGTAAGGAGAACCATTAAAACCCACATCAATCAAGCCATAAAAGTTAAAGTTATCTCAAAATTTGCATGCTCTAGTAGGATAAAAATGGCCCCCTCTTTTCTCTCGTATGATCGGCATAATTATTGAAGTCTCCAATGAGTATCCAAGACATCGATATAGCTCCATAAAAATTCTTCAAGTTAGCCCATAACATTTTCCTACCAAAAGTTTGAGGGCAAGCATACACTACAATGAACATCCAATACCCCACGACTTGGTCCGAAATCAAAAAATGGATATATTGACGGTGCACCTATATTAATTGGATTTGGATAATTGTACCATTCTATAAACACTAGATTCCACCCGAGTAACTAACCGCCTCCACCCTAACAACATTGTCAAACCCAAAATCATTCGAGATCTCCTTAGCTTTAGCACTCGAAAGCTATGGCTCTACAATGACAACCATATTAAGCTTGTGCATTTTAATGAGGTTCTTTAGGTCGGACCAAAACTACGGTTTGCCAACTCTTTGGCAATTTCAAGCTACAATATTGAATTTATTAAACATAAGATAATAATAAAATAGGTTAGATAGTTAAGGACATAAGTTAGATATCTCCATTTTAACTTTAGGTTAATCTCCTCCTCTAATGCCTACTCTAGAGTGTCCACTGCACTCACTTTTCATGGACTCTAAATTAGGGGTCACTCTAGTAATGATAAGGACACATGGAGGGTAGAGCTTACTAGGACCTGAATCGGGTGGAATTAGCTAAGCGAAGTAGAGGGCTAGCTCATGCACCTCTTGGGTTTGCTCGAAACTAGCTTAGGCGAGCAAGTTTATTGGGATTGAAGATAGCTCCAAAATGATCGACCATGGCTAGCATAGTTGGATGCATCCTTCGGGTTGGTAATTTGAACTTCATCGGTGGGGGTGAGATGTTCTATAGCTTGAGGGGTTCTAATTTTGTTTCTAACATCGGATGGAGATATGGATTGGATTAAAAAGGGTGTATTCATGGTTGCAACATCCCGTAGGTCGGGCGCATGGGTGGTTAGCATAGGTTGGGGACTGCCAATCATGGGTGTGATCTGTAGGTTGAAGTTTGATGGGTATTTATGGTTAGGCTTGGGGCTATAAGCTTTTGATTTTCCTTTAGCCCTTGATTGAAGGCCCGAGTGTCCATCCGAGCTCCGACCTTGAAGATATGGTCCTCTAATGTGTGACCTATCGGCTTGGATGAGTCGTAATCCACTTGATTTTCTCCTAAAATTCCTTTTCATTTGGCTATCACTCGGAATATTTAAGATAACATATTTATTGCTAAGATTTGGTCGGCCATATTTCCTTCCCCTCGAGTTGATTCCTTGGTCATGAATTTCTTTTTAATCTTTTTTCCACCATCATCTATTCACCAAGTCCCTAATTTACTCCCGACATCCCACCATTTTCCTTAGGTAGCAAATTTTCTTTAACCACGTAAGCCTAATTATTGTCGTGGTTTCCATGATCAATGGGGCGAGCTTGGAAGGGGTTAAAGTGACGGGCATTCAAAGGCTTTATGGCCATACCTCCTACATTGGAAACAAATAATGTGAAGGCCTTCTTATACCACGATGTATATTTTGCCATCTAGCTTCAAGTTGACCAACTAAGTGGGAACCTAATTCAATTTAAACATAAATTCTTATAAACTTGCCTCGATTTGTAAAAGCGGTATTCTTATCGATTTTGATAAGCCTTCTAATTCCTAAAGCTAAGGCCATTAGGAGATCCTCATCATAATATTGGACCGAGATATTAGGAATTCTAAATAACAAAAGAGTCGAATCTATAGTCCCTCCGAGGCGATGAAGTCGAGATTCCATGGCTTCACCGAAAGGTAGTGATCAAGAATCATCAACGATCCTTCCCCGATAACCACTTTCAAAGTCATCTCTGTCATCTAGCTTGACTAGAAAAAAATCACAACCAAGGTCTAGGACATCAAACCCATCATTGGGTTTCCACAATAGTTCAATCTTGGAGTGTAACAAGTGAAATGAGATGGATTTACCTAACAACTTGATGATAACCAGTCAACATCATGGAGTTTCCCAAGTGGAGAGGAAATGTAGGTCAACGAGTGAAACTAAGTAGTTGAGGATTGTTATCTCTAAAGGATTTATGTACAATTCTAGAGGCAATTAGATTAACTAGTTATCGATCCTTGGAAGCATAAACTTCCTCTTTTTTCTTTTCATAAGCCATAAGTTTTTCTAAAAAAAATGGTTTAGGTGATGAGGATGCATTTAACCTAGTAGATTGTTATGGTTCTTAGACATGATTAGGGGGAGGGGTTCTCTAAGGGTCGAGTGACTCGGTCTTCTTAGTGGGGCGAGGGTCATTGGTGGAGGCACGTTCTCTTGGTAGAAAAAAACTCATGTCATTGGTGGAGGCACTTTACCTAGTTACCATAGCATCGGTACAATCTGTGTTAGTCGGCATTGTCCTCTACTAATTAGTTTTATGAGTTTGAATCAATCAAGTAGGGCATTATCCGGCAATCCTTTTCCTTAACTAGCATAGATTGTCAAATACCCGATTTCTAGTTTCAATTAACTTAAATAATCGATAGTATTTAAAATGTTGGCCAACTTCCATTTCCCACTCACTTGAATAGTTGGCTATTTGTAATGCTTGGTATTTATATGAAGTTCCAAATTTGTTCAAAATTATTATCATACTAAACGAGTAATAAAGTTTTAAACATAATGTCTCTCCCTAATTCTCGAAATGTCCAAGAGATACTATCTTATATTTTTTCTTTAACTTTATACATGCTTAATTTATCCATGAAAAGTAATTAAAAATTTAATTATATACTAAATTATATACATATTAGCATGAATTCAAGCTATACAATAAATAAATTGGGCTAAAAATGAGTCTTTTCTAATATAAAACTTTGGACCTTGCAAAAATTAGATATGAGTATTCTAGTAAGGCTAGTATCTACTCTTTGACTTTAGTTTACATTGAGAATATTGGTTTGGTGCGCTCGGAGTAGAATTCGCTAAAGAAATATTCAATTGTTATTTTTTTAGCATTTCTTAGTAAGTTGAAGTAGTTTAGCTTAAAAAAATCTAGTTTCTTAAATTCAAATCGACAATCTAAACAAGATATCGTGGTGTGATCCTTACTATTTTTCGGCATACATAACTTAGACTACAACAAGAACAGGTAAAAAGTCTTCAAAATCCTTTATGACAACAATGTTGTGTTTGTCCAAGCCCTTAATAGTATCATCCAACTACTTCTCGTGAGTGGATTGCCCAAGACTATTATTTCTTAAACTGTAAAACCACCAACTATTAATATAGAAGATGACCCGATGCCATCTTTTCAACTAAATGATATGAAAACATCTATCCATCAAACACCCACCATGCGGCCATACATAACTATCAATCGCATCATCACACTCCAGACTTCTAGTAATCAAAGATATTATTTTGCTAAGGTCTAAGAAAAGTTATTCAAATGCAAACTAACAAAATCGTTAGCAAGTTTGATCTCATATTTTTCTATCTAATCCGCATTACTATGAGCCCTTTTTTGAAAAACCATATAAGTCATAAAGTTTAAGGTTTTCAATGAAAAGTTAAGAAATGCTAAGAGCATCTTATGAAATTTGTAGGGACCTTGGACATTTATGGTTGAGATGATGATATGAAGATGAAGGAATTTCTAAGTTTTTAGCCGAAAAGGCATACACTTGGTATGTGCCACTAGCTTTGTCTAGACGTGGAAAATTATATGCAAGTTATTTATTAAGTTTTTCTTCACTAATGAGAGACTGACCATACCTAAGTTTGAAAATGAATGCCAAAAGTTACGGAGAGGGTTTTGTTGGAATATATTGAACGGTTCATAAATCGTATGTTAGACATCTAGAAGGGCTTTGATGAGAAAGAAGTTATCAATATGTATATTTAGGACATGTACAAAGAGTATAGGATGCATCTTGAGAATTTAAATTTGATTATTTTTTCTACCTTAGTGGAAAGCGCTCGTCGGACCAATAACTCTATTGTTTTTTATGAAGAAATGACTTCATCTCTATTGTTAGTAGTACCAAAAAGTCCTTTACTGAATATCATTTAACTAAACATGCGTCCCAATAAAGAACAAGAAGGACGAGTTATTGAAACTTCGTTCTATAAGTTAAGTGAATCCACCATCATATTTTTCTTAGACCATAGACTTGGTCTACGGTTTGTTAGATTGTTGGATGGTTAATCAAGTTGTTATCTTCTCATTGATGAAGAAACTTACATTCCAAAATAATAAGGCGGATCTCAAGTATTATTGACTTCATAGATACGTAAGGCGGTTGATAGAAAACTATTACATCTACACTTATCGGTTTTTAAAATTTTTAATTATTTTTTTTTATATATCCACGTATCCTTATGTAGTGAATTTGTTTTTGATTTTTGTAATTATTAAGTGTTTTTGCTAATAAAATAAACAATTTCCATGAAAAATTTGTTCAATCCTATATTTCGATTTTTATGGTTAAAAAAATTTATGTACTTGATATTAAAAAAAAAAAAAAAAAAACATGAATGAATGTAAAGACAAATGAGTTCTAAACTCTTAAAAATTACTTAGATACACATAACTGCCGCTAACCAAAACAAAAGTTTTAAATTTTTTAATTTTAGGGTACTAAAGTTATATAACAGGATGTAGGTTTCTACATTACATTATTATAATTAGAAAACTAAAATCATTGGATATGAAACTTATTTTGCTTAAAAAAAAAAAAAAAACTGGCCGAAACATAATTAGTAAACTAAACTCACCTTTTTTTTTGATAATATACCATTTTTAAATTATTCGCATAAAAATAGTGTTTCAATTAATTTCATCAGTATATTTATCATCATCTGCATTTATTTATTTTGTGGGAAGACTAGCATGTTAAAAATATATATATATATATATATAATTTTGAATAAGTCCACACAAATGATGGGTAATTGGCTAATTTTGAACTTAAGTTTAAAAGAGAAGTTTATTCTTCCGGAATGGACTGATCCAATTAGGGATAACTTGTCACCACTTGAAAGAAAAAAAAAAAAAAAAAGCCAAATGAAGGGAAGATTTCAGATATTGACGTCTGTAAATCGAAGAGCACGTGCAGTGTCCCATCTAATGTGGCAAGATCTAAGATCTCTGCCACTTCTCTTCTGTGCCATATAACCCCAAATCCAACCTTTACCAACAAACGTTCAGAAGCTTCTTTCATAGAATTTTTTTTCTTTTTTCTATTTTTCATTCATTAAGGAAAAAATAAATGAAAGAAATAATCTTTTTTATCCATAAAAATAAAAACAATAACACTGTAATTAATAAAAATGGTGAATATCCAGCAAGTCAGAGCATAGATTCGTGATAAAAAAGAAAAAGAGGCCGTAGCTTCTTTTTGTCAACTCTGTTTTTCCTTCCTTCAATGCTTCTCTTCTTTCTATACTCTTTCTATTTCCCACTTCTTCCATTTCTATTTCTATTTCCGCCATTTCTCCTATTCTCAGAACGATAAAACTATTCTTTTTAAATTTGATCCATCTTTAAAGACATAAAATAAAATATATATAAAAAAAAAGGTTTCTTTCTCTCTTTCTTTGAGAAACTGAGGATGCCACAGGAATCCTCGTCCGAGCCAGACCCGGATAATTCTGATGCTGAGTTCGTCGAGATTGACCCCACTGCTCGTTATGGTCGGGTTTGTATTGTGTTTCTTCCTTATGTCATGCAATTTGAAATTTTGATTAAAGTTTCTATTTTTAGTTTTTGTTGATCAAGGTTGAATCAGCCCATGTTGGAAATAAATCATATTGTTGCTTTTCTCTTTCTCGGGTCAAATTTTTGATCATTTTATTAGTTAGTTTGGCATTTTGATTTGCTTTTGTTAATGGTTTTTTTTTTTTTTCCTTGCAGTATAAAGAAGTCTTGGGCCGGGGTGCTTTCAAGAAAGTGTATCCTTTTCTTTTTTGTCACTTATAATGGAAACAACTTTGCATGAATAATGGAAGCTACTGTTTCTATTATTTGTGTGTGTGTGTGTGTGTATGTGTATGTGATGCAAGTAAGGGTTACTGAGTGTGAAATTATATATGGATTTGTCCTTGATTGGATTATGGCGGTTTAGATATAGAGCATTTGATGAATTGGAAGGAATAGAAGTAGCTTGGAATCAGGTTAAAGTGGCAGATCTGTTGCGTAATTCGGTGGATTTGGAGCGTTTGTATTCTGAAGTTCATTTGCTCAAGACTTTGAAGCATAAAAACATTATCAAGTTCTACAATTCTTGGGTCGACGCCAAAAATGAGAATATCAACTTCATCACTGAGATTTTCACTTCGGGGACATTGCGGCAGTAAGCCTTTGAATTCTTCTATTAATGTTTTTGGATTTTAGTTTGATTTAACCTGGTTGCTTGTTTACTTGCGGTGTAGGTATCGGCAGAAGCATAAGCATGTTGATCTGAGAGCATTGAAGAAATGGTCTAGGCAGATTTTAGAGGGACTTTTGTATCTTCATAGTCATGATCCACCAGTTATTCATAGAGATTTAAAATGTGACAATATCTTTGTTAATGGAAACCAAGGTGAGGTGAAAATTGGGGACTTGGGTTTGGCTGCGATTCTTCAGCAAGCTCAGTCAGCTCATAGTGTTATTGGTGAGGACTATTTTCTGGTGATTTGCATGGTATTTTGTTTATTTTATTTTTGACATGGAAGGTGTTCTAGAGGTTTTGTTATCTGTTGGCAATGATAACAGTATTGTTAATGTGAAATTAGGTACCCCGGAGTTTATGGCACCAGAGCTTTATGAGGAGGAATACAATGAGCTTGTCGACATTTATGCCTTTGGCATGTGCTTGCTGGAGTTGGTGACTGTTGAATATCCATATGTCGAATGCACCAATGCTGCTCAAATATATAAGAAAGTGACATCGGTAAGGGACTCGTATTCCTTTCTCGAATTTAAGTTTATTTTACAAACTAATTCAGCAATTTATATTCTTGCTATGTTTCTAATGTCGTAGAGTGTAGACTATTTTCAATACAATTCAAAAGAACAAAAAGACAAATTTTAATGCAGATCTGCCTTTGTAGTTTAATATCTTGCTGCATCTTTAAACTTTTAAATGCCGTGTGGTCCTGATAGTTTAGTTTGTCAAATTGCATTGGGAATTGATTTTCTTTATTCTTTGAAAGAATTTTGACCATCACAGGTGTTAATGTCTGTTCTCTTTCTCCATCCATTCCTGACTAAATGATCCGTTGGGCATCAGATTTCTTACAATCTTAATTTTACATGTGTGTTGTAAGGTGAAAACCCTGTATTAATCTTGTGGAGTCTCTGTTCTCAATATACTTTATTGTTCTCGTGATAGTTTATGATACAAGCATCAGTTCATTAATTGGTGGAAGAATTTGGCACTAACATGATGCTTATCTTCCGACAACGTGATAGTTTTTCAGTTCTTTATTTATTACAGGACATATTCGTGTAGATATCAATGAACCCCTTAGAAGCTGGACATGCTATAGTTCCCCAATATACTTGAATATGGTGTTGGCGTACATATGTTCCTCCTTAATGTATGCTGACATTATCTCAGATTCTCGCTCTTTCTCCATGCAATATGTATGCTTGCCATTGTGGATCAGGCTGTGTCTTCAGTAGGACAGGGTTCGTATTGGTAGAGTAGAAGCTTGTAGACTTTTCTGCAGAACCTCTAATGACAGCCAACTAGTTTTTGACAGTATTTAGAAAAAATTCTACTACGTGGAGATTTGAAAAATGTAGAAATTGTAGCCTATCCACTTGTTGTGTTCCTGTGCTTTCGTTGTCAGATTAGATCAGACACTGCAACGTTTAGACCATCTTGCATTAATAAATGTCACTTTTCCTTGCTAAGTCTTTTTCTGAATCAAAGCTTGTCCAGCTTTTAATACCTGGCTTCCTGTCCCAGTTCATGCACAGCTAGTGGCTCCCAGCACATTATCAATTTTTTTCGTTGTGTTTTACATTATGGTTCTTAGTTGACATTCTGGTTTTTCTTTTTCTTGAAAGGGAATTAAACCGGCATCATTATCAAAGGTGAAAGATCCTGCTGTTAAAGCATTTATAGAAAAATGTATTGCAAAGGTCTCTAACCGTTTACCGGCAAAGGAACTTTTGATGGATCCCTTTCTTCAATCAAATGGGGAAAATGAAAGTGTTGCTCACTCTTTACAACCCAAAGCCCATTCTTCAGGTAAACTTAAACTCCTTCCAAATTCTGTGGTGTTCAAATGTTTTTTACACTCTGTTTGGTACTTGAAAACAAAAATCATGGATAGGAAAACTGAGAGAAAAAGGAAATAGAATTTCTTTTCTTTTTGTCTATCTATGAAAATGACTAGAAAAATATTTAAGTGCTTAAATCCTTGGTGGGAAACGCACAATTCACAACTCGTACAAAGGTTCCTCAACTTACCTTGCCTCTTTTTCTCTTCCATGTTATCGACTAGATAAGGGAACTTGATTCCTTGCAATCCTGTTTTCCCCCACTTTCCTTAAGCCAACCACATCATTAATTTTTCAGCCCTGACACTTTGCATATGAACTGCAGTTGGCAGTTCTGATCAGATTGATGTTAATGAAAGTGCCAAGGATTCTTCTGCTGAACCAAGTAGAGATTTCAGTGTACAAGGGCAGAGGAAAGACATTAATACGATATTTCTGAAACTAAGGATAGCTGATTCCACAGGTTCTCTCTCTATCTCCCTCCATTAAAGGTTTTGTCCATCTGCGTCAACAAATAATTCTAATTGAAAGATTGTCTCCATGCTTCAGGTCATTTCCGCAATATCCACTTCCCGTTTGATGTTGAAGTAGATACAGCAATTGCAGTTGCTAGTGAAATGGTGGAAGAGTTGGATCTGACTGATCAAGATGTTTCAACAATTGCTGCCATGATTGATTCAGAAATTCGGTCCCATATTCCTGATTGGGCTCCCAACAATATTTCACTAGAAAATTTACCTGCAGAGGACTTAGAGTTTCCTTTTGAAAATAAGGATGACAGTTCACCTTTGTCAAATGAATCTAGTCACTCTCCAGGTAGTCTTGTATTGGAAAGATTGCCTTCAGGTCGTAAGTATTGGTCCGACTCACCCAAGGACGGTGGAAGCTCTCCAAACAAGCTTGGGCGTTCGAACCTGTATTTCCATGAGTCTTGTCTCAGTAGTCCAAATGCTGCTCAGTCACTTGGACAGCTGGAGGCTGGGAGCATGTCTGATGATGACCATAACAGTGCAAAAGGTGGAATTAACGGATCTGATGATTTGCAATTCGCTAATAGAAACAGTACATCTGGCAAGATAATTGGTGAGAAACTTGAGAATCTTCTGGTAATGCAGCAACAAGAACTAGAGGAACTAAAGAGGAAGCACAGAGGAGCCATATCAGACCTTCTAAATGAAGTTTCTCCAGAAAACCGTCTGGAGGTTTTAAATATATGTAAGCAGAAAATACCTGGTTATGAAATGCCGTGATGCAGTGTGCATGGAGCGTCTTAAAGACATGGGCTACCCTATAGAATTTGAATTGTCTTCCATTGCGCATCTTCAGCTTGACAATGGATGGTAAGCTGGTAATTAGACGAACTCTGAAAGGTTTTCAACCAATCACAATGGATCAAGACATCTCTGAGGCTTACAGATCTCAAGATCTTTATCGCAGCAATCCTGCTGCTTGACATGCCCTGAAAGACATGCTGTGATATTGAGCCATGGGAGACAATGGAACAGAATCATAGCATGAAGATATAGGTGACGATCAACTCTAACGTGCCTGAAACAAACACTTGCAGCACAATATATATCACACATTAAGCATTTTAATTAAGCTGCAGAGAGGAGGCATAGTCCAGTAAGTCATATATTTTTTGTAAAATTAGCTCACCTATAATTCTTGCACCCCATGCCGAATTCCACAGTTTTATCCGTTATTATTTGTCCTCTCGAGTCTGATATGGGTCATCAAAATTTTGTTGAATGTATACTTGTACATATGTTTCATTTGATTGAATTACACGTGAAGCCTTGCTGGTTCAAAATTGTTGGAGTGATTGTGTTACTTTTTTTTGTTTTTTTTAATCTAACTCGTCAAGCTAGTTAATGCTATAAAGGGTGTGAATTTACCAAGACTGAAAGCATTATTTTGCCACTTGTGCCTTAATTTATTTGTTGCTTTTTTTGTGTTTTCTTTTTAATGAATGAATCGGTGGGATGCCTCCTGAATGTCACCCATCCCAGTTCTTGCTGCATGGTATAGAAATGCTAGGTCTTTGCTAAAGCTGGTAGACTGGTTCATAACGTTGGCTGCACTGTTCAGTTGCTGGAGCTACAGGCTCAGTGACAAGGACAAAATAATAAAATCTAGATTTTTTTTTTTTTTTATACTTTTATCATGGCATTTTCTTGTGTCCAACTTTTATGCAGCTGATAAGGGCAGAGTTGCCAAGTGATTCTACCAGGCAGGCAACTAGCTACTCGGTGTTAGTAGGAATGGCAATGGGGCGGGGCGGGGGCGGGGATGGCTTGCCCCGCCCTTAAAAATTTAGCTCTGTCCCTGCCCTGTCTCACACAGGGTAATATTTCTCATACCATCACCGCTCTAAATGAAGATGGGAATCCTCATGAGACATCGGTGCTTCATTTAATTTTTTATTTCCTACCTGTATCGTCTCATTTTATTATCAAATTTTAAATTATAACAAAAAATAAATAATAGTTTATATAAAAAATAAATCTTAAA
Source organism: Dovyalis caffra (assembly GCA_963924115.1). Lineage (NCBI taxonomy): Eukaryota > Viridiplantae > Streptophyta > Magnoliopsida > Malpighiales > Salicaceae > Dovyalis > Dovyalis caffra. Next base: position 1,970,430 of record CAWUPB010001198.1, on the reverse strand, counting down.
AATTAATAGTCACAAATTTTATACAGAGTATAATTGTAATTTCAAAGATATAATGAGGCAAACAGGATGAGACGAGTAAATATCATTTCCATCCTATCTCCGTTCTAAATAAATATGGAATAAAACGTCCCGTCTCGTTCCTTAATCAAATTGAGAAATCTTTACATTGATCGAAACGAAATGGGGTAAATTACCATTCCTACATGTTAGCAATCTTAGGGGTAAAGATATGTAGCAATGGGTTGTAGCGCTCTCTTACGAAGCAAGGAAATGGGGCAAAATAAAAAACAGAACAATCTCTTGGGATTTGAGTTCTCCAGGCCTTGAGATTAAGAAAGAAATTCAGGCCGGCCTCAAGCTCTGTTATAATTTTGAATCGTGTTACCACATGCTGAGATCTTAGTAATCGGAAGTGCCAATTTTTCTTGCATTTTGCTTTACACCCAACAAATCCAAAAGGTAAGCAATGATATCATTGCATCATATATGGTTGATAAGAAGCTTGTTTATCTTGATATTTTCTGGATGCCCCGTTCCTGATATTTCCTCTTACAGCTAGTTGAAATTTAGATCGAATAAATGGTGTCACAAGCAGAACAAATGACATACTTATAAAGCTATGTCTAGGTAGCAAATATTTAGGTTTGTTTCTAATTGGTCATTACATTACATTACATATAGCCATAATATACACCGCATTGTAGCTTGTCTAGCATTCACCAATCACTCTATAACCACCTTTTACCAGGAACCACCTCACAGTTGGCTTCTTAAGATAATTTACCAATAACACGAGAAACCCGAGTCCCTTGGGACAATAAGGGACATCATAATAGGTTAGTTAAACAACAACAAGTGATGCAAGGAGAGCCTAGCTTTCTCAGGAGTGATAACAGATTCTTACACAACTAAAGGCACCAGCTAAATAATACCAAGATTCAAGGCAGATTCTTACACAACTAAAGGCATCAGCTAAATAATACCAAGATTCAAGGCAGATTCTTGCTAGGTCAAACAGGAAAAAGATACTCACTAATAAACCCTATGCCATGCTTATTGATAGAGACTCCACAGTAATATTCTTCGCAAACGGATTCTGGGTGAGTGGCATTTTCTTCAGAGAACCATAAAAAACGAAACCAAAAGTCTTCTGAAACAGTACTTCCAATACCAACAATCATCCACGACATTCATTGTTCTCAACAAGATTCAATGTGATGCACAAAAACAGATCCCATAGCAGTACTGATAAGAAATATGACCATATACGGAAGAAAACAAGAACCAGGGATGGATTCCTAATTTAGGCATCTTCTCAGAATTGCTCTATTTCTCTCCTAAGTCCACCTAAAACCTATTGCATTCTGGCAACTAAAAATGATTATCAACAAAATGTATAAAGATCCGTTGGTTTCCCGTACTAACCAAACAGACCATCACTTTCATCCTTAATCGTTTCTCGAGAACAGAAAATAAATCAACTAATACCACATCATGACAAAAACTACGCAGAACAATAAACAAAATTTCCAAGAAACATATCTTCAAGAAAAAAAATCAAATCATCTCTAATTAACAAAAAGAGCAGATGCTCCATATAGTCTGACAGTTGACACCAACAACTAAAAAAGCAGTAGTATTGTCATACTTAGAAAAGAAAAACAACATAGTTCATCCAAAATCCAATAATTGCTTCTTCATCTCTTCACTCTCCCAATCTTTACTTCTCAGAGGAGTTGGGCCCTCTCTTCTTGCCAAATCCCACAACTGTAACAATTATAATAGCTCATTATTTTTTGGTTCAGCTACCAAAAAAATATGTAAATGAATAAATAATTGGCGAAGAGAGATTACCTGCTGTGACGAAACGGCGATTGTATTGCATCCTCTTGTGGGCACGGCCACGGGGCTTCTTTTTCTTGTCCTGCTTTGCAACTTTGGGAGTTTGGCCTCGCACCTTACCAGCACGAGCTAGAGAACCATGCACCTTACCTGCAAATCAGATCCAACGTTAAGAAGAATAAGATGAAGAATTTCATTAATCAACATCTCAAGGAGATGATTCTCAGGATCTAGGGCTTTACCCATGACTGCTGCTGCTGTTTTTTCCTTTCAAAATGGCGAGAAGATGGCTTAACGTCAAGAAGCAGCTAGGGTTTCCCTTGCACCCAGACTCTTCTATATATTACGTTAACAAATGGGTTTGGTCCAATTGAAATTGGTCCATACTGGGCTTTGTCTCCAACCCATCTGTGTGAATCATAGACTGAAAAAACTTTTATTATTATTATTATTATTATTATTATTATGGGAAAATTGATTAAATTGTCTTCGTACGTTAGGTTTTTTCTAATTCGTCCCTAGGCCCTAAATCAAGGTTTTTTTTTTTGTTTAAATATTTTTCAGCAAATTATTTTATCACTCTTTGTGATGAAATTACTCTTCGAATAAAAAAAAGTTGATTTAAACGAAAATAACTCTAAATGTTTAAATAAATAATTTTATATTCGAATTCTCATGTATGCATAAAATTCTTTAAGTAGTTGTATTTATCTTATACGCTTGATAAAACAACTAAAAATTAATTTGGATTTTTGGGCTTAAAATATCTTGAGAATCCAAAATGACCCATCAAGATACGAATCTTTTAAATTATTTTTTAAAAAATAAAAACATTATGTTAAATACAAACTCTCAAATAAGAGCCTAAATGAATGTCGAATATGCAGATTAAAAGAAAATACAAAATACAAAAATATTATTAAACAAAACGAGAAAGCATAAATTCTAATTACACCAAGCACAAAGTAAGGAAATAGTGGGTATTTATCCTGACTTAGAATTAACTAGTTAATTGCCCGCGCTACGCTGCGGATCCGAGTAGAATAAAATCATTTTAAAAATTTAAAAATTTTTAATTATATTCTTTTATTTAATTAATTTTTTCTAATATTTTTTTTATAAATTTTCTACTTAAAAAAAAACATAAATCATTCTTCTTTATGGATTGATTTTAAAATAAAAACATGTAATAATTTTAAACAAAATATTAATCAAGAATTAAAAAAATTAAAAATATAATTTTCATAATATCGTATTCCAAAAAATAAATTTATAATTAATGGATAATTTTTTATAAAAATTAACAAATGAAAAAAAAATGTTATTTAACACCGATGAGAAGATTAATTTTTGAAATAATACGCTCAACGATACGAGTAGATAGAATAAAATCTTTTCAAAATTTTTTCATTATAACTATTTTTTGTGTATTTTTCATAAACTGTTTACTTAAAAAACATGATTTAGTATTCTTTATTTAGGGATTCTTAAATAAAAACTTGTAATAATTTAAACATAAAATAGTAATTAAGAATTCAAAAATAAATACTTTAAAATTAGTTTTTTTATAAGAATTTATCCAAAAAATAAAGTTATAATTAATGTATAGACTTGCATAAAAATTAATCAATGAAAAAATAAAATTTTATTCTTATTTAATGCTGGTGAGAAGATTTTTTGTCAAGTATATGCATTTGATCTATATATATTTATGTACAAAATAATCAATAACATTAGCATAAAAAATATATTTAAATAATTGGTTGGTTCCTTTAAAAAAATTATTTTTATTATTTTATTTCAAATAAATTGGTTCTATAATGTTTAAAAAATATTCATAGTAAATAATTTGTATTGAGTTGTAAGATGTAAAGTTAATTTTTAATATAAAAATAAGAATAAAAATTAACTTAATGTGAATTTTTATAATAAATTGAAAAAATCAATTTTAAAAAATAAGAATAGTATATATTGATTCTAAAATCCAAAAACATATTGTCTATATTATATAATCATTATTTTATGTGGAAAAAAATAATTATGTTGGAACATGTATAGTTAATTTTTAAAATAAAAATAAGAATAAAAGTTAACTTGATGTGAATTTTTATAATAAATTAAAAAGATCAATTTTAAGCAATAAGAATAGTATATATTTATTCTAAAATCTAGAAACATATCGTATATATTATATAATCATCAGTTTATGTGAAAAAAATAACGATTGATTTATCAAAATTTTAACGCCTAGTTAAATAAAAAAAATATAAATTGATGAAAAAAACCAAAAGAAAAAACCAAAAAAAAAGCAAAAACTTATGTAGTGCATCATCTAAGAGGGTTAAATTTTTTATTTTAAAATTTTAGAGACCAAAATAAAACAATTTAGAAATTACAAAAAAAAAAAAAAAAAAGGTGAACGAGTGATTTGTGAGAAGATGAACAGTGAAACTCATTACTCACACCCCCTAACCCACGTCTTTTAGATATATAGTAATGATTTTCTACTTTACAAAATATATTTTTTAATACAATATATTTTGGAGGATCTAACTTACGAGATAAGATTTGATATTTATCTCAATCATATCTTTTAGATCCTATTATATACTTTTAATTGCGAAGTCACTTCATAATAAAACATTTTTTTTTTACCATGGATCATAAAATAATACTAAAACATTAGTAATGGTTTAATAACATGATTGATTGATTTGTAAAATGCACTATCTACTAACTCAATTTTAAGTTTGTAAGAAAAAATATATTTTAAGTGACTTGCATTTTTGAAATATAAAGTCATGAATATTTAGGTATAATCCACTAATTTTCTTGTATATTTTTTTAAATATAATAAAAACTCATTTTAAAATTTTATAACTTTAAAGATTTTAATTGAATACAAAAAACATATTATATATAATTATTTTAGTTTCAACAATAAATAGTAGAGTGAGAATTACACCATCTAATTTAATTCTTGTTATACATAAAAATCTATCTACTTATCTAAAAATAATAATAATAATTTGGGAAGAATACAATATAAATCGATCACTATAGAATATATTCAATTAGTAAAATCAGTTATTCATTTATTTCAATATGCCAATATTACGTTCTCTTAAAATTATTTTGTATAAATTATAGCTGTAATTAACTGTGTATATATTATTTTAGGTCTTATTCTCAAACAAAATTTTTTATATAATTACTAACATCCTTTCTCTCAATATATATATATAGTTTAATAGAAAACAAAAGCTTAATTAGAAAATGTCTCTTGTCCTCGGAAGGTTTTAACTTTTAGCATGGCTCTTTCCTAAAAGAGATTGAGGGAGAAAATGGTCCTTTTCAACAAAAAAAAAAAAAGCTAGGTGAATAGTGATTTGTGAGAGGATAAACAATGAAATTCATTATTCAAACCCCCCACATCTTTTAGATATATTAGTTGGATACTCGTGCTACGTTGCGGTCGGACAATCGTTACATACGTAAAGTCAACGATTTGGATGATATAATAAGGGTAAAAATCTTATTTTTCGTAGTTAATATAAATCAAATTTATTTGCTGAGAAAAATCATTTGATTTATATATATTTATTAATAAAATAATCGATAATATTAGCATAAAAAGTTGTATTTGAATAATTGAAAGGTTCTTTCAAAATATTATTTCAATTATTTTATTAAAAAATATTGATTTTAGAATATAAAAAAGAATAAATAACAAATAATTGGTATTATGTGTGCGGATACATAATTAATTTTTAACAAAACTAATGATATATATTTCAATTATTTTATTTAAAAAATATTGATTTTAAAACCTAAAAAAGAATAAATAACAAATAATTAGTGTTATATGTCCAGATATATAACTATTTTTCAACAAAACCATTACAAAAGTCAATAAACTAAAATAAAAACCATTACAAAATTAGTTTTCATAAATTTTACTTCTTAATTTATGTTGAAAGAGATTCTTGAATTGCAAATTAAATTATAAATTAGTTCATCTCATTTTGAAAAATGAATTAATTAATTCTTTTGGTTTCAAAAATAAATTATTTAATTTTTTTAATCGGTGTTGACATCGAATAATTTATTATTTATTTAAAAATATTTCTCATATTTTTGCTTATTTTTTTGTTTCTCTATTTCTTAAAACAAAAATTAAAACCATTGAAATAGCAAGGAGGATAAAAAAAATTAGTTTTGGAACCGAAGGGACCAATGGTGTTATGCCTTCAAATACATAATTAATTTTCAAAAAAACTAATGACATATATAAATATATATAACTATCTAAGTTGTATGGAATATATTAAAGCTAATAAATTGAAATAAAAACTATTACAAAATTGGTTTCCATAAATTTTAGTTCTTAATTTATGACGAAAGAGATTCTTGAATTGCAAATTAAATTATAGATTAGTTCTTCTCGTTTTGAAAAAAGAATGAATTAATTATTTTGATTTGAAAAATAAATTTTTTAATTTTTTAATTAGTTTTGACCATGAATAATTTATTTTTATTTAGAAAAAAACCTTTTTCCATATTTTTTTCTTTCTCTATTTCTTAAAACAAAAAATAAAAACATTGAAATAACAAAAAGGACAAAAAAATAGTTTTTAAACCGAGAGGGGCTAATGGTGTTATGCAAGCGGATACATAATTAATTTCCAACAAAACTAATGATATATATATATATATATATATATATATATATATATAAACAAACATTTAAAAAAATATCTAAGTTGTATGAAATATATTAAACTCAATAAATTGAAATAAAAGCTGTTACAAAATTGGTTTCTATAAATTTTACTTTTTAATCCATGATAAAGAGATTCTTGAACAGAAAATTAAATTACAAATTGCTTCATCTCGTTTTGAGAAATGAATTAATTAATTATTTTGATTTCAAAAATAAATTTTTTAATTTTTTAATCAATGTTCACGATGAATAATTTATTTTTTATTCTATAAAATGTCTTCTTTTTCATATTTTTTATTATTTCTTTATTTAAAAAAAAAAACAAAAACATCGAAATAGAAAAAAGGGCCCAAAAAAAAAGCTTTTGAACCACATGGACTAATTCATTTGTTTCTTGAAGAAAGAGACACGAATTTATAATCACTCTTGAATAGAAAGTGACTTTGGCTTCCCTGTTGAAAAATAAAATTAAAATTAAAAAGAGAATCGAGTTAGGAAAAAAATGAAGTTTCTCAAATCCATCGAGTATCAAAAGAGAAATTAACGAAAAGGTAGGGATAAAAATCAAGCAACACAATGAATAGTGAATCTAAGTCTAAAAAAATAATAAATATCTCAGTTCTTTTAATTTTTTCTTACTAATATATATTAAATTAAAAATAAAAGATAAAAAATTTATTTAATTTTATAATTTTTAATCAAATTTTGTATTTCATTCGTGTTTCTTTATGTTTTTCATAGATTTTGTTGTTAAAAAAACACAATTCGTTTTTTTTTCTATTCACTCATTTTTAATTAAAAACCTACAATAATATAAATATAAAATTTAATATAAATTTTTTAAAAATATCTTAATATTTTTTTGATAAGGCTATATTGGAGAAATATATCAGAAATATATAAAAATTCATATAAAAATTAACTAATGAATTTTTTAAAACTTTTTAAAAATATGCACATTTGATATATAGACACACACACACACACACAAAAACAATCAATAATATTAGATATAAAAACATGTATTTGAATTATTAGATGGTTCCTTTAAAATATTATTTTATTTAAAATAAAATAAATATTAAATATTAAAAATAAATAATAGGAAATAGCTGGTGTTATATGTGTAAATAAAAAATTAATTTTTAATTAAATCAATGATCTCAATACTTTTTTATATATATCATTACCATCTCTCGTATAAATTAAAAAATACGTTCAAAAAAACATAAATTGTAAGAAATATATTAAAGTTAATAGAATATAATAAAAATAATTTAAATTTTAATTCCAAAAAAATTGATTATATCAAGAATAAGTTAAAGAAACACATGAATTCTATTATTTATTAAAAAAACATATTAAAAATTGATACATAGAAAAAGATAAATCATATTTATTAACAAATAAAATTTTATAAAAAAAATTAGAAATTTAATTTGATGAGAATTTTTATAATAAACGACAAATTTAATAGATTAATTTTAATCAATAAAAAATATAATCCTATATATATATGTTTATTCTAAAATTTAAAAACATAAGAAGCCAAAAACATCTTTTAAAAATATGAGAAATAAAAAATATATTTTGAAAAAATGTTAGAAAAATTGGATTAAGTTAAAAAATGAGATGTCAAAATATTTTTAAAAATATGAGGATTTAAAAATGCATTTTGAAAACATAAGGGGCAAAAAAGGAATGAAGTGTAAAATTTAAAAATAAATGTCTAAAAAGCTATAAAAAATTATGAAAATTCCATTACAAAAAATGTCATACAATAAATAGTGAATTAAGGCAAATGAACAATAAATGAATAGTATTTTACTGTTCATTTGCCTCACTTCTTTTAGTTATATTGTAGTAGTAATGTATAACCAAGTCAGTATTAGTTTTAAATTATTTTGGCACCAAATTCATTGAATTTCATTTTAACGAAATTAATTTTTTTTACTTTAAAGTTAATTACTTTTTTTTAAATGTTTTTCGAGTTATTTCGTTGTTTTTATTCTTCAAAATTAATTTCAATATTATATTTTGACGGGCATTTTTTTCATAAGAAATGATAAGTGATCCATTCAAAAATATGTGAGTATATCGAGATGTACTATGCTAGTCGTATGACTTTAGGGCATAAGGACAAATTGGAGAAAATATCTAGTAAATGAGAAGGAGCTAAAATATTTTTTTTTTCCAATTTGCCCATAATAATCATATTATAAACTTAATAATTTTACTTTTTTAATAAAAAATTATTTTAACTCCTTAATTTTATACTTGGAACTAATTTAGTTCTAAGTGTTATTCTTTTGTTAACATAATATATAATAAATAAATAAATTAATGATTTCAAGATAATATATGAAAATATAAAACTAATTATCAAATTTAGAACATATTACTTATAGTTATTCACGGCCCAAATAGTCCATCTATCATCAGATTCAATAAAGTTTCTTAGAGCTGAGCAAACCATCATGGGCACATCCCGCAACAAAAGGCACTGCCGGTGAGGTCATAACTGGCAAGAGCACTATTGAAAGGGATGCAGACCTATCAGCTTCACTATCAAGTCCACGGCCCTATACACTTGCACTAGCGCTGCCATGTCTATCAGTCACACGATCAACATCAAAATCACAACCATTGATATCGCAAGCAAATTTGCCCAATTCATAAAACATAACTCAAGAATAACACTTAAAATAATTTAACAAATGAATAACAATTTGACTGAAAGTATATCATAAATTATTTTGAATTAAAACAAACAAAATTAGGAACTAAATTAAAACAATTTAACAAATGATTTGGAATGAGTTATAAGAAATAATTTTTAAGTTCCTCTGCATGCATTGTGCTGGCCGGGAACTGGTGTCTCACCTAGCTGAGATGCTAAGCTCTTAATATGAGAAATTAGTATGAGCAAACACCCAGGGAAGTCAGAAGACAACTAAATAACTTTATAACTGTATCATGCAGTGGAGATTGAGCTTAATATTAAGATTAGATGAGTTCTTTCTTGTCGGTCATTACAAAATGCAGCGTTTGAAGCAGCTGCTTTTATGCACTCAAAACACATGCACCTATGGATTTGATCGTAGACTTTCTAGCATTCATCTTATGGAAACTATTTGACACCCTAAGATCATGCACCATCATTAAAAACCTAGTGTCCCTTGTTACAGCATCACTGGTAGCAAAGCTTTAGAAGATTGTTGATGCAATCAACTGTTGAACGAATCTTGCTTTCTGTCTCTGCTCTTCGCAGTCCACCTGACCGACTCCATTAAACGAAGACATCCCATAGCTGCAAGGAGATATGCAAATTGTGATTTCCCAATGCTTGGCCATCTCATACATTCATTTCTACATAGGCAAGTATTGAAATTTGGTCTGTAATCGCTAATCACGGATACACCAATATATTGGTTAGTAGTATTTAGTTCTTACACAACTTTTAGGTTACGTTGGTTATTGACCGCTTAAAGTTTCAGGTTTTAACCTATCGTTCTCTTGAAAATATAATTACTCAATTTTGAAGGCGCACATGCACACGCACGCACACATACATATATATGTATACATACATACATATTATGATGCATGGAAACAGTATACCTTTTTGAATGAGAAGTGACGGAGGCACTTTTATTGGAAGGTTCATCAGGCTGGCTTCGTTTAGGATGTGAAAGGGATAGATTGCCAAAAAATGGTGAAAGGAGCGGATCGGGAGCAGATTCATGTGTGTTAATCCTACTATTGGTTGGGGATCCAAGAAATGAGCTCAGATCCTTGCCAAGCATCGCTGAACTACCAGTCCTAAGGCCAGATTTTTTATGTTTTCTTTTGAGCTGCAAAGGACAAAGACGTGTTTTCAGGTGAATTCAAAGCATGAAATAATGATTAAGATTGATTATTTCATTTATGCTAAGACAACAAATTAGTTTGGACAGGAGTTATGCAGCCAAACCCAACTGACTAAAGCTCAGTTGAGCTCCGGTTTTTACACATGAACGTCCAAAACAGGCAAACAGTACCTTTAACAAACTTGCATGCTGCACTATGAAATGTCCTATTGCATCTTTCCCTAGATTTGCTGCACAAAGGGGACAAACCTGAAACATAGAGGAAGCCATCAAATTGAAACTTTAATTAAATAATTATGAATATCACATGCAGCACTGAGAGATGTCCAATTACAATAATGATTCTAATTTTATCTTCATTAGCAAATGAAGATGAACAATGTGCAGGAAGTAGCATGGATGCAGGCAAAACATACACACAATATTTATTAGTATCAATTAAAGACAATCACATACTGCATTTTTCAAATCAAAGCAGTGTTCGTCCTGCAGATGGCTACAAAGGACATGAACTTCAATCTCCACATAACAGAAGGGGCATGGAAAGCAAGCTCTTGAATCATCATCTCCATCTGAATCATCCATTGACAAATGATAGTCTGTTGATACACAGCCAAGTGTGAAGCAAGTGAGACTACTGCTATATGAATGACATGGTCAACACTTGGCAAAGTACAAACCAGCTCAGATGTAAAACAGCACACCATTGTTAGAAAGTAAGAGAAATAGCCAAGAGTCAATTAACAGAAAACACTGATTCAGAGATTGAAAACAATAGAAAAGGATGTAGAAAAACAGAGAAAAGGATAAAGGATAACCTATCTGAGGGAGGGGCAACTTTCTACGTCGCCCACTTGAAGTGTGGTCCCAGTATTTACGATCTTTACTTCCCTATTATATTGCTCAATGAGTTCATGGATAATATTACTAATCTCATCGGTTTGAATGGTTACCATGAGTATTTCTTTCTTTTTTTTTTTTTTTTAATTGGCAAAAACATAATACCTAAAGTAGAAGGACTAATTAGTTATTTCTTTCATCACCCCAAACATGCCAATATTAGCACTAAAAGTACGTAAATGTAAGTCATTCTTCAAACAACTATTCAGAGTTCCTAGAGCTCCTTGTAACACTTAAATGGTTCATGTAGATGCTTGTAAACCCCAAGTTTTGAAGATATAAATGGCATAACACACACCATCAAATCATCATACATATAACAGCAGAGCTAATCTCAAATATGTTAATGCGTCTACGTAAACATTGATTCATTCATTCTATCCAAGCCAATTTATAAGCATGCAGACACCATTTAACAATTTAACTAAATCACTTTAAACTACAATTGAACTCTTTTCTCTAATCTTCCAATATCAAATAACCAGTTTCTCAAGTAACATCCAACTCGTGTTTGAGAAGAACCTTTTGTAATCCACTGAAAATTCACATCTTCCCTCAAAGTGACAACTTATCAACCAATTCATTGAACTATCACCCCTTCTACTAGCATCTGCCACAAACTACTCTAAAGCCAATCCTGTCAGCACTAACTGACAAGATCCATTGATTACAAAATTCAATCTCTTGCTATGATCAAAACCATTTAATTCTTGACCATCATGTCCATCCCCGTATCCATACTCACTGTTAACAGAAGAGGTGTTCACCAAAGGTTTCTTCTTACTTTCCTGCTGATTTTTTAGGTCGAAAAAACGAAATCACTTAGTTGAAAGGTTCAACCTTTCCTTCGAAAGTTTCAAACCTTTTCTCTTTGACAACTGCATTCTCAATGCCTTAAGTTCATCTTTAAGCCGTTTGAAGCTTGACACATCCAAATCAATCACATGTCGCACTTCATCACCTGGATTCCGCTCTTCACTCCCATCTTCTGTATCCTCAGTGCAGTTTGTCATATTGATTGACCACTTTGATAACAGATTCCCTTCAATATAATTTCCAACTTCTTACATGATAGTCAAAGCTGCCCACTAAGATCTTACGTACAATCCTTTGCTCTACTTTCCTTAATTACATCCTTTTAATAGATTCGACAGTAATGATCATAAACATAGAGAATCCAATACCTTCGAATTAAAAATCCTACCCAAAATAGCTAAGTTATGAGCCAAAAACATCTACTTCTTTACTCATTACATGTCGCTCAGTCTGAGTCATATACATATCCATATAAACTTCTTGTTTAACACTTCACAGCAATTACATATACGTCCTAAAAAAAAAAAAACCCTATAATTTCCTAAACCCTTCTCCTTGAATGATATGATTAAAATAAAAAAAAGAACACTGCCTAAATTTAGAAGAAAATGTTCAAGAAGAAGAACAACCATTTCAGACACAGCAGCAAGAAGATAAAAATTAACTCCACCCAGATTATATAATCTCTTAAAAAGACAGTTCACTTCAAAGAAAGAGAAAAAAACAAACAGAAAGAGTAAGGCATTTCTTCTAGCAATATAAAGTAAATGACAGTAGAAGAAGCTAATTAATTAAGTACCAGAATTGCGTGTGGCAGCTTGGACAGCAGAAAAGTTCTTGGCAGAGTGAACCCTAGAGGTCCAGAAATCAACATCCATGGCCTACGTCAGATTTTCCCAGCGAGACACGTCAGATTCCGGTGAGGAGTCAGTGTCGATGAGCATAGCAAGGTTGTGGACTTGGATGGAGAGGTTGGTCTTCCTTTGCCTTGCTTTACTCGCTTCGTATCATATATTGCTTTCTGACGTCGTGTAAAGCTCCTTTGGCACACCAAAAGGTAACTTCATGGATGGCTGACACGTCCTCAGTTGATTAAATCGTATTTTATTTTATTTTAAAATAATAAATGGATCAAATAATTTTACCAACTTGGATTGTTTTTTTTTTTAAGATCAAGTTTTTGTCATATAGTATTGTTTATTGTCGGGAACTAATTGGAACCAACCTCAGAATTAGAGCTTGGAAGTATGTAATTAATCAGATTTGGAAGAAGCTAAAGCTTACAGATTCTTTCCGTGAACTTTTTCTTTTCTCAGTTATTAAATGCAACTTCTACTTCTATCCATGAAAACCCAGATCCGATTTAGGAAAAAAAGACAATCCTGAACGTAACTAATATGAAAATCAATTTCATAGACATTGCTGAACCTTAAAAACTTAAAACCATATATATTTGTTTAAAAAAATGATAAATTATAAAAATCTTTCTGAAGTATTATGAAATTATAGTGATATTCAAAAATTTGAAAATATTACAAAAACCTTCTTTTGTATTAAGAATTCCCCTAATATTTTTAAATCATTTCCCTTCATATTAAAAGTGTTTTCATAAAAAAAATTTCAAACTTTTAAATGGTTATTTTATGATACTCTTGAGAGTTATTATAATTTACTCAAAAAATTAAATTTCATGCGCTAAAAGACTTAGATTCCACTTAAAGGCTTATATTCAAATCCTAGAAGCATGAAATGAAAAAGAATATCGTGTATTGAAAATGAAAAAACGAAAAAGAAAATCCTCAAATCCTAAATTATATATATGTTTTTTTTTTTTTTATGAAAAAAATAAAATGAAGAATTTTTCAAGTGTGAGAACGGAACTCATGATTTGATAAATAAAAGACACTATTCTTATTCTTGCATCTACAATTAACCTAAAAAATTAAGAAGCCTTTTTTGCGTTTCTTGATGGGAGGATGGAACGGAATGTGAGTGTATCTATGCTTTTTGTATAATAGCAAGACGTACAAAAATTTCAAGTTTTTAAATTAAAAAAAAAAAAAAAACCTATCTATTTGTTATATCAATTTGATAAAGAAACCATCTATTAAAGAATCTGTCGTGTAAAATCTATAAAAAATATTGGAATTGATCAATCAAGGATTTTTCTAGAAAGTGGTCATGGCTGATTGAACTATATCCAGTAGTTTCGATTGAACTTTTGTTATAACCATGTTGGCTTTAAGCCAAGTTGTCAGCTTCAATTCATTTCTAAATGTTGAAGACATGTACAAGCCAGCCAGCCACCAGCTTTTAAATTATTTTTGCTAGTTGCCTCGTAGGATTTCCAATAAAAAGTAAAACCCTAAAGGACAATGGGAATAATATCACCATCCGATTTGCGACCTTTTCCAATTCCCTGTAGTATTCCATCAAGGCATCGGCTGTTTGACAATTAACAATTTGATCAATCAGAAGCGGCCTCCTCTAATGATTCTATATTATGCCATATTAGTTTTAATATGATTTCAGAGCAGGCAAGAAGCTGTTGTCAAGTAAGTTAATGTGTAAAAAGGCTACTACTAATTACGTAATTGAATCTGAAATAGTAGTATTAAACAAGACAGAGTAAGAAAAAGTCATTGAACAAGACAACCTAACAAAGACATGGGCATGAACCCAACACGTCGGGCAAAAGGTTCCTTTACTTTCAAGGATGGAATATGAACCAGAGACGTTGCATTCATTATGGCTACAGAACAAAAAAAAAAAAAACCAGGGACATTATGGTCTATTGAAGAACAAACAGTACCATATATAGCGCAACATCATGAAAGGATGGAAGGAACTTCTTTAGTATGCGGCCCTTCTTATCCAAAACCTGCCATTATTTTATTAATCATCAAATATGGAGTCCTAGGCCATCTAGCTTGAAACTTGATAAGCTAGAGTAAATTACAAATTATTCATTTTAGTTTAATTTCATTTTTTTCAATTTATTATTAGTATTTTAAAAAATAGAGAAAGGAAAAAAAAGATAATATGGTAAGATTATTAAAAAAAGATATCTTTTAGTATAAAATATTATGAAATTAAAAATCAACACTAGTTAATGAATTAATTAATTAGTTTTAAAACTAAAGTACGTAACTAATTTATAATTTTGTCGATAAGCTATAGCTGATGTAAAGAAAAAAAATTGTGGTTGTGTGAGATAAATCTTATGTAGCATCTCCTGGTCAAAAGAAGATTTTTTTGTCCTGATAGTTAAATAAATAATGTTTTTTTTTTTTTAATTTTAATAGGTTCAAATTTTGAGATCGACATTTAGAATATTTTATTAAATTCGTTTGAATCTATTAAGTTAAAATGAAAGTAAATCTTTAAAATTATTTAAAAAATTAATCTCAATTAATATATTAACTAATATGAAGATCCTGTTTATGTTTATGGTAGAGTGAAAAAAAAAAAATTGGATTTGATTTGTTGCTATTAATGTTCAGAAAAAAATAGACCATATATGGCTAGAGATTTTTGCCCCTCTCTTTGTAACATGTGGAACTTTTAGGCAAAATTTATATAGTTTATGTTATTTTTCCTGGACCCTTCAAAACATAATAGTTTATGAGTGATTCAAAATTGAAACCAGGAACCTTGCTAAATGACTCAGATTCAGGCTTGCAACACGAGATTATAATATTTTTCATATTGGAAAACCATATATAACTAAGGACAAAACCACATATAACCAAGGAGGATATTTCTTTTTATTTATGCACTAATCAATGCAAAATCTTATTTTAATATATATGTTGTCACACTAGTAATTTATTTAATTGCTAATTAGTATAGTATATAGGACTGGCCCATTCTTTTTCTTTTCTTTTCTTCATTTTACTAAAGCGATGTAGATTTTAAAAAGAAAACTGCAATTATAGTGTTTAATTTTTAATTTTTATCATGTTTGAATGTCTAATTTTTTTTTTTTTTTTTCTATTTGTGTGGATTCCATAACCCGAGACTATTAAATTCTGATGTAGATAGTATATATCAATTAATACGTGGAAAAAATAAATTCCTTTCAAAATTAGAGAAAGTTGCAATTTCAATGCCAACCTTGAATTTTTGTTATGTTTTGTTTGAAAATCTATTTCATATTAAATAAATAAATAAATAATGTATAAAGTTAAGAATAAATCATCTACTACAAGGTTTAGGTCTTTTGAATGAAATTCAATCTCAAAAGCTTAAAAAAGATTCAACGGCTCATCGGATATCCTAAATCTCAAGTACTTGATAAATCTAAAAAAATAGGTTGTAAGTGAGGATAGTTGTTAGATAACCTATGCCACGTCAAATGAATAAATAATCTATGAGTAATATATAAAGTTGAGAAATGGTCATTCATCAAAATATTTAAGTTTTTTAAATAAAATTCAATTTCAACTATCTAATTTAATATGAATCAAAACTTCAAAGAGATCCAAGTGAAGGAATGTTAATGAACATATCACGCATTGAATAATACAAAAATATAAACTAATATAAAAAATATTGTATAGATTATTTTCTTTTGAAATCAAAAGATCTCAAACTCAACTATCAAATTTAATATATATGGCAAAAGTTAATCATTCAAATAGGTAAAATATTCAAGCATATTAAATTTGATATTTGAGTTTGTATATATATGAGTGTATTTCATTATGTATGACTGTTTAAATACTGAAATCAACTAACATATAATTGTTTTGTATTGAAACGAAGCAAAAAGTCTCGTTCAAAATTGTTCCAAAAAAAAAAACAAATGAAACACACATATGCACACAAGAAAGAGTTAATTTCATTTTAGTTATGAAGTTATCATTGTTTTTCAAACCAAGTGTCTTGTTTAATATTTATTGTTTGAGTAATTTAAGTTATAATCAAATGTCTCTGTTAAATTTCTGTCACTTTTGCTCCTTATTTACACACTTGAAACATTAACAAGATTCACTTGACACGTTGCAATGATGTGGCAGCCACGTATGAGAGATGTGGCTACCATGTGTAAATGACATGGGAAAAAACAAAAACGCAAAAGCTCCTTCTCTCTCCCTCTTGTTATCTTTCCAGGTAAGTAAATCTTTTTTATTTCCATTTTTCAGCTACCAAAAGCGAATTCACCACTTGAAGGTTACAATTTTCACCTTCTAATTGTGTTTGTTTCTCTTTTTGTTTGTTCATTCGTTGATGTCGGTCATCTACGCTGTTTGCTGCTACTTGCCATCAAGGTTGGAGAAGCTATCGTGACAATCAACAATTTCCAGTGCGTTCAGTCACTCAGTTTTCAGAGAAGACAAATTGTAGTCCATATTATTCTGATTTTGGTAATAAGTCCCTACCACTCCTTTTTATTTGATTATAAATTATTTATTTATTTGATTAAACATGATCATGATCATATTGGAGAAATATGGTTGATATATTCATGGATTAGAGGAGTTTAGAAGTTGATTAGTTGATGATGTGTGGAGATAGGGGCTGACATGATCGTTTTGTGAGTACATTGACTGTTTTTTTTTTAATGATCTGAGTCAGATTTTGAGCTGAATTTTTTATGTCCTAGAAAGAAAATTTCAAAAATAAAAGAATAATTTGATCAATTCATAACTTTAGCTTCATCATGTGGGAATAAGAAATGAAGAATATTACTTGTATCCTATCTTTTTATATATTAACAATAGTAATTTTTATTTGTATTGGTAGCTATTTTGGAGTTGAAGTAAAGTTTGTGATTGTGGATAGGTGTCCAAGTGGTGTTCATTTCGATTGCCTTCCCCCTCTTTCATTTTTTATGCTTGGAAACCTTATCGCGACACGTGTAAATTGTCAATTGAAAAAAAAAAAAACAGAAATTTGGTTTGAGGAGACAATAAAAAAAGATTTAGTTCTGCCCTTTTTTTTTTTTTTTTAATGTCATTTACACGTGACTACCATGTCATTATAATATGGTAAGTGGATCCTGTTAATGTGCCACTTGTGCAAATAACCAAAAAATTTGACGAAAACTTAATTGAAACATTAATTTGATTAGAAAAAAAATCGTAAATTGAATTATTCAAATAATAAAGGTTAAAAAAATACACTTGATTAGAAAAAATTACTAGTTTACTAAACTAAAAATGTGATTAACTCCACAAGAAAAGGATGGCAGGAATTTTAAAAAATAATAATAATAAAAGAAAAAATTAACGGAAAAACAATCAAAATTTTTAAAAATTATGTTGATATTGCATCACCTCAAAATCCAAATGGATTCTAAAAAGTTCTTTGTTCCGATGATATTTTTCATCATTCATTTACTTTTGTGTCTAACAACTTAAAAATGATATCAATCCATTGTACGATTTCACAACATTTTCCAAAATGTGTGTAGTCAGTACAAAATTAATTTTTATGTATTTTTTATTTTTATTTTTTTCAATAATTTCTAGTGGTATTTATTTTCTATCATGTGTCAGTACAAAATGCTTACATGTAAATTAATAACAATTTTATCAATATTTAATAGTTTCAAGTGACAAAATGATTGATATTAAAAATTACAAGGTCTCTCTACCTAGCCTTTGGTAAAGGTACAAAGTATAAGATCGTGTTTGTTTGGAAGGAAAAAAATTTCAGAAAATTGTTTTCTCTATTTTCTTCCATTTTTTGATATTTGTTTTGCGTTTAGGAAAAAATCAACAAAAAATGATTTCTAATCAATGAAAAATGATAAAGTATTTTTGAAAAAGTGTTTTTCGAGTTAAAAAAGAAAAAAATACTTTTTTTTTTTTCACGAGTCTGTCTTATTCTCGTATTACTCACATCTCTTTCGATATATTTTAACAACTTTTTCTCTATTTTTTATTTAAAATATATCAAATTAATTTTTAATTATTTAATTATTTTTCTCCATTTCTACTAACATTTGATTTTTCGATTTACAAATACATTAAATATTCTTAAAAACCATTTTTACATCTTAAAATTATTTTTATAATAAATATTTTAATAATTTATCTCTATTTTTTTTTACCATTATCCCAAACAGCACATAAACTATACTTAAATGATTGAAAATGATTATTGTAAGACTATAATCATTTTGGAAAAAATTGAAACTAATTAATTCATTAATAAATACATTATTTTTTCGACACTAGTTATTTGCAACTAAATCAATAATTTGTGATTAATTTTAATCAGTTGTAAAATTTTATTGGTAATTGTAGTCAATAATTAGTTATAAATTATTCCAACATTAATCTTTTGAAACCAAATGAACAAATATCTATAAATAATAAATAATAACTTGTAAAAATATTTTTTAGACTAAATTATCAGTTCAATTTTTTTTTAAAAAAAATCTTAATTGAGTTATTAAAAAATAATAATAGTAGGATTACTTAGAAAGTTTTTTTTTTTTTTTTTAACTAAATGTGAATATTAATTTGATTTTTTCCCAAGTTGTTTTGATGAATTGGTTTGATGGTTAAAAATATCTATTTTATGTTTTGAATTTAAATTTTAAAGTCAATATTTATAAAAGATTTATTAAAATTTTCTAAATGCATAGTATGTTGTGAAATTGTGAATATGTCTTGTTGAAGTTTTCTCAAAGTTCGTTGATGTAACAATCGAGTTTATTTTTGTATTTCGGTTTTACGTATCAAACAAATGTTGGAATATGTTTTTTAGCAGCTTTTTCATATAATTACTAAACGTCACAATATATTTTTTGAAAAATAGTTTCTTCAAAATTGATTTTTTTTATTAGGAGTTGTTTTCCAACAAACAAATAGAGCCTAGGTATCTTTATTATAATCCAATGGTGGGATATTTGAAAAAACTACCCCTTGAAGTACTACTGATAGAAGGAAAAAACTGAAAAATAGTTCACAAAAATAGCAAACTAGAGAACAGCTTTCTACCTTACATTTTCATTTTTTAATTTTTTCTTCATATCTATCTTTATATCCACAAATATGTCTTTCATTCGTTTTTGCGGTTTGCATGAATAAGATACATATGAGAAAATAAAAGGAGAATTTTTCGTTAAAAAAAAATAACAATAAACATGAAAATGTGAGACAAAAAACTGCAACCCATTTTGTAGTTTTTCTAATATAATATGCAATTTTTTCATTCAACTCATTGTTATTTAACACAAAGAGTACTTCCTCCTAATATATAAAATTGGATTATATATATATATATATATATATTGCATCTTTACTAAAGGTTAAGTAAATCATTCATTCTTAAAACTTAAGTCTCTAAATAGGCTCGACCATATGGTTGAAATTTTTTGAAATAAAAGTATTCTAATATGTTAAATTGGTAATTATAACTGAGAATGACTAAAATAGGAAAAAAAAATTAAACAGAACAAAAATTAAAGATTAGTTTCTGACATTTCAATTTTTTCTAATTTAGAGAAAAACTAATTTTTAACGACAAATCCATACAAAATCATCACATGTTAGTTGATACCTATCACATCAGTATACATTAGTATTTAACAGTCAAATGACAGAATGGACTCAAATGAAAAAATAAAAGATAAATTACTTAAATAGATAAAAATAAAGGATTAAACATTCGAACGAAATAAAAATAAAAAGATTGGATAGTGAAATTACAGTTTTCTCTCGGCTTTGATCCTGAGTATGGCGCATGCTGGATAGCATGCATTAAAGACGAACACGTGTCAGACAAGCAGACTTAAGCCCAATTTGGAGTAATGGCCTAACAGAGGAAGAATTCATTGAAATTGGGCCTAAACGGCTTTGATATGACCGAGCTTTTTAATGGAGTTTTAAGTCTCACAGCCTGATTTAGTGTTGGATGGAGATGGCAAAATTACTGGATTTGACAGGCACTTGGCAAAATCCGACCTGCTGGAGATAGGCATTCCTTTCTTATGGATAAGTAAAAGTGGATAGACGAAGGGAACATCCCCCCACCACCTCATTAACCAACACCAAACTCACTTCCCTTGTGATATGCAATATCAAGATTACTCAGACTTGGACCTCGGTTTACGAATCTTCCTTGCATTTTGTTAGAATCGAAGAATCATTAATTAGGGCAAGAGGTCATTTGCTTCCATCAGTTGTGACATTACTGTATATCTAATACGTTAATCACAGATACAAAAAAAAGAACATTCATCAGTACCGTTATTGGAATCTTGACAATTAATTCGTAAACATGGATTTTGTGGTAGGAAATGATTCTGCAGTGACCATCGAATGCTTTTATCACAGTAACACAAAAGAATTGCTTTTTCTTTCCAGAGCCATCCAAGTTCTCCAACAGCTTAATTGGTGCAATGTATTTGAATTATGGACAGCTTACTATATCCATCACCATCATGAATTCATGGTTTACATGTGCTCATGTGAGATGCAAGTTGATATGCACAAATAACATGTATAGGGCTATTTCAAGAAAAGGGTTTTGTTTTTTCCTTTCCTTTTTCTTTTCTTTTGTATTTTGTTTTCATGGGTGATTATATATATACACATATTATCAAAAGGATAATAAAAGGTTTCCATACAGGAATTCATGATGTACTCAACAATTGGTGGATAAAGGACACATGATCACACACATACAATTCAAGACTTCAAAAGAAAGAAACGGGAATTCACAGGGTCATACTTAACCAAGAATGGTAATAACTTTTACTACGACTTTGGACCATGCTTCAGATTAAATGAAGCGAGGCAAATTAGTTTCAACGATGGGATCGATTTCCCTGTAATCAAGACAATTATAATTTGTTGTTGTACTAGAAAATGGAATCTTACAATATTAGGGTCCACACACAGACCCCGGTGCTCCCCACAGACAGATCGATGATCCCTATTTCTATGGAAACCTGTGCTCAGCAGCAGCTTTAGTTATTGTTATCATTAAGTTATTAAAAAGGAATAACGAGAGAAATGATAACAATCAACAAATCTTTAGCTTTAAACATACAAGATCTTATATGTGGATGGAACCTGCTAAGGCTCAGTAGGCACAACACCAACCCTTAGTCAACCTAGATAATCTTTTCATCATTAAAGAAAGCAAAAGGAATGTTTGTTACAGCTCTGTCATGTTTAAATGTCAGCAAGTGATGGTTAGTTTTTGAGTTCTATTTAATTTGAGCTTGATGTGTGGAGGCACTAGATAAAGTGTGGGTAAAGGTTAAAGAAAGAAAGAGTGAGCCCCAGCTATAATCGTGTCATCA
Source organism: Dovyalis caffra (assembly GCA_963924115.1). Taxonomy (NCBI): domain Eukaryota; kingdom Viridiplantae; phylum Streptophyta; class Magnoliopsida; order Malpighiales; family Salicaceae; genus Dovyalis; species Dovyalis caffra. The sequence goes on along the minus strand of CAWUPB010001198.1, from coordinate 1,948,013 downwards.
ACTAGCAAGTAAATAGCCACCAAAAGCCAAAGCCATATATATGTGGGGCAGCTCTTGGGAAAACTTTAAGGAAATAAAAAACCCAAATACTTAGGGGTTTGCCATTTCCTTTTGCTACCTTAAAGTGAATACGAATCAAGTACCGCACATCCCACCTCTTTGTAAAAGCAAAACAATGTTAGAGAATGATATAAAATTATATATTTAGTTCTCATTTAATAATTTAAGTTTTAGTATTATCAAAGATCACCATTTCGATTTCACCATCTCATCATTCTAATTAAATTAAAAAAAAAAAATTGTTTATATTGTTCTTTAAAAGATTGAAAAGAAGCCATCTACTGTGACAAATATTTATCAATTAAACCCCACCTTCTTTTCCCTACACAAATTGATTTGCATATACAAAGACCTAAGTATAACTTAAAGTTTTCAGAACATGAGATTAATGAAAATTGTAACGAAGAATTAATTAATAGTATAATTAAAAAAAAAAAAAAAGAAGGAAAAATTGATAGTATAGCCAAGCCCAAACGGGAAGCCATCATTTAGGTCAACGTTTTCTACACTTTATATGTTTAGGTCACCAGCAAAGCTATGTATATTCTTAGCAATGATTACAAAATTAAGATATATCCATTTGAGGGGTGGATAAGTACCCAAGTATTATAATATGAGAGAAACAAAAAACTTATATATAGAAGAAGCAATACAGAATCAAGATCTAGGAGTACAATATGAAATTTATTTATTCATTAAGCACTTGCACACACTACTTGCAGCCTAATAATAACTGTCTGTATCAACACAGACTAATCATCACGCCACTATAACTAATTTTCTTTTTTGTATTATTACAAAGAGCACTTATGACGACATAAAATCAAATAGACATCAGACAATCCTAACTCTCAGAGGACAATCAATAATGCTTAATAAAGAAAAAGAAAAAAGAAAAGAAAAGAAAGAAAGAAAGAAGAGGAGATAGGAACAATCGGTAATGAAAACAAGGACTGATAATTGTACAACTATAGAAGCAAAATATGGTAATCAATCGGACCAGGAAAGCTCGATTCCCCTCGCATGGATGCAACCATGCATGTTATTATTCTTGGTGTGGAAGGACCAGCTCTAGCTTGCTTGAATGGAAGCAGCTTGGGAGGTTACTCATCTCATCGAAATGAGGAGGATCCCTAAATGGCCTTTGTTGAAGGAATGAAATAAAGATGATTTTGATCACCACAAAGTTGAATGCTACTACCATGGTGTGATCAGAATAGAAATGATCAAGAACATTAATGCAATTAATTAGTACTTTGGTTGAGACTTGAGAGAGAAGAAGAAGAAGAAGAAGAAGAAGAGAAGCGACACAAAAACATGCATTTAGATGTCTATACAAGTATGATCCATCATTTATACTAAAATGGAAAGTGTGGTCGTAGAAGGGAAAGCTTTATGTGGAGGCAGCTGTCTGTGTAATATTGTGGTGCACGCATACTATGCAGACCCTAGCTAATCTTATATTCCCGCATGCACGTTTCTCTCTTTAATGCACAGTGGTGCCAAAGCACGTTTCCACAGGAGGAGGAAAAAAAAAAAGAAAAAAAGATAAGAAAGAGATGGACGGTGAAGGGTTTTTTTCGGAGGCAAAGCATGGTGCCCTAAAGCCGAGGCCCTTTTTTCAGGCCTTAACCACCAAAAAGGATCTTTATATGGCAAAGGGTTTGAAAATTTTGGCTCCACTCCTCCCCGCTACCACACACATTTTTTGTTTTGGAAAATTCCACAATGCCTGCATTAATATGCTAGAGTCATCATGCCTTTGAATTCCTTTATCCCTATTTGAACGACACATGGCAAAATAAATTTGAAAATCTAAATAATTTATATATATTATTATGCATTCTACCACACAACAAGTATACTTTCTAATTTTAATTACTTTTTTTCGCCCTTAATTCTAAAAAAAAAAAAAAAAAGGCCAAAGGATTAGGCCAACAACTATTTTTTTCGGTGATATATGGAGGAAATCCAGTCATTATATATGTTAAAAACACAATTAAATGAAAACTTCATTACAATAAATTCATAGGCATTAGAATTAGACAATTTTATTTTCAAAATTAGGGGATATGTGAATTTAAAATTTTTATGTATAAAAAACATAAAATTGAATTTTAGTCCAAAATAGTTGTTAGGGATGATTTTTTTTTAATTAGATTTGATTTGAGTTTAGAAGGTTTTGGATAAAGTGAAGATGTGTTTTTTGAAAAACAATAAATAATTTGAATTTTTAGGGGTGATCGAAATCCAGCAAACCATTCCAGACACCAGAATATTTTGCAAAATCCATCAGGCAACAGACAGGATGCTGTTTGGTCCTTGAATTTCCAACTCTTCTACTTGTACATACTGTTCGATTTAGTTCTCAAACTTTCACTTTCAGTTACATATTCTAACCCCCGAATCCAAAATTTGACATTCCTAAAGTAAAATTAATTGTTGTCTGTGCCATTTTTATGCTTATTATTATTATTATTATTATATAGATTGATTTAAAGTTATTTTTTTGAAATTTGGATGGCTAGTTTAGATGAATTTTTTTTTTATCTTCTTAAGAATATAGGGACTCTTTGGTTTTATAATGATTCGAAGATGATTTTTTTATTTGATTTTTGGCTGATTTTCTGATATATCTTATTTTTATTTTGAAGTAATATATTTTTTTAAAAAAATTTATAATATATTTTAATCAATTTTATATTTTTCTTTATTTATAGTTTCCTTTTGAAAATAAATTTGCTCAATGAATTTAATTTTCAACTTTGATTGTTCTATGTAAGTTGTACATTTCTTGGATATATATGTACATGTTTATTGTTTTCTCACACTAGTTTAATTTTTATTATTTAATTAACCATCGCTTTAATCATAGATTTTCACAAAACCATATTGTCATCTAATTACAAATTATCACACCACTTTTTTCATTGTCAAATTTAGGTTTAAAATTAAACCTTTATTAAAAAGTATGAAACGATATATATATATATATATATACCAATAACCCCAAGGATCTAACGAATGATGCGAGGATATGAAATGGAAAATGAATGAAATGCGGATTGATAAATGGGTGGCGAGCCGACCACGGAGATGCGAACAAACAAAACAAAGAAATAAAAGAACTTTAAATTAAAACGAAATAAAACTAAAGATAAATGGGTAGCAGAGCCGACCACCGAACAAGATAAACGAAAGGTACGTGGCGTTGTTAAACCAAGGTTAGGCTCGATGATACTAGGTATCGTTATAGAGCCGAGTTATGGTATTCCAGTCGATATACCTTAAGAGAGAGAGAGAGAGAGATATATATATACATAAATGTAAGAAACTTTTATTTATTTACAAGAAAAGTACCTTACAATAGATGAACAAGAGAAGTTTTCGGAATCTTGAAGGAACAGGATTACAAAGAGAAATCTTTCCTAGAGAATGTCCGAGAACTTAGAGAGATAAAATGTGCGAGAAAATAAAACTTACAAAAACTTGAATTACAAATGAAATGAGCTTTCTTTATATAGAGAAAGTCGTCATGAATAGTAACCATGTACGGTAAAAGTAAATAGTAACTTGCTACGGTGTCTTCAAGTGTTGATGAACGAGTAAAACGCCGAAAGCAATTTTGTCTTCTTGTGCCACGTGAGGTGAATAGCGACAATCTTGTGAAATTTTTGTTTACGTAGATGACTGTTTTATCGGCAGATAGGAAATTGCCTGGAATGTGCAAGTTTTGGCTTGGAGTTCACGAGTGGTGAACTTGGGAAAAGATACCATAGCAGTTGTCTTCATTGTTATTTTGCAAATTTATCATAGGTTCGACTTAGAATCCGATCCTGCTTTTTGTGAGGATTGTTGTCTACTGCGAATAATTTCGGACATGATAGCAAAATATGCTTCTTCGGTTTGTGTTGTTGCCAATCCGGCATTGGCAACGGATTGTTGAATGGGGATACCAAATCCTCGGATAGAAATGCCGCCGGATGAGGGGATAGGAAGGATATGGCCATGTTTTTTGAGCCATTGGAAAATAGAGGCTTGGGATAGATAAGAGGAATGTTGTAATTATCCCACCATTTGACTTTAAATCTTCTTATTAAGATCAAATTTTTTTCTTGATATCGGGAGTCATAGTACCAAGAACGGACCCAAGGTACCAATAACTTTGTGCAAAAAAGGAAAAAGGGAGACCATCTTTTTTCTTATTACGTAAGTCGATAATTAGTTTTGAAGATTTTGAAGCTTTCCAAAACACTTGGTGCAAGTATTTCGGGGATGGAACCAAAAAAGGACCACCATTGGGAAAACCACATAGGAATGCAATCAAGATTAATGGTTTTGTCAAAATAGAGTAACCGGGAATGACTACCTTTTTTGTTTTGTAAGAGGAAAGTATTAAACCGAGCTCGTCGATAATCCCAATAGGAAAAAGTCTTACAATGGTCGGTTCGGGTTTTGAAAGTGCTAGGAAAAAGAATTTGGTGAAAAAGGTCATTGGGAAATTTTCGATCCGTAGGATGGATAATTTCGAAAATAGGACAAGTGGAATAGGCGAGTTCGGTTTTGTACGGTGTTAAATGATGTTTGAATTTGGCTGATTCAAGGTGAATAAGAATGTCTTCATAATAGTTTTGAGGTTTGGTCGGATCCTAAGGCTTGTAATGCCAATTAGGACCAAAATATTTTTCCGCAATCAAAGCTGGGTTTCCAAAATAGTATCCATTTTCAACGGTGAAAACATTTTGCAAAGATGGTTTCAAGAAATACGTGGATCCAGATTTGTTGAAAGTTGGTTTTGTAGAAATAATTTGAGTATTTTGAGAAGAAGTAGTTGTAGGTAAACCCAAAACTTTTGTTTTTGAAATAGCGATTCTTGAAAAAGGCCCCGTGTAGGGTATTCTAGGGAATGCGAAGATTCTCGAGAAAGGGGTTTTGTAGAGGAAGAAGCTTTCTCGATTTTTGAACAACGGATGGAGAAGCCATACCTAAGATGTTTTGTAAGGCCGGAAGAAGTTTTGGCTATCTTGACATATTGTTGACCCAAGTATCAATTGATTGGGTTTGGATAGGAATTTCGGGTTCTTTTGTGGAGTATCATTAGCCCAAGAGATGGTGGGTTTTGTGGAAGAGAAAGGGTTTAGGCTTTCTTATTCGGCAAAGGGGTTTTTTGCTTTATTTTTCTTGGCCATCAAGACTGTTTTACGAAATTCTCTAGTCAAGAAATGCTGGAATATAATTCTGTTCTCCTTTAATGAATTCAATGTCGAAATAAAAAATACTAAGGATTGCTTGCCATCGGGCAAAAAATTGTTTTGAAGCAATGTTTTGAACATCCTTTTGTAAAACTTCTTTAGCGATTTACAATCAATGCGAAGAATGAATTTTTGATTGAGTAAATCACTTTGAAATTTTTGAATGCACATGACAATGCCGAGTATCTCTTTTTTTATAGTGAAATAATTCTTTTGACAATTATTCCAATGGGCGAAGTGAATCTGGATAATTTTTTCTTGACCGACGGACACTGTTTTAATATCCCACCATAACCTAAGTTGGAAGCATCGGTTTCGACTACCTTAGGTAAGGAAGGATCGGCTAAGTGAAGGCGAGGGATATTTAAAACCCGGTTCTTAATCCGTTGCACTATGTGGGTATGTTCATCGGACCAAGGAACTGGTTTCTTTTTCAATCTATCATGCAAAGGTTTTACAATACGGTTGATGTTTGGATAGAAATTTAATACATAATTCGGACTTCCTAAGAACCTTTGTAACTCGGGTTTTGTCAAGAATCTTATCGGGAAATTTGTTTGCAAACTCTAAAGATCTTTCTATTGAGGTAATGGTTCCTTAGGTAATGTAATGACCTAAGAAACGAATTCGAGTTTGGAATAAAGAAATCTTAGATTTGGAAACTACCAAACCATTCTTTTTTACTACATGAAAGAAATTTTTGAGATGCTTAAAATGTTGTTCTATAGATATAGAATAAATAAGTACATCATTAATATAAACAATGTAGAAATCAGCATACATATGGAAAATATCATTCATAATCTTCTGGAATTCGAAGGGGCATTTTTCAATTCGAAAGGCATGACTTTCCATTCATACCGCCCAAACGAGACAATAAAGGCGGTTTTATATCTATCACTAGGGGTTATCTCGGATTTGCCGAAACCCGACTTCATATCAAATTTGGAAAACACAAATGCATGATTCAATCTTTGCGAAGGTCCTTCTTGTTGGGTATAGGGTACCTAATCCACTTAAGGGCCTTGTTTAATGGTTTGTAATTGATTACCGGTCTTGGGGTTCCTCTTTCTATCTCGGCATTTTTATTGACATAGAAAGTTGCACAAGACCAAGGAGATCTAGATTTTTGGATAAGACCTTTGGTTTCTAAATCTTGAATTTTTAACCTACAATGTTTTTCTAGGTCGGCATTCATCCGAATGGGTCTAGCTTTGGTAGGGATTTGTTTGTCGTCAAAACTCGTTTCATAGGGTAGGTCAACACTATGGTTTTTCCTATTCTAGAAAGTATTTGGCAAATCGAACAAATCTCCTTTTCACTCATGCACCGAAAATCTAAAATTTTCTTTTTAGAAATTCATTTTATAATTGTCTCTAGATTTTTTTGTAAAGAAACATCATACTTTAAATGCATTAAATGTTGTTGTTTGCCGAGTAATCATAGCGTTCAATTCAAAGCTATAAATGGAACATGCTTTAATGATGTTTAGATTCCTAGTTCTAGGTTTCTCTAGAAAAGGAAAAACAAGTTTTGTATTTCTATTTTTGAATGATATGCAATCATGCTTCACAAAATATGGAGTAATCAAATTAATGAAGGGTGTTCCTAAGATCACCATATGATGCATATTTTCAGCAAGCGAGAAAATGGTTTTTGATATGAGTAATTCCATTGATCACGGAGGCTTCGTCTTAACATGTATGGTCATTTTGGAATTGTTTCGCTGCAGAAAGACGTTCATTTGTATGCATATAGAATCGTTTGGGAACAATGCTTTGCTTAATACAATTTAAATCAGCACCAGTATCAAACAAGGCAATAGTATCAATTTTGAAATCATTTTGAAACACAAGAGTAATCTTAATCAAATATTTTCTAGAAGTAACTTCATGAAGTACAAAAAGGAAATCTTCCGGAACGTGTTCTAGGTTTTCAAGGTTTAGCAACTCTTGGTCATCATTATGGTTTTCGAGTCGAGTCCGCTCTTCGTCTACTGTTTTTCCAACGGGGTTTTCAAGAGATTGGAGTCTCTTGTTTGTTTTTCTTTGAGCTTCTGTTTTGATGACCTTAATCTCGGAATGAAGGTCCCGAATTATGGTCATATGTTTTTTGGTCTTCTTTTTCCTATCTAGGATAACAACGAAGGTCATACATGCTAGTACTAGTAGAAGACAAGATAGACGGTTTTGGTTTGTCTTCTAATGACTTTAAGAGTCCGTCTAGGTATTCCTTTTGTAATTGGGGATACTCAAGTTTTGTAACAATATCTAATATGAGGTTTTGGTCGTTGGTTAAGACACCGACTTGTTTTGCTATCTTTCCTATGTCGGGGACGGTGATCATAGGTAATGGTTTTGGCCAATGAAACTTATTAATTTCGGGGATAGATTCTGTCTCGATTTTTGATCTAAAACATTCACACTATTGGATAGACGAGTATCGGGAGCTACATGCCTAGAGGTTCCCTCGGAAGATATTTCTATCTTACTAAGTTGGTCCGTAATGGCTTTGACAAACTCGGGTTTTTTCATTTGTATCTATTGTTGATTCGATCTAGAAATCTTAAAGGGTTTGAAGACCGGGTTTTTTAGCTTCGGTCTTTGTTTTCTACGGGAGCTAAGGAAACAACGAGGTTTTAGGGTAGGAGGAACAAGCTGTCTGCTTGGATATGGGATTCAATCCTAACAGGCTATTTTCCTATGGTTTGGAGATTGGTATTGGTAAAATTGTTCGTTGAACAATGTTTTTGATGTTGATCGAATCATCATCTTTGGAAATTTTGTATGGACAAGCTTATATTTTGGTTTCTCTATGAGAGAAAGTCAATTTCCTAGGTGGCGGATGGTCGGAATGAATCATCTATCCTTCCACTTTCCATGAAGGGGTTTTGTTCCTAACCGTTATCGGTTTCACGATCTTGAAAGGATAGAAAATATTATTTGCGAAGCATAAATCTCAAACCAATCAAAGAAAATTATATGAACTTTATGAGTATTCATAAATTCATAAAATTCATTTTGAATATCCTTTACGGTAGTCGAAAGTGTTTGAAGAACCAAATTCATTTTTCGAATTGTGTTTTGCATAGAAATCATCATGTAGATATTGTTTATCTACCATAAAACTATCATTAGACAATGCATTACATTCATGTGTAATATTATCGGTTATAGCAGATGCGATAGGAGATAAAGGAGAAGAATCCTCTTGGTTTGAGTATCTAGGTTTTGGAATATGAGTACCATAATCAACATTTTGTAAAGCTGGGTTAGGGACATCCGAGATTGAAAACCTACGTGGTTGTCTAAGGGATGGCGGACTCGATCCAAGTACGTATCTCTCCTAACATTTGGTACGTTTATGATCGAAGGAATCTCGGAAAATCTTCCTAGGTCATAAGTCATGGAATTAGAGGCAACATCACAAAATCTGCTACTTGGTAAACTTTACGTCGAACGAGAGTCTAACACTCTCATCTATTTGTTGTTCTATGGATCCGATTTGTGTGTTTGGTTTTGGGACCTCTAGAGCTGGTAGAGATCTAGGTTTTGTAATACCTTCTAAGATCCATTCATCCGGTAACACTATGTCTTTCCACCTAATGGGTTTGGGAATAACGGTATTGGATTTGGTCGGATCTGTTTGCGAAGAAGGGTTTCACCTTTGGTCGATCGCTTTTTGTGTTTGGATGCAAATACGGAATTCATAAGCTTGTAATGAATTTTTATAATTAATGCAACTAGAATAGATCCATCCATCATATGATAATAATGGGTTTTAACTTGCAGAACCAATGATTCAAGAATATTTTTATCATTAAAAGAAACGAGTAAAATTTGGATAACAATCAAAGGAAATAGGTCCATCGCATAAACTAGACTCAAGTGAACTTAACAAAGAGTCTTGAAAATTTGTAAACCTATTATCTCTAAGGACTACCGGGATTGAGGTATTCAATCCTTCTTTTGTAAGTGGTTTAATCCCCACTTGAACTAGACCAATATGAATATATTTAAAACCTTTGTCTTTATGTTTTTGAAGAGTTTTGGAAGAAAGGAGATGAATTGTTTCAAAAGGTTTTGAAAGCTGAATGTCACGCTCCTCGGTTTTGATTGTGAAATCAGTTTTAAAAAGTCCATATTTGCTAGTTTTGTAAATCTCATCTTTGTGAATCTTGGTTATTGCACAATCATCATTTTGTTTTTCAAAATCTTCTATGACATATTCTACACTATTGATTATCTTCTTAGACTTAGAGGAGTCGAAGCGAGAAGATGCGAGATAAGGAGGTAGATCTACAAAACATAGAATCCATACCTAGACTATGGTTTGGAGGTTTTGGGTACGCGAGTTATGAATGCGACTCCTCCGATTTACTTGTCCTATCGGTCGGGACTTACTACGACACGCCAACAAACCATTTTCTCGCTTTTTGATAATATGCATCATATGGTGATCTTAGGAACACCTTCATTAATTTGATTACTCCATATTTTGTGAAGCATGATTGTATATCATTCAAAAATAGAAATACAAAACTTGTTTTCTCGTTTATTGAAAAACCTAGAATTAGGAATTTGAATATTATCAAATCATGTTCTATTTCTGAAATTAATTCCATGATTCTCTCGTACTCCTTTATATCTAGTTCCAAATATCCTTTCTATAAAACTCATAGGATCTTCCCCGCCTTATCCTTTACGGATGGGTCGATTTTATGAACAGAATGAAAATTATTACCAAGAGGAAGCTATTGATTTCAATCAATCGCCCGTTCTTGAGGAAGATATCCTAGAAGACATAAACATACAAAGATTTCTCTTTGTAATCCTTCATGTTCTATCGTTCGGGTGATTTATGAAGTAGTATTTTGAGAAATAAGTTTTGAGGAATCGCTTGGTTTTGGAGAAAGGGGTTTTTCCGAAGAGGAAGAACCTTTCTCCGGTTTTGAAATAGGTTCAAGATTCATATATGAGATTTTTGCGGAGGCCGAAGGAGTTCGGCTATTTTGTCAAAATTTGGATCTAATTTTCAACGGATTGGGCTTTGATTGGAGTTTCGATTCTTGTTTTTCTACAACATCCGCCCAAGAGATGGGTTTTCGTCGATGATAAGGGTTTTGGGCTTTACGGTATAAGGGGGTTTTTTCATTTATTTTTCTTGGCCATCAAGACATGCTTTGTAGACATTCTCAAGTCAAGAGCTTTAAAAGAAATTTTTGGTAAAATAGATTTTGTAGAATTGGAATCATAGATTTTGAAAATGGTTTGGGAAAATGTTTTGGATGCAAATGAAAATGCAAAAAATGCGATTACAAGGTTTTATGAGTTAACTAACTGGTTATAATGTTCGGAATTGGTAGCAATAATGGCCACAAAATCACAATATAGGGGTAAAATTTTGTTTTTGATCGTGCCATTTTGGAGTTCACTATCGAGGTAACGTTCTAAAGAGTTTGTATTGGAGAGAGCATTTTCAATAGCACCAAGTGCTTCATTGATATGGTCATCTATGAAATCTTTAATGGAATCTATGGCATACTCTTCAAGAGTTTGAGGAGATCTATCTAGGGCTCTAGCCATTAAATAATCCTCCGTCCGATCGGTATCTAGACCCACTATGTCCATAATGTCTTCTAGGATAACTTCCTCAAGAACGGGCAGTTGATTGAAATCAATAGCTTCCTCTTGGTCATAATTTTCATTTTGTTCATAAAATCGACTCATCTATAAATGATAAGGTGGGGAAGATCCTATGAGTTTTGTAGAAGGGATATTTGGAACTAGATATAAAGGAGTACAAAGAATCATAGAATTAATTTCGAAATAGAACATGATTTGATAATATTCAAATTCCTAATTCTAGGTTTTTCAATAAACGGAAAAACAAGTTTTGTATTTCTATTTTTGAATGATATACAATCATGCTTCACGGAATATGGAGTAATGAAATTAATGAAGGGTGTTCCTAAGATCACAATATGATGCATATTATCAACAAGCGAGAAAATGGTTTGTTGGCGTGTCGTAGTATGTCTCGATGGATAGGGCGGTAAATCGGAGGACTCGCCTTCATAACTCGCATACCAAAAACCTCCAAACCATAGTCTAGGTATGGATTCTATGTTCTATAGATCTACCTCCTTATCTGCATCTTCGCTTCGACTCATCCGAGTCTAAGAAGATAATCAATAGTATAGAATATGTCATAGAAGATTTTGAAAAACAAATTGATGATTGGGCAATACCCAAGATTCACAAATATGAGATTTACAAAACCAACAAATATGGACTTTTCAAAACCGATTTCACAATCAAAATCGAGGAGCGTGATATTCGAGCTTTCAAAACCTTTTGAAATAATTCATCTCCTTTATTCCAAAGCTCTTCAAAAACATAAAGAAAAATGTTTTAAATATATTCATATTGGTTTAGTTCAAGTGGGGATTAAACCACTTACAAAAGAGGGATTGAATACCTCAATCTCGGCAGATCCTTAGAGACAATATGTTTACAAATTTTCAAGACTCTTTGTTTAGTTTAATTGAGTCTAGTTTATGCAGTGGACCTATTTCCTTTGATTGTTATCCAAATTTTACTTGTTTCTTTGAAGGATAAAAATATTCTTGAATCATTGGTTCTGCAAGTTAAAACCCATAATTATCATATGATGGATGGATCTATTCCAGTTGCATTAATTACAAAAATTCATTACAAGGCTATGAATTCCGCATTTGCATCCAAACACAAAATACGATCGACCAAAGGTGAAACCTTTCTTCGCAAACGGATCCGACCAAATCCAATACTATTATTCCCGGACCCATTAGGTGGAAAGACATAGTGTTACCAAGTGAATGGATCTTGGAAGGTATTATAAAACCTAGATCTCTACCAACTCTAGAGGTCTCAAAACCAAACACACAAATCGGATCTATAGAACAACAAATGGATGGGAGTGTTAGACTCTCGTTCGATAGAAAGTTTACCACTAGTAGATTTTCCGATGTTGCCTCTAGTTCCATGACTTATGACTTAGGAAGATTTTTTGAGATTCTTTCGGTCATAAACTTACCAAATGTTAGGAGAGATACGGACTTGGATCGAGTACGCCATCCTTTAGAAAACCACGTAAGTTTTCAACCTCGGATGTCCCTAATCCAGTTTTACAAAATGTTGATTATGGTACTCATATTCCTAAACCTAGATACTCAAACCAAGAGGATTCTCCTCCTTTATCTCCTATCGCATCTGCTATTACCGATAATATTGCACATGAATGTAATGTATTGTTTAATGATAGTTTTATGGTAGACAAACAATATCCGCATGATGATTTTTATGCAAAACACAATTCGAAAAACGAATTTGGTTCTTCAAACACTTTCCGACTACCGAAAGGATATTCAAAACGAATTTTATGAATTTGTAAATACTCATAAAGTTCATATATTGTTCTTTGATTGGTTTGAGATTTATGCTTCGCAAATAATATTTCCTATCCTTTCAAGACTGTGAAACCGATAACGGTTAGGAACAAAACCCCTTCATAGGAAGTGGAAGGATAGACGATTCTCATGGAGAAACCAAAATAGAAGCTTGTCCATACAAAATTCCCAAAGATGATGATTCGATCAACGTCAAAAACATTGTTCAACGAACAATTTTACCAATACCAATCTCCAAACCATAGGAAAACGACTTGTTAGGATTGAATCCCATATCCAGCAGACAGATTGTTCCTCCTACCCCAAAACTTCGTTGTTTCCTTAGCTCCTGTAGAAACCAAAGACCGAAGCTAAAAACCCAGTCTTCAAACCCTTTCAAGTCTCTAGATCGAGTCAACAACGGATACAAATGAACAAACCCGAGTTTGTCAAAGCTATTAGAGACCAACTTAGTAACATAGGAATATCTTCCGAGGGAACCTCTAGGCATGTAGCTCCCGATACTCCTCTATCCAATAGTGTGAATGTTTTAGATCAAAAATCGGAGACAGAATATGTTCCCGAAATTAATAAGTTTCATTGGCTAAAACCATTACCTATGATCACGCCCACGACATAGGAGAGATGCCTAATAAATTAGCACAACCCGGGTTTAATGCCTCTTCCATTTACGAATGGACCATAGATGGACCATATATATATATATATATTTCGGATTGATTATTAATAATATTATCTATATTAGAATATGTTGTATTTTAATATAAACTATATTATTAATTATTTTAGTTAAGAAAATTTTAATATTAGTTTGATTTAAATAATAGAATGAAATATATGATGTCTTTTATGTATTTATAAGATGAGAAATAAAAAATAAAAAGGGAAAATTAAATGCTCTATTTGAAGAGAAAAGGAAATGATGAAAAAAAGGTGAAGAAGAAAATTAAAAAATAGAATCATTGAAGATTTTCACAAATCCATTGACAGTGATAGAAATTAAGAAAAAAAGAAAAAGAAAAAAACATTTATAATGGAAAGAAAAAAAAAGGTTAGTCCACAGTAAAATAAAAAAGGATGAACAGACCCGCATCAAAATAACCCAAAGGCTTTTTAATGTTTTTTCTTTTTTTTTTCCCTGGAAAGCATAGTTGTGTACTTGCATGGGTAAAAAACATGATGACACAAAATATCTTGAGCCTTGAATTTATTCTTGACACGTGTCACCATTAGTGGGGTAAATGCATTGAAAGGCATGGATCTTGTCAACACGACGATGCAGGCACTCAAGAAGGACCGACCCTTTTCGTTTGGGTCTACTGCGTGAAAAGAGACTACAAATTTTGTCACTGCTTTTCCAGTTGTTATGTTCGGCAAGTAGGGTTTGTTTTAGGACTTCCAAGATTCCATGTCCAAGTTAAGTTGAACCTTAGATATTTGGTAGGATAGATGTGTATTTACAAGGGGACAATGATGCTATCCTCGTGGCTTAAAGTCAATTATCCGATCATAAGAATTCTTATATACGTTAGAATTGTGATGCTACAAGTACTTTTTTTTTTTCCTAACAAATGCTTTAAGTACTTGCTTAGGTTTTAAAATTAATCATCACAGACGATAATTTAGCTCATCGTAAATATTTGGGAAGAAGCAAGATTGATGGGTGCTGCAATAAGCTTGCCATATATGCTTGCTTGTGTACATTCCATCAACTACTTATTTAAATTCATATATACGCCTGCTACCTGTTCAAGGAACCAACTTTTTCAGTGCTAAAGATTATAGATAGATAAACCCTGGCATGTGCAAGTTAATCACATTTTTAGAGAAGCCAACCGGATGGTTGACTGGCTTGCGTCGTATGCCTATTCTCTTCTTTAAGGTATTTTGTTTTTACAATATGCTCCAGTAGAATGTTGTAACCTCATTTAAGAGGATGTTCGTGGAGTTTCTTTCCCTCGATTTTTGTAATGGGTGTTGTAGTGCTTAGAGCTTAGCCTCTCCCATGAATAAAAAAAAAGAAAAAAGATGATAGATAGACCAACTAAATAAGATTTATGAATCACCATAATTGCAAAATAAATCTATTGATCAAAACACAATTATGACAAGGGTTCATCATCTCCTCCTCCGGGAGTATTGAACATCCGAATTACAAATGCTTTATATTTGTATGATCTACACTACAAAAAAACAACGGATTTACGAGGGGAAATTAGCGATCGTCTCAAAATCGTCGCTAATTTACTAAAATTGCAACGGTTTGAAGCATTTTAGCGAGGCTCTTCACAACTCGTCGTGAAATTGATCCTAAAAAATCATGAAAATTAGCAACGGTTTT
Organism: Dovyalis caffra; assembly: GCA_963924115.1. NCBI lineage: Eukaryota > Viridiplantae > Streptophyta > Magnoliopsida > Malpighiales > Salicaceae > Dovyalis > Dovyalis caffra. Next base: position 1,932,910 of record CAWUPB010001198.1, on the reverse strand, counting down.
TTTTTAAAAAAACCATCACTAATTTTAATTTTTTTTAAAAAAAATTCTAAGGCCATTTTTGCTACGGTTTTTGTAAAAAAAACCATCACAAATCATGGAAATTATCGATGTTTTTTTTAGAAAAAACCGTCGCTATTTCCAATTTTTTTTTAAAAAATCTCTAAAGCCTTTTTTGTGACGGTTTTTGTAAAAAAAAACCGTTACAAATCATGAAAATTAGTGACGGTTTTTTATTACGGCGTTTTCTAAAAAAATCATCACTAATTCCAATTTTTTTAAAAAATTTTTCTACGAGTAATTTTTGTGACTTGTTTTTTACAAAAAAACCATCGTAAATTACCAAATTAGACCATCACTAAACGGTCGCTAATTGTCGAACCGTTGGAGGAAAATGATTATTTTTCAAAATTTTCAAGCAATTAGCGATGGTTTTAGCAACGGTCCTTAGACCATCGCTAAAACTTTCAACCTCCGAATACCATTCGATCAAAAAATTTTCGAAAAAATTTCTTCCCTCTCTTCTTCTCCTTCGTTTCCAGCGTCGATTTCCCTTCCATTTCCATCAAATCTTTCCCCTCTCCTTTATTTTCCTTCCAATCTCCTCCTCGCTCTCCTCCTTCCCTTTCTCCCCTCCATCTCTCCCCCTTTCTTTCTCCTTTTCCTCTTTCTTTCTTCCTTTCTCCCCCTTCCTCAACCGCCCATTTTCGATCGGAAAAGTCCGACAAAGCCCCTCCATCGGTGCTGTCCCCTTTACTTTTTGTGTTGGTGAAAGGTCCTCACTCATCTAACCCTTTAATTAATTTTTTATTTTTTTCAATTATTTACTTAATTTAATTTTAATTTTTTTTAATTTAATTGTTATTGTTAATTGTGTTATTGTTATTGTTAATTGTTAATTGTTAATTTAGTTAATTTATTGTTAATTATTAATTTAGTTAGTTTAATTGTTAACAAAATTTAATTGTTATTAATTTTTGTTTTTAATTTAATTGTTATTGTTATTAGTTTAATTGTTAATTGTTAATTTTTAATTTAGTTAGTTTATTGTTAAATGTTATTTATTAATTTAGTTAGTTTAATTGATGGTATGTTGGAAAGTTAATTATTTTAGAAAATTGTTAATAAGTTATTAGAAATATTTTAAATTTTTAGTAATTACAAAATAATCAGTAATTAAAAAATTAATAATTTTTAAAATTATATTTAGTAATTAAGTTTATTTAATTGTTGATTAAGTAAATGAGTTAAGTAATTACAAAATTAATTAAAAATTAATTAATTTTGTAAAGAAAATAAAAAATACGAGAGATGGAAGGACAATTCCCCTCCATTTCCTTAACAATTTTTCATCATTTCCTAGTTATCCTAGACTAATTCTCCAATCTCGCTCACTATACGAGAGATGGCGTCGTGGAATCATAAGAGTGAGACTGGTGGTGTAGGAGCCGGTCCTTCAAGACATACGGGGGGTCGATAAGCCATAGAGAGCACGGAATACACACACACACACACACAAATACATATATATCTTTTTTATAATGATATCAAAATAATTAATTAAATATTTGAGTATATTTAGTACATTTACCTATATTTGTTTCAATGTGAGGTGTTAGGTCGTGAACCTAATCTTCACGAAGTTTTCTTGAAGACTCATCGGAGAAAGATTGATGATCAATATGTCTTCAATGATCAATGGTCAAGAGTTATTGGTGTAAGTTATTAGTTTATAACGTTATTTCATATATATTAATTTATAGTGTTATTTCACATAGCTGTTTAATATTATGTCTTTCAAAATTATGTAGGAGACCGTAGAAAGATTAATAAATGAGGAAGAGGTTGCTAGCCGGCAGATCGGGGAGACTTCATCAACCGACATCAACATTAATGAGATTTTTAAATAGACCGTTGGTGGAGAAGATAGTAAGAGGAAGAAGATGTACGAACTTGGGTCACACGCATCATTATTACTCTAACGTCGGTATAGCCTCCAGTCCAGCAACTTCGTGGTTCCATATTGGTGATGAGGCACAACGAAAGAAAATTAAGGATTGAACCGATGCAAATATACAAGAGATCCAGGAGCTACGGGTACTCGTCACAACGCCGTTGGCTACAACAATCGAGTCAAAGGAGTACACTCGATAGCAATATGTGATGATGACACGGACGCAGCAGATGTTTTTGCAGCATTTTTAGCAAGGTGATAGTTCATCCGTCATGCCTAACATTGACGACAACTCCACCCAACCTTTGAGTGACAATCCTGCCAATCTCTCCTAGCTGTCATGTTTTCTTGCAATAATAAAAAACTTTCTACTTTTTTCAAGAATTTAATAATTGAATAATATTTATTACATTTTAATAAATTTTATAATAAAAATTATGAAATTTTAAAATATTATATTGTAGGTATTTTGTAGACTTTTGAATAGCAATTGGTTAATTTAAAATGAGGGTTGAAAAAAAAACTGAAAATAATATCTTAGCGACGGTTTTAGCGAGTGTTTCTTTGTACCGTCGCAATATTTCCTCGCTTCTATGATCATTTTCTGCGACTATTTTTTTAAATTTGCAACGGTTTGGGCCTTTGCTAAATTAGCGATGGCTCAAACTGTCATAAAATTTTAGTGAGCGGCATTTTACAAACAGTTTTCGGCTTGTCGTAAAACCATCAATAATTAAAATTAGCGACGAATTTTACGGAATTAGCGACGTTCTAGACCGTCGCTAATTCCATTATTTCTTATAGTACTACGCTTAGGATTCTGCTATGAAGTGGTCCTAAAACAAATTAAATTTATCTTTCAAGACTCATCTAAATTCTAAATCAGGCCCTATGGAACTGCGAAATTAGGGAAGAAAAAAAAGATCTGACTAATTGGAATCCTTTGGTACTAAATGTTAGGAATCATTTAAAGATCCTGCTCAATAAATATTCACAATTCCTTTTATTTTGTAATTAATAAAATTTTATTATACAAAAAACAGAAGTTGATTAGTGACGAACTATCAGGTATTTCTTGAAAAGCATACATTATTCATTCACGTAAAAATATGAATGAGTTTCACTATGATATATGTAAGTGATGAGGGAACGCTACTTCGAAAGTATATAATAATTTCTCATATCATTAACTAATTTAATTCACATTTTTATTTGAATAAAATTTTTAACTTTATATATGATCATTTGTAACCCATGAATTGAGACAAAAATGAAGGCTAATAAATATAATAAAGTAATGCTTAATTAAGAAGTATCTCAGGACACTCGTTAATTTTGGCTTAGAAAAATACGAGAGAGGAGAAGTGTATGGAGGAATTCTTGAAAGCTTACTCAATGCTTTAATTTGCTTTTTCTACTTCCATATTAATTGCTTAGTAATATAAAATTATTTTGCCTTCTCTACTTCCATATGGCTTAACTTTTTACTAATTAAAGATGATAAATTCCAGAAACCATTGAGAATATCCTATAACTCTTTCGTGACCAATTATTGTCAAAGAAACCTAATTAAAAAAAGAAAAAGAAAAAAAGACACTCAATCATCTTTAATTTGTCTGATGGGTCTTTCTAAACCTAGGATTAGAACCAAATTAATACCTTTCTTTTCAATTGGTACTCTCTCTTTTGCAATGACAACATATTTTTTATTTTATTATTTACAACAATTGTTATCATCAACTCATCAAAAACCCTATAAATAAGTTTTGAACTAAAAAAGCATCTATATTAATCGAATAAAATAAGCTTTGATGGAAAAAGCATCTATAGATAAAATAGACATCCATTTTCTGACCTTGGATTTGAACAAAATCTCTTTGCTATCATTTGTGTTTTGCCATCGACAAAAAAGTTTTGATTTGGTATCATTGCAAAAGTTTTGATAATTAATAATTAATTAATGATTAAGATAAGAATTTTAATATTTTAATATTTCTTTACTACCTGCATTAAAGTGTCCTTTTCAGTGTAAATCTAATTATTAGTAGTTGTATTTCCTATTTGTATGACTAGCCAATATTAATTTTCCACTTATCTTTTCTATGATTTCTCGATTTCCTTTTTATTTTCTCTTTATATATATAAAATATTTCCTTTTCTCTTTATATATGTTTTATTTCTTTTCCGTATAAAGCTAATTATTACTAATATTTGTATTAAATGACAATTAAACTTTACATTCTTATTTTTTATTTTTATTTCAATGAAATTATAATTATTTTATAAAAATTAAAAATTAAAAACACTTATTTTTAATAAAAAAAATTATCAAACCTTATATAAAGTTATTCAACTTTTGAATATCACAACTTTAATTTAACTCAATAAACATTTGAATTTATTCATTTTGTTAAAATCAAAATAATTTTTTAAATCATTAATTTAAATATTCAATATATGGTTGAATAATGGTTTAACAGGAAAAAAAAAATTATCCTCAAACTTTTAGATTATGATAATTTAAAATCCATACTATTAATTTGAGTTATTTGAACCTTCAAACTATTATTCTTTTAGGCAAATGTTATTTTTAACGAGTCAAAACATTGATTGTTAACTAGAATATGGTTTAATAAAAAATTTTTCTCCAAACTATTAAAATTATGGTAAAATAAGACCTATACAATTAATTTGGGCTATTTGAACCCTTATCTATTAGTTTTTGGGCCATTTTTTTCATTCTTCATTATTTTTTACGAGTCAAAGTTTGAATTATTTTGTTGTTTATGGATTTGAATTTTGTTGCTTGAATAATTAATGATGTGTAATAAATTCATCTAATTAAAAATATATATTTTTTCCAAAATTAATTTTAATTCTAAAAAAAATATAAAATATTTAAAACGATGTTATTTAAGCATTTCGGTTAATGGTCAATACTTTGATTCTCGAAATAATAAAAAATGATAAAATTTAATAAGAAATTAATAGTTTTGGATTCAAATAGTCTAAATTGATAATGTAGGTCTCATTTTATTACAACCTTAATAGTTTGGAGGTAATTTTTTTTATTAAACTATAATTTAAGGATTTTGCATATATCGAGATCTTGTACAATTTGGATTTTTGTATTGAGACCTTAATTTGTTTTATATAATTTAAGAATTCTACTCTTATGTTGTTATTGTTTTAAATCCAAATATGCTACGTAAGCACACGTGGTAAGCTCTAGCCAATGAGAGTTTTTCATGTGTCATGGTGGGCTCAAATTGGGTTTTAACGAAAATAAAAAATTTTCCGATGAATTTTAAATAATGAAACAAACAATAAACCTAAAAATAGATTAGAAAAATGTCATTTAATTCTTACCCGCTAAACCTAAAAATTCCCCTTCTTTCCTATTGATTTTAGCGTTTTTTTTTCTCTTTCCTCATCCTTTTATTGCAATCAACTCACAATCCTCATTTCCTTAATTTTTTAATTATACATCCTAATCCTCATTCCTCCTTAATCTTTCCTCTCTTTTTCTCCTTTTATTGCATTTTCTAATCCTTAATTCTAAAAAAGAATGACTTCGTGTCATTGACATCCTCTTCATCTTCCAAGCGTTCATCGATTTTTCTTTTCTCTTTCCTTCTTCTCCAATTGCAATCAACTTATAATTTCTAATTCCCAAATTCTAAACCCTCATACCCAATCTCCAATTTTCCAATTATAAACCCTAATCATCATTCCTCCTTAACCTTTCCTTTCTCTTTCTCCTTATGTTGTATTTTCTAATCCCTAATTCCCAAATTGTGATTCCAAAAAAAAATGAGTTCTTCATTGACATCCTTTTCCTTTTTCAAGCGTTTGATTTGTGCTCTCGGTGACAAAGAATTACAATAGGATAAGAAAAAACTTGCAATTTTGAGTTACTATAGCATGAAAACAAGTAAGGTATTGTCTTGGAGTGATGACCACCTATGTGTAAAGTTTTATATTTATGCATTTTGATTCAAAGCTAAAGGCGAGAAAAGATGTTGGGTGCAATTTTAAAGTGTGGTTCCGGGATGAGTTAGATGGTAGAGCTAAAGATATTATTTTGAATTTCGAAATTGCTAATAAGAAATACATGTTGAGAACTTGAGATTGATTTCAAAGAATGTTAAATTGAATGAAGAAATTACAATGTTAAAAAGTGATAATGAAGAATTATTGATTGAATTGGAGACTGCGAGAATTGAGAACAATGCTTACAATGAGCAAAAACAAAAGAAGAAAGAGGTTCGACTACTAGAGATTGAAGATCCGAAGTTGAGTAATGTTGATTTAATGTTGTTTAAATATAAAATTAGTGGTGTTCTGAAGCTCCTTTATACAATGATTGTCATTATGATTGTAAAATTTTAGGTTTATATGAAATGGATAACAATTCCTTGCCTTATGATTATATTCCGAAACTATAATATGCATATGCATATAGTCAATAAGATCATGCATGAAAATCAACCAAAATTCTCTTTTTCTTTTTTTAAAAATTACTTGTTAATTAATATATTTCATTTTATTTTTTTGTTAAACTCCAACATTAATGGGAGCTATACCAAACTCCTAATCACATGCAAGGATATTAGGTAGTTTTAGCAAGTCTTACCCGCATATCATGGAAAAAACAAAAAGTTAATAAGAACATTATTTTTGAGCTATTATAAGAAATTATATTTAAAAAAAAATTACAGATTGTATTATGGAAAATCATAGGCTAAAAAATTACATGTTATTAACTCGTCGAACTTCTTTATCAACTCATGACATATTAAATGTTCTTTAACAACATTCAAAAAGTTAATAACAATAAACTAATATTCAACTTTGAAAAGTTACATAATAACCAAATAACATCTAAAGTCTTTCATTATGTAAAAATCTTGAGTGGTACCCTAAACGAATTTTGCTTGTTCCCCATACTTGCTCTTGTAACGTTCATGCCTTAGGAGTTTGACCTAGTCACCATCCTCCTTTTTCAAAACTTCCAGCGACCTTCTCTTTACTATTCCGCCATGTTCCATCGGTATTATTCTTTTCCTTCTTTTGACTTTATCCATCATCTTTCTCCTTCGCTTGCCATTGTTATTCAAAGGTCCGTTGTCATTTTTTTTCCTCTTAACGGATGTAGCTCTAATCTTCTATTTTCTCTTCTTTTAAAACCAAACAAACAATTCCAAATAAACAAATAATTGGTTCCACCATAATAGAATCAATTCCACAACCAATTTACTTTCCAATTAAAAATATAAAAAAATTATCATTTATATCCGACCAATGATGGCTAGTTCCACCATAACGGAATCAATTCCAAATAAAAGGTTGATATCATCAACCTTTTTCTTCTTCTTGCCCTTGTTACTCATAGGCACATCATAATTTCTTTTCCTATTATCGGAAAAAATAGCTCTAACATTTTACTTTCCCCTCCTTTAATACTAAATAAACAAACAAATATAAACAATGCTTAGAATTAACGAAGTAATTCTAGAAACAGGTCCACTAACCTTCTCTTTCTCCTTGCCTTTGTTACTCATAGACATATCTTCATTCTTTTTCCTCTTGTTATATGAAGTAGCTCTAGCCTTCTACTTTCCCATTCTCTAATACCAAATAAAAAATATATATATATATATATATATATATATATATATATATATATATATATATATAATTCATTATAATTAAATTGAAGAAAAAAGACTGTAAAAATCAATAAAAATAATCACTTTTACTTGACCAATTATGACGAGTTCTACCATAATAGAACCAAAGTCTAAAACAGACTTGAATTGGAGCAAGTTCAACCTCAACATTAGCTAGTCCAATAAGTCCAAGTACCACCATCATCAACCTTCACATGAGAGTGACAAATGTAAAGAAAAAAACCAAAATACAAATACATAAACACAAACAAGTTCTATAATTAAAAATAATAACCTTCTTATTTTTTAGATTCTCGGGACATGTAGACTTAATATGTCTTTTATTGAAGCAGATTTTATAAGTTATCATCCTTCATCTTCTTGACACTTTAGTTCCACTAGATGATTTACATGATTCTAAACGTCTTTTAATTTTTTTCTTTCAGAGTTGTTTCACTATCTTCAAAGGTAGTAACTTTATTTTTGATGTCTTAGGCCAATATTTTTTTACCATTTATTAGTGTAGGATTATGCATCCTATGAAGGTACAGAATAAAATAAATTTTTTCTTTATCTAAGGCTCCTAAGATCAAGTCTGTTGAATCAGCCTATTCATACATACATGAATTAAAAGCATAAGTAAATCTTGTACCATAGATTTAGCCTTCGTAGAAAGGAGCCATCCAAATGTTTGACCCCTATCAATCATCCACATGGCTTAAACACCCATAAAAAAAGCCATAGAAATCACAAGTGCTAATTTCAATCCTTTTGTATAGTTGATTTGCTTTCTATAAAAATCAATTAGGATTTTTATGATAACTCGGGCTTTTAAGAAGGGATACGACAACTCGGGCTTTTTGGAAGAGAAATACTTTTTTTTCTTTTAGTTGTGTGTGTCTTGTTGTTATGTCCTTCTTACCACCTCTCTCCTTATTATTTATATAGGGGGTGACATCCTTATTCTCTAAGGATAAAGAGTTGTAATATGTGAAGACTTATTTGATCTTATTCTTATAAATCTTAAGTCTTACCCAATAGAGGCTCAAGTTTATCATTTGATCAAAATATCTTGTAAAATTTTAAACGAAGCCTATTGGCCCAATTAAGTACCAATTAATCTAGGTTATCCACATAAATTGGATTAGATACTTTTAGAAAGCCCACCTTAAGAAGCAATTTCCTAAATTACCTTCAAACCTAAATTAGGAAATTAATTTTTAATATGAAACTTTTCATTTTAGAAAACTTTTTTCAAAATGGGAAACTTTTTCCAAAACTCGAAAACTTTCAATTTTTTAAAATCTTTTTCAAAATAAGAAACTTTCAAAACTAGAAACCTTTTCTAAAATCTTTACTTCTCTTTTATTATGTGAATGCTTAAACTTATGTGTGTGACTTAATAAAATCCTAGATATGTTGGTAATATATCTTGAATATATCAAGAAGAAACAACACCTTTTTTATCTCTTGATATATAAATCAAGATTGGCCTCTAGCAAGACATCATGATTACCTAATTCTCTTATAGGATTAACTAATATGTAATCACCTTTTACAAGTATGGTTACCATATAATTCGAGTCCTTATGTCAATTTATCACAATATGATCTCGAACTTGGTTTATGGTCCGTTCGATTATAATCACACAAGTTTTCTTTGATTTCCTAATGTCTTAGCTTTAAAGTAAATCAACTATGCTCTATTGGTATACTCTTATTGTGGCCACAAATTCCTTGAACGAGATATTCATCGAAGTATAATGTGATAACTCCTTTAGCATATAAGGAATGACATGTCCTATCTTAGTCATCCACTTATTTTCATTAAATTCCTAGTGTACACCTAACGAATCATCAACATGTAGCTCTTTACTAAGCTCATCAAAACGAGTGTCAAAGTAAATAAATCCTCTAATAAGATAACCGTAACGACTTCAAGTCAATGGACCAGATTGTACCTATCTTGTACAAGATTCCCATATACTAAACCAAATGGATTCTCATGGCGAGTCATGTCTAGTGATATGTTCTCTAACACTAATCACCTAAGTACTTAGGAAATTATCCTAATAGGTGTGAGATCTCCTTTTGTTATCTTATAATATGAGCATAGCACTTACAAGTCTTTTCATATATAGTTAATATTCATTTTTGACAATGCTATGACTTGGAACATTTAACGATATTATTTAAGTGCATTAATGTTTATCTCATATATTTCAATAAATCATTAATGCAATACTTATCGTATGAACTTCTATCTAATTCTATCAAAATATAAATGATAAGAATTAATAGAAACACTTTTTGTTATTAATAAAATAAAAATACAATATTATAATAAGTCAAACCATTCAAACGAGGTTGGATCTTAGCCACCTATATTAACAATGTCCCACTTGCACTAGAGCCAACCAACCATGTCTCTTATGCTTGATGGTCGAATAAGGATCTCATGTTTTAGCTATGATAGAAGCTTAGTCAAGGGGTCAGCTATGTTGTCATCAAACTTGACCTTTTATATCCTTACATCACCAAGATTGATAATCTCTCTAATCGGATGGTAGCATCACAATACATACTTAGATTATTCTTTGGCTTGCGCTATGGATCCTATATTGTTAGCCATTAAGCCATGTGATATTAGAAGAAATCCTTTCTTTGATTATTTCATACTAAACCTTTTAGTATCATGTCAATGTATCTATCTTGAGAGAGCTCTTAAATTCTATTTGATTTATCTCTATAGATCTCAACTCCTAGAATGTAGGTCGCTCTCCTATATCATACATGGATAAATTCTTAAATACCCAATCTTTTATAGATTGCAACATGATAATGTTATAGTTAAGAAGTAATTTGTTTGTCTTCATATATAATAATCAAGACTAGTAAGCTTCCGCTAACCTTTTACATATATAAGATTCATCTTTGTTTTTGTAAAAAATTCAAAACCTTTAATTATTTTACCAAAAAATTAATTCTCATTCCTAGAGGTATGCTCAAGTCTATAAATGAATTTTTATAATTTACAAACCTTATTTGCATGTTATTTGGTGATAGAAACATTAGGGTGTGACTTCTACACATCTTTACTAAATTTTCCATAAAGGAAGACAATTTTGTCTTCCATTTGCCATTTCTAGGAGTCAATATCTAACATTTCCACTTTATAGGTATTAGCTTTATCATCCTCTTTAGAGTACACATTACCATGTGTCGAGATAAGAAGATCATTTTTTTTTTTACTCTTGACAAACTTGTCTAGATCTATAAAGTTCTTGTGTATTAGTTTTTGAGATAGTTATAGTGCTTTATAATCTATCTACTTGGGGTTCCAATAGTGGAGTGTCAATTTGTGAGTTTACTCAAATCTCACCGAGTTCAAATTTTCTCTCACTATTTCTAGTATTTATAAATTCCTTCTTAAAGAATACAGCATGTCTAGCCATGAACAACACTTTGTTCTAGTGGTAGAAAAATTAATATCCATTTGTTTCTTTTGGATATACTATAAATTTACACTTCGTTGAGTTGGGCTCCGACTTTTCTCTGTGTAAACATTTAACATATGCTTTATAGCCTCAAATCTTAAAGAAAGAAATTTTTTTTTTTTACTTTCCATATCTCATATGAAGTATGATCAACGGATTTTATTGGAACCCCGTTCAAAATATATGTTATAGTAAAGAGCACATATCCTTAAAATAAAACAGAGATATCAATTTGACTCATCATGGACTCGAACTATATCTAATAACGTCTTGTTTCTCCTTTCGTACACATCATTCATTTGTGATGTTCTAGATAGAGTCCATTGAGTGAGAATCTCATTATCTTTTAAAAGATCTAAAAATTTAGTGCTTAAGTATTCACCACTTCAATCCGATCAAATTGCATTGATACTTTTTCCAGTTTGTTTCTCGATTTCAAACTTACATTCTTTAATCTTTTAAAATACTTTAGATTTTTTTCTCATTAAATATACATAACCAAAATGTGATCTACTGTCGACAAAGGTGATGAAATAATCATGTCCTCTTCTTGTTTGATTGAACATGGGCCTAAATACTTTTCCATGTGTAAGGCCTAACTAATTAGTAGCTCTTTCTCCTCTTTCACTAAAAGGAGATTCATGTCATTTTTTTCAAGTAAATAAGATTCATAGACATCATCAAATGATTCTAGGTATCCATTTATAAGTAGTTTGGATATATGATTCTTATTTATATGGCCAAGTCAATAATACTATAATATATATTTATTTAGATCATTTGAATCTTTTAGCATTTATGTTATATATATGGGGGTTATATTATGTTCAAAATATATAAACTATTATCAATCAAAACATTTTCATATAAGATTTATCTTTAAAAAGAACAACCATTATTTTTAAATAAAAAATATCTTGCTCCAAACAAGTATCGAAAATAATATTCATAGTTTATACTAGGAATGCAATAGTAGTTATTGCGTCCAAGCACAAACCTACATGGTAGTACTAACTCATAAGTGCCTACAACTAATGGTCTATCTCTTGATCCATCTATGTCGTGTAGGTCATTTTCTCTTAAAGCTATCTTCCTTCTCTTTCTAAGCTCTTGCATATTTTTAAAATATGAGCACCATATATAGTATCATATGCCTATGAGGTGGGATTATAAATAGAAAAATTAGCATTAGTAACATGAGTACCTATGGTTGTAAAACTCTTCTTTTTTACCTCTTCTAGATACACCTTGCAGTTGCACTTTTAATGGCCTTTCTTGTTGTAATAAAAGCGGACCACATTCTTTGGCTATTCTTAGCCTCGACCTTTTTACCCCTCTAGTGGGCATAGTAGAAGACTTTTTTTTTTTTTTTTGCACTTGAGAGCTTTTTCTTGCACTTCACCATGCCTTTTCTCTTATTAATAAGAAGTAAAAAGCTCTTGTTCTTCTTGTTAATCTCAAGCCGAGCTTCCTTTAGGATAGATAATAACTCTCCAAGAGTCTTTTCCATGTGTATCATATTAAAGTTCATGATGAACTATCCAAAGGTATTAGGCTACAATTGTAATACTAGGTCAATGAACAATTCAGCATCCATTCCAACTTGAAATCCGATCAACTCGTCAATATAGTCTATCATCTCGGTGACATGCTTTTTGACTTGGATCCCTCATCCATTCTAGTCGTAAAGGGCTTCCCGGTTATCTCATAACGCTCATGCCTAGTATTCTCCTAAAAAAAGCTTTTAAGTTTTGGTATCATATCAAAGGCACTCATGCCTTTATGTTGATGAACTTTAATATGATACACATGGAAAACAAACCTTTAAGGAGGATGATCACATCATCCTTATGTTTGACCCATGCTCGTATAAGTTTCAACTTGATTTTGAGGAGGATCAACTCGGGAGAGTTGACTCTATCATATAAAGAATCTTCTCATGTTAGAGGATTATCCTCAACTTCATTTTCTAGATAAGAAAGTTTACACCATTGAAGGTATTACTTCCATCAATAATCAATCATATCGATGTGTTATCGATCATACTCGTACAATCTAACAAGATAGAAAAATATACGGTTTGGTTAATTGAATTGTATAAATAAAATAAAGCATAAATTAAGAAGTAAAATCTATGTCCGCTCCCACTATTTTTTTTTAAGTTCTAAACCTTCAATATAGGACTCGAGAAAATTTTTTGATTCATTTTCCTTAGTGGGTTAAGATCTCATCCCCTAACATACATTAACCTTGAGTTATCTTAACAAGTCATACATGAATGATTAGGTAAGTAACTCCTTACCAACGACATCTAATACAATTCCTAATCTCATTATCATGATAACGATATCACATGGCCCATGATTGATTCTCTTGAGGAAAAAATAACTTTAAGTTATCTCAATAAGCCAACAACGACTAAAAGAGTTTTCTCCTCATAATGTTGGAAGGCAATTAACATGATATTAATTTAAAATTTTAATTTGATAGATCCTATCCTAGCATGCATACTAGTCATCAATTGTATTAATCCTATCATGCATACTATTAATCGTACAATTAATACATACATCTCATACATGACTCAAGGATCGATGAATGATAATGGATTTTCACTACTAGTCCCCTCGAACCACAAAAAGACTAGTGGGTCAAGCCACAAGAAGACTAATGGGTTGAGTACCTAGTCGAAAAATTATTATAAATTCTTTGAGATTATTTTCTCTTATTGGCTTCTCTCTTTACATCTATTCTAATATCCTATCTTCTATTTTTACAATTCTTTGAATAAGAAACCTCAAGTTACATTCAAGAGGAGTAAGATAAGAAGAGAAATACATTAGAATGATAGAGAAGGCAAGACACGCAAGCCTTATTTAATAAAAAAATTACAAACATACATTTTCAAAAACTAGATCGATTGATCCATACCATTCATCCATGTTTCAATCACATAGATACATGACATACAAATGAAAATATTTTATTTTAATCATAATTATAAATCTATGTTTTTGATTATTTTATAAATATATTAAAAATTTTTAAATTTTAACTTTTAGACTTTTCAAGCCTTGGGCCCATGGGCTACCACACCCTAGGCACTCATCGGTAGTTACCACTAGCATGGCACTTGCCTTAGTTGGCTGGTTGGCTAGTGCCCGGTACTCACCTAGCGTCCGGCATCTAGCATGTTTATGCGCATGGCCTACTACCCGGCACGCGAGCATTTGTCCCGGCTTAAACTTAATACGCACCCGAGTGCGTACCTATCCTAGCCACATGTTTAGCACGTGCCCAATGCATGCCTTGCTTGGCCATAGGCTTCACACACACCCGAGTGCATGCCCGGTATGTCAAGTGCCTAGCGTGTGCGAGGAACACCAAGCCTTTTGTGCACCCAGCACGCGATAGGCTCGACCGGAAAATACATGCTCGAGCACCAATGTCCATGGTTGGCCTCGCATGTACCCATTATTTTCTTAGACTAAAATTAGTTTTAAATATTTATAAAATACCAAAAAAATAAGATTTATCATCAAAAATTGATAATTCTTACGGTTAATCATCATTAACAAAGCATATAATTAAATATTCAATGGACACTCGATACTAATTTTAGGATCATACATCATATGGAGATATGAAATAAAATAAAAATTTTCCTCCATCTAAGTCTCCTAAGATAAAGCTATTGAATCAACTAATTATACATACATGAATTAAAAAGTATGAGTAAAAAATTTACCTCTTATAGTAGACTTTGCAAAAAGGAGTCGTTTAAATGCCCGACCTCTTTCAATAATCCATTTAGCTTAGACACCTATAAAGGAAACCACGAAATTATAGAGTGCTAGCTCTAATCCCTCTCGTATAGTTGATTTGCTTTCTAAAGAAATTAGTTAGGATTTTTATAATAACTCAAGCTTTTAAGAAAGGATACCACAACTCGGAATTTTGGAAAGAGAAACAATTTTTCCTCTTTTTTTCTTTTAGTTATGTGTGTCTTGTTGTTATGTCCTTCTTGCCATCTCTCTCCCTATTACTTATATAGGGGTCGGGTTCTTTGTCCTCCAAGGATAAAAAGTTGCAATATATGTGGGCTTGTTTGATCTTATCCTTATAAACCCTAAGCCTTATCCAATTTGGCTCAAGTTTATTCTCCCATCAAAATATCTTACGGGCTTTTAAATTAAATCTATTGGCCCAAGCTCTTTTGACCTAATTAATTACTAATTAATTTGGATTATCCAAATAAAATGAGTCGGATATTTTAGGAAGCCCACATTAGGAAACAATTTTTCAAATTACCTTTAAACCTAAAGGGAAACTAATTTCCTTTTTAGGTAACCGACTTTTAAATTTTGAACTAACTTTCAAATTACGAAACTAATTTATAAAATAGAAAATTTTTTATTTTAGTAAACGTTTTCCAAAACAAGAAACTTTCCAAAATAATTTTCTTTTCAAAATAGGAAAATTTTCATTTTCAAAAACCTTTTCCAAAATAGGAAACTTTCAAAATGGAAACCTTTTTCCAAAATCTTTACTTCTTTTTTATTAGGTGAATGCTTAAACTTATGCATGTAACTCAATAACCTCCTATATATGTTGGAAATATATGAAAAATAAAAGACACCTCTTTTATTTCTTAATACATAAATCAAGATTGACATCTAGTAAGGAATCACGATTATCCAATTCTCTAGGAGGATGAACTAATTCATAATTATCTTTCACAAGTATAGTTACCATATAATTTAGTCATTATGTTAATTTATGACAAGTGTAATCTTGAGCTTAGTTTATAATATGCTTAATTATGATCACATAAGTTTTTTTCAATTACGAAATATTTTAGCTCTAAAGTAAACCAATTATGCTCTATTAGTATACCTCCACTCGTAACCATAGATTCCTTGAGTAAACATTCATCGAAGTGCAATATGATAACTCTAAAAAATGATATATCTTATCTTAGTCATTTACCTATCTCCATTAAATTCCTAGTGTACCCAACGAATCACTCACATACAGCTCGTTATTGAGCCTATTGAAGTGAGTTTCGCAGACTAAGCCAATTGTACCCATCTCGTATAAGATTCTCGCAGACTAAACGAAATAAGTTCTCATGGCAAGTCATATCTAGTGATATGTTCTCTAACATTAATCACCTAAGTGCTTGCTTTGGCATCACCATGCTAATAAGTGTAAGATCTCCTACTCGCTATCTTATAGCATGAGCATGGTACTCACAATTCTTACCACATATAGTCAATGTTTATTCTTGACAATGCTATAACTTGAGACATTTAATGATATTATTTAAGTGCATTAATATTTGTCTCACATCTTTCGATTAATCATTAATGCAATGCCTATCATATGAACTTTTATCTAATTCTATCAAAATATAAACGACAAGAATTAATAAAAAGATTTTTTTATTAATAAAATAAAGAATAAAATATTACAATAAGTCAAACTATCCAAATAAGGTTGGATCTTGGGCAACTATAGTAACAATTGGCTCAACTGAATTTTAGTATGCAAATAAGAACATTTTCTTAGGATACCAATAGATAAAATAATTTTTAAATTTCCACTTCCTAGCTACACAAACAGATATAATATAGACATGATATATCATTCATCTCAAACAACCTACATGTCCATGTTTTCCTCTCTATATGCACTATATATTTATCATTAAAAGTATATGTTTTTATGACCTCATACCTATCATCACCATTATACAACACTCTAAACTTTGAATTTAGAATTTAAATTCTTCTGTCTTTTCCCAAATCTTAGGCCTAAAATTCCTTTTATGCTTAAATACAAATAATTTCTTAGCAACAATTCTTTTAACAATAAGAATCCTAATCTCCTCTAATATAGATACAATACTTTTGTGTCCCGCTTGTAAAACAAATCCATTCCATGTTTCACATAAGTTATTGTCAACTATATTAGATTTAACATGTGTTTAAAAGTAAGCCTTTTACCTTTTTTGTGGACACTATTTTATGAAATCTTCAAGTGCTATCTTGCTATACTTCCCCAAATACTCAAGATTTTCTTCTAGATTTGGTATGGTACTTGATTTGGCATATATCCAAAACTACTTCTCAACATCTTCACCATTATGTGCCTTCCTCTATTTAGCAAAAATATATCAAGCACACTATCTATGTTCTACTCTAGGTACTAATTCCTTTAGAGCATTATATAATCCTTGCACATATAAATAATCAATTAGATTAGGAAGACTAACCGAAATTAAAAAAATACCAATAAGCAATGCATATTTACTAACCTTTTGCCTATCAATTGTGAAAGTCCATTCATATCAATTTTCATATGGAATCCTAGCATCTTCCATCAAAATTTAGATGAACCAGATCTAGTTATCTTTATTTTCCACTTTATATCGAGTCTAGCATAAAGGATACATTTAATTATTTGCATCCCCGCCAACATGTGACAATATTTTCCCTTTTAATGGACCTTTCAAGAATACACCATCTAACCCTATAATTGGCCTACACTCTATCTTAAAGCCTTCTTTCACAATATGAAAACACATATACATTCTTTTTAAACCCTCATCTTCCTCTTCCGTTTCAAGAATGATAATATTGTTGTCATTACATCTTCTTAACTCAGTCGCATAATCTTTAAGCCTCCTAAACTCATCCTTCATATCTTTTAAAAAAATCAGTTGCATCAAATTTTTTACAAGTTTGGCTTGTGATAATGTAATCTGTACTTTTATATCCGACATAATATTTTATACAATCTAATGCGAGTTTCATATTCCGTACAATTCTTCCAAGTTTCTTTATAAAAATACTAAGTAATAAATCCGTAAGTAACCTTGGAATTTATGAATGACCAATCACGTGTGTGTTGCACATCATAAGTCTTCACCATCTATTTTTTTTGTCCTCCCATCAATAGAAACTAGTAGCTTCTAAGTACAAGGGTCTTTTTTGCCAACAACTCTTTACCTATATTTACCATTCCTAATCAACTTCAAACCTCTCTTATTGCTGATGGCACACTTAATCACAACGACTCCGACCTCCTTCTTATTCTTAAAAAATATATGAAGCTAGAAATGACGAGGATCCGAAGTTGGGTCAAACCTAACTAGTATGCTCCTCTTTCTTATGCCTAACTCTTTATCACTGCTATTGTAGTAATAATCCTTTCCTTCATATGAAGTACATTGCTCCTCATTCAATTCTTTTTTTAGTTATTCCAACTCTTTTATTAATTTGCTTCTCTCCTCATTTCCCTTCATATTTAATTCTAAAATTTCTTCCACATTACCCCGTAAGTTTCCCTCCATATTTTTCCCTACGTTTCCCTCCATATTTCTCCTTAATTTTCCCTTTAAATTTTCCACTAAATTCCCCTCCGAATGAGCTTACCAGTCGACACTCGCTTTTATCTTTTTAAAACTTTTTTAAAGTTCTCTAGCTTTCTTATCATCCGACACCTATTGTATATCCACTCAATATTCTACATCTTCCACATCATTATATGCCTTATCATCATCCTCTAAATCATACACCAGCTCACTCACTTTATTAACATTCCCTCTCGCCCATATCACTCTCTTTATTTAAAATTCCATTGTCCATCACACTCTCTTTATTTAATGTCTCACTACTCTTACCTATTCTCACACACTTAACTCCGCCCAAATTGACCTACATTGACACATTATCCTCACCAATATTAGCAAAATCATAGTCACCTACGTGGACGAGTACTACTCATAACACAACTCATATTTTTTATCGTTTACTTCCTATTTGGAACTATTCTCACCAACCCACTACCCATATTCATTTAGTCTTAGCCTTTTACATACAACTTTTAGGCTATAAGAACCAAGGAATGAGTGGAATGAATGACTTCGTCATAATATATATCAACCACCAATCATTTACACAACATATTACTTATATGCAAACAACTTTTATCATCCTTAACTTTTACAAGACTTTGTTCAAAATTCAATTGAGGGTTTAACATCTTAAAATAAACAACCTTGTATTTTTCATATCCATAATCCTCGAGCATATTCTAAAAGCTCTCTAAATTGTATTAAATCGGGATCTACATTACTTTCTCGATAACCTCAACTTCACTAAAAGAAAAACTTTCCCTCCTCCGTAATTTAACCTCAAAGTGAAGCCTTAATGTTGACATTACAAGTCCTATAGTCTTTGAAAAGACATAAAGAAAAAAAAAAAAGGAAAAAGTTTAGAAAATCTCACAGTTTAACGAGACCACATCACTATCAAGATATCGTCAAAGACAAATACAAAATTTCAAACAATAAACAACACAAAACGAAACCCATACAAACCCAAACAATAACTACTAATAAATCCATATAATTTATTCAAAAATTAAAATTGTTCCCTAAACTACGGACAAAAACTTCAAAGACCACAAATTTATATTTAAATAACAAATAAGTATAAACAAATATAAAACCCATACAATAACATTATTTTGACAAAACCATAACAAAATTCCACCCAATATACAAAAATATAAAAAACCGAAGAGAAAACATATTGCTTACCTTGTTTCTAGAATCACGATTTTAATCGAAGACAAAAGTTAAATAAAACACAACAGAAGGAGAAAGATAAAGGAAAGGTTAAGGAGAAAATGAGGATTAGGGTTTGTAATTGAAAAATTGAGAAAATGAGAATTTTAAGTTGATTGCAATCAAAAAAGGAGGAAAGAGAAAAGAAAAAACTAAAGTGAATGGGAAAGAGTAGGGGAATTTTTAGGTTTAGTGGGTAAGGGTTAAATGATATTTTCCTAACTCTGTTTTTAAGTTTATTATTTTTTTAGCTATTTAAAATTCATTAGAAAATTTTTTTTTCATTAAAACCTAATTTGAGCCCACCATGACACGTGGCACGTTAGAGTCCGAAACAATAACAACATAAAAGTAGAATTCTTAAATTGAACGAGAAAAAAATTTAAGGTTTCAATCAAAAAAATTCAAATTGTATAAGGTTTCGATACGTATAAAACCTTATATTTAATTAACGATCAATATTTTGATTGTTAGAAATAATAGAAAAAGGATAATATTTATCTAAAAATTAATAATTTAATATTTAAATAATCTAAATTGATAATATAGACCTAGAGATAATTTTTATCATTAAACTATTGAATAATACATGAAGAACTCTAGTTTTATTTAAAGGGACAATGTATTATATATAAAAATGTTAAAAACTATTATATTTGGAGAATTGTTTTGATATTTGGGGGGTCGCGGCCTTGCCTACACGCCTAGATCAGCCCAAGCATTCTTATCTACTACACGTGTAGATTATACGATATAGCAAATGCGGCAAGTGGCAATATGACCATTGGGGACGGTTAAACTAGAGCAAGTAGGCTTTGATTGATTCGTATTGTCGAAATTGATTGAAGTACGACGAACTTGTTATCAAATAAACCTCCTGATCCAATTAGTTGGAGGTTAATTGGGTTAATCCTTTTTAAACTCCCACAACTAATCCTTCTTAACATAAACTATTTTTTTAATTTCTTTAGGTATTTCTATCTCACATTATAAATAATTTTTTTTTAAACGAAAGTGATAAAGTTAAATTTTCTTAATTTTAGAACTAATTCACTTATTAGCAGATCAATAACTTATTGATAATTTGAATTAATTTTTAAATTAACAAGAGTTCATTTTTTCTTTAAAAAAAAATTACTCCATAATCGGTTGTTCAAAAGAAGCAGAATGTTGAGCTCAATATATATGTCCCAACAAGCGTATTAACTATGCCTAAATTTTTCCAAAAACTGTTAAGCAAATAGCTTCATAGTAATATGAATGTTGCCATATATGGTTTGATTATATGTTCTAGGTTTCTAACGTGCCATGGCAGAAAGAAATTTGGATGTATTTGCATGCCAACGCCCTGGACACACAAATATATATATATATATATATATATATGAAATGAAAAATTCAAAATTAAAAGTGCTTTAGGAAAAATAAATAATATCATGCAATTGAGTAATTTCGTTTGGTATCGCTAGCTGTAGTCTGTTTTTTTTTAAAAAAAAAATTCTTATAGAATATAAAAATAATTAACAAATGAAGATATCAGAAAAACAAAATGATAAAACTTAGTATGAATAGTGAAAATTTTGAAACCCTTTTTTTTTTTTTTTTTTGTTCCAAAACAGAAGATAAAAAACAACAACGGGTACCGAGTGGGTGGTGTACGGTACTAAATTTGGACAAGAAGCCCAACAAAGGTTTGTATGGGGTAGTATGAATTTCCTTATTTTTTCTTAAGGATTTAGATCTCAGTTCTCCCACGACAAATTCTAAACCTTAGCTAGGAAATTAAATCTCAATTTCTTATCTATCGTCACTTTGTCTTGAGAAGCCATCACACAAAACTTTATGTCTTTTTTAATCAAATGAATTGGAGCCAACCCGTCAATTTCCCATGATGAACCACAACTGCATGCCCTTTTCAATCAACCGGCTAATATGTTAGTTTGCTACTTGAGGCCCACCATTGCTGTTTGCACTTGCACTATTCAAGCATCTCTCTCACTCGCCTCCGCCTACAAATATTCGATACACTTTGGATCTGGACCCATCACCAAAGAATGACCGAACGACACGTGGCATGAAAATTACAGACCGGGCTAGCACGCCCGTTAAAAAAGGGTGGTGGGACCGTAAAAGTAATAGCCCTTTCAACGGGTGAAACTTCGCGTGGAAGCCAGTTAAGGTGGGGCCATATCATGTTGGTTGGGCTGTCTGTCTTTGGAGCAGTGTCTTTGTTAGCGTTCTGCCAAAAGCTGACTTGGCAACTCAGATTCTAATCGCCGTCAGAAACACTTTTTTGGGTTCCTTGTTTCATTTTGGTTTTTCCATCTTCTACAATAAGTAAATAAAAAGAACAGAAAATGTTTTTGAAAATAAACCTGCACCGAAAGGTTCAAATTTAAAGTATTTGGAGGACAAGGATTTTGAAACTGATTTTATATATATATGCATCAAATTTTGTGTATGTACTCGGATAAAATATTGAATATTTATGGAGTAGTACAAAAAATATAATATATAAATCTTAGATTAAAATTAAGAATCGACGCCATATATGAACAATTATACAGTTGTTTGTTAAGAATGACAACGTCCCAAATCACTAATTGCAAAAGAGGAGACCATCGGTTTACAATAAAGGTTTTATACAGGTATTGGATTTATTATTTAGAAATGCTGAGGCTGTAAAGTAGAATCAATTATACACTTAAATGTAATATAAAATAACTATATATAGCAAGATAGTTAGAAAAAAATTTAGGTTAAAATATTATTTTCTCAAACTCTTTTTTCTTAATTGTTTTGTTCTCCATGTTATTAATTCAAATTCAAATCCAAATCTAATAACAAATTATGAAAACGAAATTTATTATAAATGCATCGATTTTAACATGTTGGAGATCATTAAAACCAAAAAAAAGAAAAAGAAAAAGAAAATATATACATAAAAAAACAGATAAAAAAATAATAAAATTCATTACAACTCACATCACAATTCAATACATCATTTTATTTTAGTGTACTTAACTAGATTTTTTGCCCGTACTATATTGCGAATAGGATAAAATATATAAAAGCTTTTAAAGAAATTATTTTGGTTTAATAATTTATTTTATGGTATGAATGTATAAAAATATATGAAATCAAAAATGAAAAAAATATTTTAAATTTTTTTAATGTAATTTGAAATTAAATGGATGAGAATGTTTTTTAAAAAATGACAAATTAAAGTAGTAAATTTTAAATAATAAAAATAATAAAAAATTTTATTTAAAAAGTAAAAAAAGTTATTGTATAAATTATAATGATATATTTAAAAAATAAAACAATGACATTCTAAAATTTTATTTCAAAATTCATATATTAAAATAATAAATTTATTAACTAATAAAATTATATCAAAAAATTATTTTTATTTTTATTTTAATAAGAAATAAATAATTAAAAATTAAATTTAAATAATAAAAGTAATATAATCATATATATATAGATATATCATCTTTAAACTTTATGGGAAACTAAAAAAATAACGATTTAGTTTTTATATTTTTTCTGTTTTTTGTTTGGAAGACCTTTTTTATTGTTTATATATATATATATATATATATATGAGAGAGAGAGAGAGAGAGAGAGAGAGAGAGAGAGAGAAGGGAGGCGCTCGGTTGGCTTGTGCAACCAGGTTGCACATAAAAAAAAAAAAAAAAGGGAGGCCATCTCGCTTGGGCTATGCGAAAGGCGAGTGTGCTTCGCCTTGCACGCAACTTAACGAAAAAAAAAACTTGCAAGTTTCGATGAACCCAAGGTCGTTGAAAAATTGAAGGTCAACTTTCGGATCCTAGAAATTAAATTTTGGTATCATTTTTTTTCCTAAACATCTCTAAATGATCGAAATAAAGCCAATGAACACATTTAAACCTTAGAAATCATTTTAATACACACAAAAATAAAGAAAAATACAAAATAAATCAATTTTTTTTCTTTTTTGTTTCGATCTACGTCCTCTAATTATTTAATGACTTGAAATCACTATGGACAAACTCATCTCTCAAAGATAAAAAGATATAGTGGATTTTCGTTGGTCGAGTGGCTTAAATAAGCTTAGCGAGGCGATCTCTCTCTTCTTCCGTCTCTCTCTTCCTCTTAACCTTTTCTCTCCACACATGGACCAAAATGAATAAGCAAATAAATATGTGAATCGAAATATGTGTTCGAAAATATGAGTGACCAAAATGTATAAAAAAGTCATGAACGAGTGAAAGTAACAATAAAATGTAAAAGAATGAAAGTGAAATATGAGTGTGTGCACGGTATTTAAACTATTAATCACTTGTTCATTTCATAGTTTTGCTTTAGTTTATTAATTAATAGTCAATATGCCATATTATTCCAAACTAAAACATATATCGTAAATTTTAAGTAACTAGTTTGGTAGTCAATGAGATTTGACCTATTTCTTAATTTTTTTTGTTTAAATCTTGAGGTTGGCATCCAAAAAAAATATTTTTTTTGTATATACCAAACCGAGATAATAATGTGTTCTTAAAATTATATGGAAAAAATTTTAGTCTTGGTTGATTCACAAAATAATTCGAAAATACCTTTATCATGATGTATAAAAATATATTTGTGGGAAATATATATATAGGAGCGTAATGAGAGATTGCTTATTCAGAAGTCTCGTTGTCTTTCATTGTACATTTATATGGGACATAGGCCAAAGGTAGTTCATACATATATAGGAGCGTGATGAGAGATTGCTTATTCAGAAGTCTCGTTGTGTCTTTCATTGTACATTTATATGGGATATAGGCCAAAAGTAGTTCATACAAATGGATCTCGAAAGAATGAGTAAGAATTACTGATACTCTCTAGAAACACAAGTCATTTTTACTGTGTATTTCATTGTTTCTTTCACTGTTCAATAAACAGTATTTTCTCCCTTTGTATTTTTTTTTCTGGGTTCACTTAGTACTCTAAAAACACTTTATTGTGTTTTTTCCCTCCTCTCCCGGCCTTTCTTCTACTTTTTACAAGCAAGCTTTGTTTTTTTTTTCTTTTTTCTTTTTTTTTTAAGTAGTTTAGTTTCACTATACATGTTTTTTTTCTTTTTTTCCCCTTTTCTTTTTTCATCAATTTAGGTTCTTTCTATTTAATTTTTAAAAATTTTCAGATTATTTGATTTTGATCTCCAAAATTTTAAAATAAAAATTTTAATCTCCTAACTAATGCACTACACATGCTTTTTCTTTCTTTTTTTCTTTTTCTTTGCTTTTTTTCATCAATTTATGTTCTTTTTTTTATTTAATTAGGTATTAAAATTTTTCAAAATCAATCGTTATTTTTTTTAAACATAAAGTGACTATTATATAATATATATGATATTTTTTTTAGATTTATATGATATGTTTTAAGACTTTAGAACAAATAAACTACTATTATTGTTTAAAATTGATTTTTTTGATAAAAATTCTCATCAAGTTAATATTTATTCTTATTTTTTTTATATAATTTTTTTTACTAATAACTATGACTTATTTTCCCTATGTATGGATTCGAATAAGGTTTTTTTATATACCTATTTTTATTTGTTTAATTCTTATATAATCAAATTTTAAAAATTAAATATATTTATTTTATTTTCTTATATAATCAAATTTTACCGAAATCAATTTTATAGTTTTTATTGCACTCTATTAACTTCAATATATATTTTACTATTTAATTTTTTAAAAATATATATTTTAGTTTATTTTATACATTCTCACCTATTGATTATGGTCATGATGTATCAAAAATAATAATATTAGAGTTATTGATTTTATTAGAAATCAACTATGCATCTACATACACAATACCAACTATTTGCTATTATTTTTTTAATATTTAAAATGATTTTTTTTCAAATAAAATAATTACAATAATATTTTAGAATAATTACTTAATAATTCAAATACAATTTTGTATACTAATATTATTCATTATTTTATATATAAATATATATATATTTAAAAAAATCTTTTCATCGATAAAAAGTTTCATTTGAAGTTTTTATGTTAATTTTTTCTTTATTTCTTTGATGCAATGTAATGAAAAAAATATTATGATGTTTTTTTTAAAAAAATTTATATTAAAATTTGTTTATTATGGGTTTTCATACACACACACACGCACACACATTATCTTTTTATATTTTAAAATTAACATATACTTTAGCTTATATTACTCTTATAATTTAAATTTCATTATTTGAATTTATCATTTCTTATAAAAATTCTCATCCAATTAATATTTTAATATAAGATTTTATTTACTGATAAATATAATTTATTTTTCTCTATGTTTGAATTTTAGAATAAAATTTTAAAACATGGTTGTTTATCATGAATTCTTACAATCTATAAATGATAGTTGTGTATATATAAATATGTAATTATTTTATTCTAAAAGGTTAAAAGTGTATTTCAAATAATTTATCTCAGTTCACTAAATATGGTCAAGACGTATAAAAAAAATTATTGGATCGTTGATTTTATTTAAAATTAACTATATATCTTTTAACATAAAGCAAATTATTTATCATGAATTTTTTTAACATTATAGAAGTAATTTATTTGAAATAAAAAAATTAAAATAATGTTTTAAAGGAACCAACTAATTATTGAAATATAATTTTTTATGCTAATTGTATTGATTATTTTGTAAATAAATATATATAGATATAATGCATATACTTGGAAAAAAAAAATCTTCTCACAAAAATCAAATAAGAATAAAATTTTATTTTTTCATTCATTAATTTTTATGCAAATCTATACATTACTTGTAATTTTATTTTTTTATACATTCTTATAAAAAATATATAGTTTTAAAGTATTTGCTTTTGAATTCTTAATTAAGATTTAAATTAGTATAAGTTTTTATTTAAGAATTCATGAATAAAAAAAAGAATAAATCATATTTTTTTAAGAAAAATTTTTATGAAAAATACACACAAAAAAATTGTAAAAATTAAATAAAACATTAATGAAAAAATTTAAAAAAAAATGATTTTGTTTTATCTACTCGTAGTATTGCACGAGATAATTTCAAAAATTAATCTTCTCATCAACATTAAATAAGAATTGTTTTCTCATTCGTTAATTTTTTAAAAAGTCTATTCATTAACTATAACTTCATTTTTGAAATACAATATTATGAAAATTATATTTTAAAAGTTTTTTTAATTCTTGATTAATATTTTAGTTAAAATTATTATATTTTTTTATTTTAAAATCAATTCATAAAGAAGAATGATTTATTTTTTTTAAGCAAAAAATTTATTAAAAAAATTAAAAAAATAGGTGAATAAAAATTATAATTAAAAAATTTTAAAATAATTTTTTCTATCCGACTCGCAACGTAGTGCGGGCAAGTGACTTATGAAGAACTACACAACTACCCGATGATTTCTCATTATAGGTTTGGTGGTAGGGATGTCTGTGAATAGAATAATTTGGCGAACCCTTCTACTCAACTTTGATTTTTTTTTTTTTAAATGACCCTGCATGCAAAAATATTAAAATTTATATAGTTGGGGTTCCATTTTTCTTGTAAAATAAGATGGATTCACATATAATTTATAACACGTAAGAATATTTCATTATAAAGAGAAATGCAATAATTTACTATTGTTTTCGTGATTAATTGAAGAGGGAAAAAAAATTCCCTATCCCGTTTCATAGATTATATGTTATTAGATTGCCCACAATTTTAAAATAGAGATAAATAATGGAATAATCCATTTTAATAATTAGGTTAATTACAATAATCCTACTGAGTTACCATGACATTACAAAACTATTCAAAAGTTTGGAAATTTGATTAAACCCCTTTTTTTTATATATATACAAAATACCTTTAATTACATTTAAAAAAAAAGTTAGATTGAAATTTTTTAAAAATTAAAGAAAGAGTATTGAAAAAGAAAAAAATTATTTAAATTAAATAGTGAAATTAATATTTCTCGTATTCTTAAACATAGTCATGCCGATTTTATTATATTATTTTCTCTATATTATTTAATTATTTTTTAAATAGTAAATAAAGGCATTCGTAAGGGATCTACGGACATAGTTGTCAATTCCATTTCGGATACCATTTTGTTTTTCTTATTGATATGTGATATATGGTATTGAAATATTTTGACGTTCGGTTTATGGGTCATGTATTTAATAAAAAAAATATTTCAATAAATATTTAAAGATACATAATTTTAAAGGATAAATTAGTTTCAAATAATGAAATACAAACAAATATCAATCACCTTGTCATAATCCAAATTTTGAGTTATATATTTTCCTTCAATTTAATTTCTATCATGTTTATTTTTTTTTATTTTTATTATCTTTATTTATTTAGTTATCTTATTTTTATTTTACATTTAATTCCAGTATTTATTAAAAAAAAAGAAAAGGAATCATATATACGAGACACACACACACACACAAAATACAAAAAAATTAGTTACTTGATTGATTAGGGACATGATTGAATAAAATCAAGATTGAAATTGAAACAATTAAAGATACAATTGGAACAATTAAAAAATCTAAAATTGAAATTAAAAGAGATGGAGGTTTAACTGAAAAAATTAAAAGAACTAAGGACCAAAATTACATGTTAAAAGAGTATAATTGTGAATAATTGAAACACAAGAGGGCTACATTGAAGTTGGAGAGTGAATGATAGAGCCAAAAATTGAGCAAACGATCTAACATTTGCTTCAACCTAGAAATCATCCCTCACTTGTACTCGCTCATCACTTTCTACCGAAGAAGGCATATTCGATCAATGATAAAAATTCCTAATTGGCATTTCTACCGGCCAAGAATCGTGTCTTGCACCACTCACCCGCACCACTACGCCGACACTATAATCCATAGCGCTACTCACATGGTTTTTCAATTTCAAAATTCATTCTACACACAAGAAGCTAAGAACACCGAAACGTGTTCTTTTGCTTTACCAATTTAGGATTTTGATTATTTGGGGAATGATTTAGGATTCGATTAAAGGCAGTTTGCTTATGTTGTTAAATACTACTCTCAAAAGGAAAAGATGAATGATTGAAAGAAACAAGAAACATGATTAGTTGGTGTGTTGTTTGCCATTCTATATAACACCAACTCATAAGTTTTCTTTAACTAACATAGGGGCAAGAAAAATAAATAAAATCAAGATATTCTCATGCAAGATTATCCTTCGAACTAGTTTTTTAAAATACCTTCCGCTCAACCTTTTTTCTTTACTAAAATAGACTTATCATTTGACCAAGTAACCTTTAATAGCATTAAAAACTAGTATTTATACAAAACTTGCATGATCAAAACACGTTTCTCGGTTTAACCTAACAACTCTCTTGAGAAAATTACATCATAGTATTTGAATATCATATTTTGACTTTTTATCAAGTAACTTGAAGATCTTCATGAATGAAAGTACTTTCATCGAACATCTCTACATGTCTTTCAAATAATTTGAATTGTATTTAAGAGAATCATTTAAGTTCAAGGCTTAATCCATGAAACCAATGTCTATTCAATGATCTTTCTCAAAAAATGATAAAACTTTCAAGACCAATTTACAAATTATGATGCAAGCATTAAAAGACAAACATTTAAACATAAGTAGTGATTATGCTTGAGAGAGCTATAAATGTATGATCTCAATCGAGTACTTCTCATGACTTGATCCGAATGATAATCTACAAAATTGAAAACACTAAGACCAAATTCGACAACTAGACAAAAATGACATCATAAAGTCAACTGGTATGATAGGGATCTAAATAACAACTATTTGAGCATTAGTCAAATAAGTCGAAGTACCTTTTTTTTTTTTTTTTTTTGGAGGGGGGGCAGTAAGGCTATCTCAAGCAAACTAAAAGCCAATAATCTAATATAGTTTAGATTTAGCTTCGTTAGTAGTAAATCAACAAAAGAAAAGTTGAGCTTTCAAAATGTAGTTTATGTTTCTCAAATGTAAGAAACTAACAATTGCAATTAGTTTTATTGATCCATTACGAGTAAAATATCTCATCAACTCACCTAAAATGGTTAACATATCTATTTTGATTGAATCACATGTCAAAGGTTCGTTTCTCGATCTAATTTTTTAGAAAAAAAGACCAACCAAAGTGGTTAATATATCTTTTTTTATCGGATCACTCGTTAAAGGCTTGTTTCTTTGATCTTGTTTTTAAAAGAAAAAGATCACTTGAAATGACTCATATATCTTTTTCAATCGGATCACTTGTCAAAGGTTTACTTTTCTAATATATATATTTTTTTAAAATGATCTTCGAAAGCAATTCGTATATCTTTTTCGATTGAATCACCTATCAAATTTTCATTTCTTTAATCTCGTTTTAAAAAAAAGATCACCCAAAGAAATTCATATATCTTTTTTAATCGGATCACCTATCAAAAATTAGTTTCTCTAATCTCTTTTTTCTTAAAAAAAAAAAGATTACCCAAAATCTTTCATATATCTTTTTCGATCGGATTACTCGTCAAAGGTTCATTTCTCCGATCTTTTTTTTTCAAAAAAAAAAAAGAAAAGAAAAAAGGAAAAAGATCTCCCGAAGTGGTTCATATATCTTTTTGGATTAGACTACTTGTCAAAGGTTCATTTCTTTGATCTCATTTTTCAAAAAAAGAAAAAGACCATCCAAAGCAAGTTCATATATCTTTTTCAATCAAATTACATATCAAAGGTTTGTTTCTCCGATCTCGATTTTTAAAAAGAAAAATATAACCCAAAACAATTCGTATATCTTTTTTTGTTGGATCACTCGTCAAAAGTTCATTTCTCCGACCTTGGTTTTCAAAAATAAAAAGATCACTTAAAACGGTTTATATATCTTTTTCAATTGGATCACTTGTCAAAGGTTCATTTCCCTAATCTTGTTTTTTTGTTTTTTTTTTAAAAAAAGATCTTCCAAAGCGATTCACATATCTTTTTTTTATCGAATCACCTATAAAAGGTTCATTTCTCTAATTTTGTTTTTTTAAAAGTGGTTCATATATCTTTTTCGATCGGATCGTCTTTTAAAAGTTCGTTTCTTTGATCTCATTTTTCAAAAAAAAAAAAAAGATCACCCAAGATGGTTCATATATCTTTTTTTATTAGATCACCGTCATATGTTCATTTCTCTAATCTAGTTTTTTTTTAAAAAAAAAGATCACCCAAAGCGATTCGTATATGCTTTTTGATCGAATCACTCGTTAAAAGTTTGTGTCTTCAATCTTAATTCTTTCAAAAAGAAAAAGATCACCTAAAATTATTCATATATTTTTTTTTCAATAAGATCACTCGTTAAAAGTACATTTCTTCGATTTTGTTTGAATATCGCATTTTACTTATCGGGGTAAGCCACCTTACAAAGTGAAACTATTGTATTTTATGTTTCGGGATAAGCCACCCTTCACAATGAGGTCTGTCGCATTTTATTTTTTAAGGATAAGTCACTATACACAATAAGACTATCGTATTTTATTTTTTAGGACAAGCCACCAAGCAAAATATGGCTATCTATTTTATTTTTTAGCGTAAACCACTTGACATAATAAGGCTATCACATTTTATTTTTCAGGATAAACCACCCTATATAATGAGATTGTCGCATTTAACTTTTTAAGGTAAGTTACCGTACATAATGAGACTATCGTATTTTACTTTTTAGGGAAAGCCACCCAAGACAATGAGGCTATCAAATTTTACTTTTCGGGATAAGCCATCATGAACAATGAGGATATCATATTTTACTTCTTAGGGCAAGCTACCCTTCACAATGAGGCTATCGTATTGTACTTCTCAAGGCAAGCCACCTTACTCAATGAGGCTATCGTATTTTACTTTTAGGAGCGATCACTTATGACAATCAAACCATTTTTTCACTCAATTTACTTTTTTCCTTATAAACTCATTAAGCAAACCTATTCGATATTCACATTTTAGCTAGTATTTACACCGTGATCATTGTAAAGAGAGGACAACTCGTCATAAATTAAATTTTGGGTTATATATTTTTCTCCAATATTATTCCTTTTAAATTTATTTATTTATTATTATTATCTTTTTTATTTTTATTTTATCTTATTTTTATTTTCATTTATTTTATTTTTTATTTAATTCCAATGTTTATTGCAAAAAAAAAAAAAAAATACAATACACACACATACAAAATATAAATAAATAAATTATATAATTGAATTAAGGGCACGATTAAATAAAATCAAGACTAAAATTAAAATAATTAAGGATACAATTGGAACAATTAGAAACCCCGGGACTAAAGTAAAAAAAAAAAGATTTTGTCCAATATCATTGATGAAACAATCCAAAAAAATCCAATTAATTAAAACCAATTTAAAGATACATGGGTCCAATTGAAAAAATGAAAGAAATAGGGACCAAAATTACATGCATAAAGGGCATAATTGTGAACAATTGAAACAGGTGAGGACAAAAATTAAGCAAATGACCTGTCATTCATTTCAACCTAGAAATCATCCCCCCACCGGTACTGCTCATCATCTTCTACCGAAGAAGACATATTCGATCAATGCCAAAAATTCATGGTTGGCATTTGTGGCAGCCAGGAATCGCCCCTCGTACCACTCACCTGCATCACTATGCCACCACTATAATCCATAGCATTGCACACACTATTTTTCAATTTCGAAATTCATTCTATACACAAGAAGCCAAGAAAACCAGAAGCTTGTTCGTTGGCTTTTGCAATTGAGGGTTGCGATCATTTAGGGAACGATCCTAGAGTAGGAATTCGATGAATTTTGGTTACAAATTGAGGTGAATTAGAGGAATTAGGGGAGAGAGGTGAGAAAATGGAGGAAGATTCTGGATTTCTTGAATTTCTGGGTTTACTGATTTTCTGGGTTTTAAAAAAACAAGCAACCCAGCTTCTCAAACATTATTAAGGGTTATAGGGTCGGTCCAGTCCGCAATCATCCACGATAACACACTCCATAGCCCCTAGGTCGCACAATCGTTTGCAAATCCAACCCACTAGTCATCATCATCCATCATCAGCGACAGGGGAAATCAACACAACAACATCCAGTCTTTTGATCCATCCCGGTTCTTCAAGCATCACTTAGGCAACCTTTATTCATGATATTCAATTAGTTCTCATTCCATTTTCCAAATGAGTTAAGGAAAATGGTTGTGGCATTGTCACTACCATTGATGAGCCCTGTTGCTCAAATCCTTCAATCTATCCAGATAGTGTAACAGAGAGAATTCTATTTCGACAGTTAGCTTAGGTGTTGCTCGGGTGTCATTGAGAGAACTTCATTCAAGGAAGAAAGAAATTTTAGGGGAAAGAAATTTTAGGAGAAATCGATAACTGGACATTCTGTCCAACAAGAACAAGGAGGAGGGAGGTTCGGTTTCAGTTTAAATAAGTTGGGTTTTAATGTTTAAGGGGGCTGGGCAATTGAAGAAGGAAAGGAAGGGGGAGAGAGAGAGAGAGAGAGAGAGGGAGAGGAAAATGGGCTGGGTCTAGCCCAACAAAGAAAAAGAAAAGGCTGTCCAATGGGTCCAATAATCCTAATTTTAGCCATTTTCTAGATAAATCAGTTTTGAATTTTTAATACATGTCGTTTGTTTTATGCCTATTTTCAGATTTGATATTTTCATTTAGTTAATGATTTTTTTTTAACCTTTTTTCAATAATTAAATTAGATAACAAATAAGTGGACGCGTCATCGAATTTTTTAATTTTTAAGGATCGATGACGACTCGCACCAACAAAAATAAAAAAATAAGAAGAAGAAGAAAAATGAATGATAAAAAAAGGACATAAAAATAGGAAAAAGAACAAAAGAAAATGCTAGGTGAAATTAAAAAAGCCTATTGTCTATTAGGAACCGATGTTAAATTAAATCAATCATATTTTTAGTAATTAAGTTATTTTTCGACATACCGATTATATTGAGATTTGAACTAAATTCGATGTTGAATTGATAAGACTCTTGACGACGGGATCTAACAATCGATTCAATATGATACCACAAATAAAAATAAAAAAACTGAATTGACTTAGGAGATAAAACTTGAAATTTTGACTTGGGATTAATTTTAGCAATAATAGAATTTTTAGGAGATAAACTTTATGACTAAACTAGACATGATACCTTTTCTAGAAAACGATATCTTTAAGTAATTGATATCTTTCGAAAAGTATAACCAATTCTTTACCTTAAAACTTCGAATTAGTGTCCATTATAGATTTCTAATTATTTTTAATACTAAATGACGATTTCGAAATTAATAATAGTTTATATTCTCGGACAAACAAAAATTTTCAACAAATAAACAATAAATTTTTGGAAGTCCCGAAAATGTGAAGTAGCAACAAATCTAAAAATAAAAATCAAAGTTGATAATATTTTCAAATGTTTAAGAAAAATTAACATGCGTGCAACACAAACAAAATGTCAAATAAATAAATAAATAAATTAAAGGCCAATTTCTAAGGTTCTGAAATCGTTGCTTAGATAGAAATAAATTAAAAATGCTAACAATTTCGCATAAAACTTACCCATATTTTATGTTGTCATCTATAATTGTTAAGTCATGAATATATACATATTGCATAATTTTTAGAGACATACGTAATGCATAATTAGGATTAAAGGAAAGAAAAGAGCTGTTAAAAAAAAAAAAAACAAGAAGCAAATTATAATTTAGTTTCTTTTTTTTTTATGATTTTGTAAGTTAATCCTTTTATTTTTAAAATTCATAAGTTACTTTCTTGACCAAAGTTGATTGCTAATTTAAAAAGAAAAATTCTAAATTATCCTTTTTAAAATGAACTTTTAATTTTATTTTATGTGTGGTAGATAATATTAAAAAAAAAATTGATTGCAAATGAAGGATATTTTAGGAAAAAAAACCAATTTAATTATGGTAAACAAAACAATAAAATTTTAATTTTATCTTTATTTTGGTCCTGAACAAAATGGGTGGAATATACTCGAAAATCTCAACCGTTATTTGATCGAAATATTCGAACAGGTCGAGATTCCAAGCAAAATGAATTTTTTAATTGATGGTTTTGATTATAAAATAATTAAAAAAAAAAAAATCAACTCTCTTCAAAATGAATGTAGGATCGGTTGAGGGGATATGATCCAGTTGTATAAATCAGTTCATTTGACGGTTTTGATTAATACTCATATCGGTTGATATTCTTGACTTTTTTAATTTTTTTGAAATTATAATTAAATCTATAGTCATCAAATCTAATTCGATTGTTTTTTTTTTTTTTTCCTTTGAAAGTTTAGTTTGCTCGAATCCTTGCAAATTTTACTGTTTTGAAATGGGTTGGACAATGGAGTCAAAACTTAAAACCCATTTATCAGCAACTCAATGGCCCATCAATGGAGGCCTGACCTCAATGATTGTGGGCTGTTTCTCTCCCTCTACAGTCTGTAATCATTTACGACTGCAAGCCCGAAGTCCCTTCAACCTCAAAGAAATTCAGGGTTTTAGCTTTTAGGCCTACCTCTGTTTTCTTAAACCCTTGTTCTTTCATTTCTGCTACAACTTTTGAGTCTCACAAAGCAACCATGAATCGAGCAGGTACAATCTTCAAATTTCTTAGACTCTCCAGCTCGGTCCTCTCAACTCGGCTTTCCACAACGCGGTCACTCTCCACTCAGGTGACTCACTTTTCTCCCTTCTCCTTGCGCTCTCTCTCAAATCAATCTCATAATACCACTACTTATCGGTTCAATACCCATCAAAAACTCTACTTCTCTTCTAAACCACACTCAATTGTAGAGCTTTTATCGACCAATGATTGGTCTGCTGAGTTGGAAAACGAGTTAGAAAGTTTGAGTCCCTCATGGACCCATGAGACAGTCATTTATGTGTTGAAGAAACTAGATAAAGACCCACAAAAGGCATGGGATTTCTTTAATTGGGTCAGTGAGAGAAATGGGTTTAGACCCAGTTCCTTGCTTTATAGTCTAGTGCTTAGAATAGTTATTAGCAAGGATTCAATGAAGAAGTTTTGGATTACTATAAAGAAAATGAAAGAGCAAGGGTTTTATATTGATGAAGAAACTTATTTAACCATTTTGGGGATCTGCAAAAAAGAGAAGATGGCTCCCGATGCGGCGGCTTTGACGCATTTTTATGATAGGATGATTCATGAGAATGCTAAGGATAATTCTGTGAAGGATGCGGTTCGTGTTATTTTGGAGAGACAGTGGAATAAGGACGTTGAGAATAAATTGCTGGGAATGAAAACTGTGTTGACGGATAATTTTGTGATTAGGGTATTGAAAGAGCTTAGGAGTTATCCTGTGAAAGCTTTGAGTTTCTTCAATTGGGTTGGTAGGCATGAAGGTTATCAACATAATTCCGTTACATATAATGCACTTGTGAGGGTTCTTGGTAGGGATGACTCGATTAGGGAGTTTTGGGGTGCTGTTGATGAGATGAAGAAAGCGGGTTATGAGATGGATATCGACACTTATATAAAGATTTCGAGGCAGT
This sequence comes from Dovyalis caffra, assembly GCA_963924115.1. NCBI lineage: Eukaryota > Viridiplantae > Streptophyta > Magnoliopsida > Malpighiales > Salicaceae > Dovyalis > Dovyalis caffra. The sequence goes on along the minus strand of CAWUPB010001198.1, from coordinate 1,896,589 downwards.
TTCAGAAAATCAAGTTGATGGAGGATGCTGTCAGGCTTTATGAATTTATGATGGATGGCCAATTTAAGCCCTCAATTCAAGATTGCTCTGTTCTTCTACGGAGCATCTCGGCAAGTGATAATCCAGATTTGGATTTGGTTTCTAGAGTTGCAGGTAGATATGAGGCAACGGGAAATTCCCTTTCTAAGTCTGTGTATGATGGGATGCATAGGTCCTTCACGAGCGCAGGGAAGTTTGATGAGGCAGAACAGATCGTGCAAGCCATGAGAGATGCAGGGTATGAGCCCGACAACATCACATACAGTCAGTTGGTTTTTGGACTTTGTAAAGCAAAGAGATTGGAAGAAGCATGCAAGGTTTTGGATGAAATGGAAGCAGGAGGATGCATTCCAGATATAATGACTTGGACCATTTTGATTCAAGGACATTTTGCTGCCAATCAAGTTGACGAGGGATTATTGTGTCTTGCCAAGATGACAGAGAAAAACACTACTCCTGATGCTGATTTGCTGCATGTGTTAGTAAAAGGTTTCCTCAGTCAAAAGAGGATAGATGGTGCATACACATTTTTTATGGAGATGGTGAATGAGATTGGGTTGGTACCTTGGCAAGCTACTTGTAAACTTGTAATTGAAAATCTTTTACAAGTAAGAAAGCTCGAAGAAGCAATGGACCTTCTACGCTTAATGAAGAAGCATGACTACCCGCCTTTTCCTGAGCCTTTTGATCAATATATATCCAAGTTTGGAACAGTGGAGGATGCTGTGAATTTCTTTAAGGTACTCAGTATGAAGGAGTACCCATCGTCTTTCGCTTACCTTCGAATTTTGGAATCCTTTTTAAAAGAAGGCAGATATTCTGAAGCCAGAGATCTGTTGTTCAGGTGCCCGCATCATATTCGCAAAGATCCTAAAATCAGCAAGCTTTTTGGTTCTGCGAAGACGGGTGATAATACTGTCTGACTTTTCTTTAGTTCTTCTAGTGGTGATGTAGTATTATAAATGAAATTTGTAAGCTATACGATCATGAAACATCTTTGGAATCTTTTTTGTTTTCACGCTCAAACCCCATTTGTTGGAAGGGAATGTGTGGAGTATTAATTTATTGAAGATCTTTAGTATGAATTAATCGGTTGACACGCATTAAGCACAACGTAATGACAGATATTGTAGTTTTCCCATTTTAATATTTGTTTTGCCAAATATTTTGAAAATGATTATCACTGCCAAACTATCATTTTGCAAGTTATTTTGTGTGATAGAGTCTAGAGTCTAGTTGATGTTACACACTTTTTTGGATATATATATATATATGTATATACCATTTCCCAATTTTGGCATCGGAAGAATGATTATATCTTTCTAAAGGTGTCTACCCTTCCTCTCGATCTGAACTTCCGATACTCAATGACAGGTCGCTTAAATACTTTGTCTTACACAAATAAGACATTAATTTAACCATACACACTGTATACCGCAAAAGGACCTGCATAGCAGACATTAATTCGTTGATTGGGATCAAAACTAGCAGATGATTTTGTCTTCCTCCCACTTACAGGTATACAATCTTATTAGTATTGCAACACTTTCAAAAAGGCATTAAATAGACATGCTAATACTTGTATACTCAACTATTTACTTCATGGGAAGCTGCATTCAATATTACTATTACCATATAATTAAAAAAGATAGTGTTTGAATAGTGAGTTTCATTTTTCACTCTCTACAAAATACTATTCACTTAGTTTTTTTTTTTTTTTAATTTCTATATTATTTCATTTTGGTCCCTAAAATTTTAAAATAAAAATTATAATCCCTTAATTGATGTAGTACACATGCTTTTTTTTTCCATCAATTTATTTTTTTTATTTAACTTGGTGTTAAAATTTTAAAAAATTAATCGTTATTTTTTTCACCAAGACTAACAATTATATAATATATACGATATGTTTTTAGATTTTAGAATAAATATATACTACCTTTATTGTTTAAAATTGATCTTTTCGATTTCTTATAAAAATTCACATCAAGTTAATTTTTATATAATTTTATTTATTAATAAATATGATTTATTTTCTCTATGTATGGATCCGAATAAGTTTTTTTATACATGTTTTATTTGCTTAATTCTTATATAATCAAATTTTAAAAATAGAATATATGTATTTTATTTTTTATTCTTTATATAATCAAATTTTATCAAAATCAATTTTATATTTTTTACTGTTAACTTCAATCTATATTTTATAAATTAATTTTTTTAATATTTTTTAATTTATGCTATACATTTTCACTCATTGAATACAGATCATGATGTATAAAAAATAATAATATTAGAATCATTGATTTTATTAGAAATCAACTATGCATCTACACACACAATCTCAACCATTTGCTATTATTTTTTAATATTTAAAAATTAATTTTTTCAAATAAAATAATTGAAATAATAGTTTAGAATCAACTATGCATCTACACACACAATCTCAACCATTTGCTATTATTTTTTAACATTTGAAAATTAATTTTTTCAAATAAAATAATTGAAATAATAGTTTAGAATAACCGGCTAATGATTCAAATATAATTTTGTATAATAATATTATTCATTATTTTATAAATAAATATATATAAATCAAGTATACATATTTTAAAAAAATAATTTTCTCATCGGTAAAAAAGCTTCATTTGTTAATTTTCATACAAGTTTTTATATTAATTGTTGTTTTATTTCTTCGATGCAATGTTATGAAAAAAAATATGAACATATTTTTTGAAATTTATATTAAAATTTGTTTATTTTGGGTTTTTATGTAAGGAAAAATGCATAAGAAAGAACAAATCATATTTTTTTGACTTAAAAATTTATTCAAAACACACACACACACACACACAAAATTTTGATTAAAAATTATAAAATGAGATAAAATTTTATCTTTTATATTTAATTTAATATATTTTATTAACCGACAACATAGTATATGTTATCAAACCGAAATAAATATATTTAGTTCGGTCCGCAATGTAGCACAAGAATCTAATCTATTATTCATATGTTTAAAATTCATATTCATTTACTCTTTATATGCATAAAATTACTATTTACTTGATGGCAATTTAAGTAATTTTTGTGAGGTGTTTTTTTGTGTGTTTTTGGGCATTAATACGAAAATTTAACATTTTTTTTCTATTTTCATTCCTCATGTTGTAACATTTTTTTTTTCAATCCTCGGTTTTCATTTTACTTTTATTTTCACGCAGACTTATATTCCTCTTATTATTTAAATTTTATTCTTTGAATTTATCAATTTTTATGAAAATTCTCATCTAATTAATATTTTTTATTATAAAATTTTATTTACTAATAAATATAATTTATTTTTCAATGTTTGAATTTTAGAATAAAATTTTAAAACATGATTGTTTTTTCTTTTTCAAAAAATAAATGGGTATAATATATATTATGAATTCTTAGATTTTTTAAATAATAGTTGTATATATATAAATATATAATTATTTTATTCTAAGAGGTTAAAAATGTATTTCAAATAATTTATTTCAGTTCACTAGGTATGGTCAAGACGTTTAAAAAAGCTATTAAATCATTATTTTATTAAAATTAACTATACATCTTCCAACATAATGCAAATTATTTACTATGAATATTTTTTTAACATTATAGAAAAAATTTATTTGAAATAAAATAATTAAAATAATTTTTTAAAGAAACGAACTAGTTATTCAAATAAAGTTTTTTATGCTAATTTTATTGATTATCTTGTATATAAAGATCAAATGCATGTACTTTAAAAAAAAAAAAAAAACATCTTCTCAACAACATTAAATAAAAATAAAATTTTATTTTTTCAATAGTTAGTTTTTATGCAAGTCTATACATTAATTGTAACTTTATTTTTAGATAAATTCTTATAAAAAATATATTTTAAAGTATTTTTTTTAAATTATTAATTAATATTTGAAATTTAAATTATTTCAAGTTTTATTTAAAAATCACTGAATAAAAAAGAATAAATCATTTTTTTAAATAAAAATTCTATGAAAAACACAAAAAAATAGTAATAACTAAATAAAAAATTTGTGAAAAAATTATAAAATTTTGAAATGATTTTGTTTTATTTGCTTATCGTGAATAATTTTAAAAATTAATCTTATCATCAACATTAAATAAGAATTTTTTTTATTTATTATTATTTTTTTTAAGTCGGACCATTAATTATAACTTTATTTTTTTAGAATGTAATATTATGAAAAATAAGTTTTTAAAGTTTTTTGTTTTAATTCTTGATTAATATTTTAGTTGAAAATTATTACAATTTTTTATTTTCAAATCAATACATAAAGAAGAATGTTTTTTTTTTTAAACAAAAAATTTATAAAAAACATTAGAAAAAAATTAATTAAAATAAAAACTTATAATTAAAAATTATTAAATTTTAAAATGATTTTATTCTACCAGATACCAACTAATTATTTCTACAAGAGCTGGCACGGGCTTAAAGAGATTGGCATTTGGCAGGCTAAAAAGAGGTATCCAGCCTTTATATAAATAATTATCTCATGTTATGAGTATCCCTGAAAACGGACAGAAATCTCATTCTGAAGATGCGGAGAAGACATGAGTTGAGTTGCATCAAAATACAAGGCAAATCTTTTACGTTTAGTGTTTCAAACATATTTTGGATTGGAGTAAAAGCCAATAATTAGGATTCAGGTAGCTCAGAGCGCTCCCTCCTTGCTGTGTTTATCATCGCACACAAGAATTCCCTAGCATCACAACTGTTTGGATTTGATGTAACTGCATGCGCCAAAAATGGAAGTTTTCTTAACGATCTTCCACTCATCCCCTGCATAAGATGATAAGAAGCCATGCAGCTGATTACTACTAGATCATTAACAGGATTCCGTTGGGATTGAAAGATTTTACTGCTCACCTTACATGCTTCTGCAGCTTCAAGCAATTGCTTGCAAAAGTGCAGCAGCAGCACATGCTGAGCTTCGGCTGGTGCATTTAATTTATCTCTCAAAGTTGAATAATTTGGAAGCATGAGATGGTCCGAGTCCTACAGAAATTGCAACATTCATTAGTAATGAGATTAATTTGACCATGCCATGTCCACATAGCATCAGTAGAGTTAAGATATATTGAGGAAGCAATAGGAAGCCTGAAAATTGAAACAAAATCAACACCTGGAAATTTGATATTATTCCTGTTCGCAGGAGCTCTTGCAAGCAGGATCTTAGAATTTCATAACGAGCTTGTAGAGTTGGAGGACCAACATATGCTTTGATGTCAGCTCGATCAACAAATGCAATATCTGCAACACAGTATCTACTAAATCAATACATTATACCAATATATACGATATTCTTCCTGCTCAGTCCAAAATCTAAACCTATCAGAAAAGAAGCATGCATGCTTTTGAACTTCGTCGAATTATATTGGAGGAAATCTGATCTCTATGGACAAGGTAGAATATGGAATTCAAGCTAGCATCAAAGTCTAAGAAAACTGCTTGGTATTGAGACAGATCATTTGCTCACCAATAGCAGCAGTTATATTTGATGTAGTCAGGATGATAACATTTGGTGATGTTTTCAGTTTGTCCATCTGCGTTAGTAGAGCATTCACAACCTATGGAACATTATTCAACAAGCAGAAGGCGTAAAAATCTCACAAAAAATCAGGTTACTCATTTATTTACATGACTTGCTTTAAGAAATCAGACATTAGTTTGGGAGTAAACAAAAGTGGCAGTACTCGAATAGAATCTGAAGGTTCAGAACCAGATAAAGCAGCTTTTCTAGCAGCGGCAAGACTTTCAACTTCATCTGCAGCATTACCAAATCCACAGTATTACACGCTAGACTGAACAGAGCTCAGTATTGGATATTAAAAAACACAATGTTGTCACAAATCTCACCAATCAAAACAAATACCAGATTGTTTTCTTCCTCTGTCATTTCCTGTATTTTTTGGAAAAGCTTTGCAACCTATTCCAATAAACAAATGTTGATATTTTAAGGTTTCGCCTAAATTGAACAGTCAAACAATGTAGACAAATAACTAAATAAATATCAGTAGGTTGAGAACTTGACATGAGTTGAGGTGTCATATTGGATAGGAAATGATATTGAGTCTACAAATTCCATACCATTTGATTTTGCACAAGATAATAAGAGAAATACATCAGGTGATTTCAAGTAAAACTCTAGAAATAGGTAACTCCCATTGCATTGGAAAGGAAAACCATTAGATAAATATCAGCGGTTTGAGAACTTGACATGAGTTGAGGTGTCATATTGGAAAGGAAATGATATTGACTCTACAAATTCTATACCATTTGATTTTGACCAAGGTAATAAGAGAAATGCATCAAGGTGATTTCAAGTAAAACTCTAGAAAAATGCAACTTCCATTGCATTGGAAATGAAAACCATTACAAATAATTATGGCCTGTTTTCTGTTTCCTCTTAAAGCAGCATAACAAAAAGAACTTTGCCATGATATTCTTTTGTGTGTTTTTGTTGGGGGAGGGCAGGAGATCCAATAGATATATAGCAATTTTAACTTCCTTATGGGCGCATAGATGTACCGAGGAACATAGCTTAGGTTGACTTCAAAGATGGACAAACGATCAAATCTCAATCAAACCAATTTGACTTACTGAAAACAGAGTTATACCACCAAACTTCCAAATGAATATGATAACGTAGTGCCATAGGTAGGAACTTCTTAAAGCTTATACAGCTTGACCACATACCAGCTTGCCACTTTCAGAGAACCATTTGCTAAACAATGAATGAGCATTAACTTCAATCAATTGGCATTGGGCGTATCTGATTAAAAAGGAATCATAAAGCTGAAATCAATATGAGATGAACTTGTAATAATTTATGTTCATCAGACAAGGTTATGTATAAACCTGTAGTTAAATCGTATTGAGAGTTTCTGAGCCAATGCTTTACATAAAGACGTCTTCCCAGTCCCTGGAGGCCCATGTAAGAGAATAAGGCTGCAAATATGATGGATATATCATTCAAGCACCATTTTAAAGCATAACACATTAGAAGCAGCAGCTTTCCAAAATCTGGTTTAGATAAATTCTAAATGCATTTGTGGTTTTAAGTTTTCATCTCATCCCAAATTCTTGCATTAGCAACAAAGCCAGGGCGCTGAAAGGAGAATGTTAAGGGCAAAAAGATTTCAAGACTCTTTCTACAGCCTCAAACTAGAGCTTTCATTGGCAAGAAAAATAATCTGAATGACCTGCAGATACAGATCATGTTAAACAAATCTTCCTTACCGATTCCATGAGACAAGAAAAGGATCAACACGCTTTTCAGTAAAGAGCAATGCACTGGCTGCGTATCGCAGCAGCCTTTGCTTCAGCCCAGGTTCATAAATTAAGCTACAAAAATCAGAATTGCCATACCATCAGTCCCTACATCAACTGACTTGAAGAATTAGAAACAACAGAAGTTTAAGACAAACCTTTCCCACATGCCATCAAATTCCTTAGCTGGAAGAATCCACTCATTAAAGCTAGAAAGTTGGCCATCCTCACTTAGCTCCTCACATGGTCCTTCCTCACTAAGCTGACAAAGCAGCAGTCATTTGAATTTTGAAACCACCAACTCAACAAAGTATCACTTGAAAGTCAAAGAAACAACAGAGGCTCATGACACAAGAAAAAAGAAACATTTAGACATTGGATCAACTACTATTGTTTACCAACTTTAACAGCTTTGACTGTTTAACCTTCCATTTTTTTTCTTACCCAGAACAAAATGTAAAGTGTCTCAAACAACCAATAAAGAAACAGACATTTCTATACTTGGAATATGCATATAGAATCAAAGATAATGAACAAGGCACAAAGAAAACAGAAAGAAGAAAACCCAATAAGCCTATGTAATCCATAGTACCTGGAAGACATGTACAACAGGTTTGACTTGCCAGAACAGAAGAATATCATGATTATTCACCCATTCATCTACAATATAAACAATCAAACCATTAATTGCCATTAATTGACAAAAGATATCACTTTCTTCCCTTTATGAACACCATTCGGCTACAAAACAGCATTAATTTACAAAAAACCTTTCATTTTCTTTTCCCCTAGACCAGAAACTAAAGTAACAAAAACAGAAAGTCGAACATGTAAGAAATAAAAACACATACCCGTATCACAAACACAAATTCTTTGTACATTTTCGACGAGAATTTGGTCATCAATTGGCACGGGAATCGGACCATCAATATAGCTTAAATTTCTCTTTTCAAACATTCTATCAAATAAAGAGGAAAAAAAAACAAGAAATTATCCTGGCTTGTACGATTAACAAACAAAATCCCACAAATAAAAAAACCTCCCAAAAAACAAAAGAAACTGAAATCGAACCTTTCAACAGCCAACCGAACGTCTTCATTGCGAGCTGTGCTCGAGGGTTTTAAGCAAACTTCAACTGCATATATATATATATAAAAAAAAAAAGAAATAAAAAAGATACTTCAAACTAAGTAAGAGGTTCAGAACAAAAGAGTAAAAGAAAATTATAAGGTGGAGAGCTTGAAAATGGAAAACAAGAGGTGGGTACCAGAAACGAGGAATTTGTGATGGGGAAAGATGGGGGAAGCGGACGAAGAGGTCAAAGCAACGCCGTTTCCATCATACACATCATGGTTTGTGGTGGTTTCAATGGGGTTTTGCATCGATATGTCCATGGGATTTGTTGTCATCCCTTACAGTGCAGTGGAGGAGAGTTTAGGTTTTTGATTTTGGTGTGCCAAACCCTAACCTTTATTTTGCTTCGCTTTTTTGAAGTTGGGCGGGAAAAAATGATTTTTTTGCTTGTGCTGTGTGGTTTTTGTTCCCTTTCCCTCTCGTCTTGTAGTTCATCCCCACTAGAGAGGGCGCCTATCCTGCCCTTACCCATCGGACAGAAGTTTCATAATTTTATCTGATTTTTTTTATTATCTACTCCACATCATTCAATTCCTTTAGCTTTTTATCCTATTTAATTGGAATAAAAAAAAAAGATTAGATGAAAATTTTACTCGTATTAGATTTGGTATTCTTTTTTTTTGTTTTTGTTTTTTGGGGTTAATATATATAATATAAATGTTATAAAACACATCTCATTGTTCAATTTTTACTTTTTAATTAAATTTTACATATAAATAAAAAATCCTATAATATGTGAAAATAAAAATTAATTAATGAGCTATTGCTAATATTATACTTGTATTTTTAATTTATAAAACATAATCCAATCTGAATTTTGTCCATTTTAATTTAGTCTTTTGTAAAAAAAAAATATTAGGATTTTCTTTCATGCCAAATACCAAGATATGCCTAGAGTAGATAGTCATTTTCTTTTTATACTTAGAGTAGATATTTTTATTTTTATTTGTCATACTTCTTGTCTAGTTTAGATTAATTTTTACTTTCAATACAATTTTTTATCACGATAATTTGTTTTGTATTTTTTAATAGTGTGTCATTTGATATTTTTTCTCCTATGAAATTGACTCGTAAAATATTATCATAACATATTTTCATACATATGTACTAATTAAAATTTATTTACATTGAAGTATGATTTTAACTATAATCAACATGTTTTTTTTAAAAAAAAATAAATAACAAATTGGATGGATTTTTGAATACGATCCAAATCCATGAGGATTTTAATTTTAATTAATAATTGAAAAACTCAATGTGATTTTTTTGTCAAGCAAATCGGATTTGGATTTACTATTATCTAATTCATCCAAACATATGATTCAATCCAAAGCCATTGCTTTTACTCAAAGACACTAGACATTGTATAAAATTACCTTCAGATTGGTGTCATGAGTACTCACCCACGTCACATTATTTAGTTAACGGGTTTTGCTCATTATACGGTCTTTGTATTTTTTTAATTGTTTTGATTGAGGCCAATTTTTTTTTATTGGGTCTTTCTACTGCTCATTTTGTTTTGTTTCCATCTATCTGTTATAACACCATTAGTTTAGCTGACTTGGTACTTCTGAGTGCTTAATATGTGTTATACACGAAATTTCAATAGTGAGACTATTTAAGACAATTTAAATAGTACATGGACTCCATCAACACAATTCAAAGAATATATGAACTAAGTTATTTTTTTTTAATTTCTATGTTATTATTTTTTTTTAATCCTCATCCCGAATATACGAAATGTATCATATATGAGACTCAATCCCAATAAAACTACAAAGTGTTTTTTTTTTTTAAAAAAAAAACTGTTATAATAAGTTAAAAGTAATAAAATATAACATAAAAAAAAAAAAAAAAACCAAGCATGCAATTATTAAAACAAAAAATGGTGATGTACAATATCGATTAACTAAAAACTCTTAGTTATTGGGTCTAATTCTCCAAAAAAATAAAATAATTTTGAATATTTGACAGTGAAAAAAGGATTTAAAAAAAAACCCCTACACTATTTTTTTTCTTTAGTATAGATAATTAGCTATCAATTAGCATTATTGTTGTTGTTTTTTTTTTTTTTTTGACGAACATATTTGTACAATATATTTTTTTAATTGCAAATTAGACTCATTTTATATATACTTTATCATTTTTAAATTATTATAACATTTTTTTTAAAAAATACTCTTCATAATTTTATTGTGATAAAGCCTCACTTATGACATGTTTCATGATATTCAATATGAGGTCTTAAAAAAACAATAACATGAACATTAAAAAAGAAAAAAAAATTAGTCCATACACTCTTTGAGTTGTGGCGATTAAGTCACTATACTCTTCAAATTGTTTTGATTGAGTTCCTCTATTAGGATTTCACATATAATAAGTATCATATATTTAGGGGTGGATAAGTTCACGAACTAACAACATTATGACACAAGGATGGAAACAAAACAAAATTGAGAATAAAAAGACTCAATTAATACAAAAAAAAAAAAGAGTACAAAATCTCAATCAAAACAATTTGAAAAATATAAGGACTATATATTAGTAAAACCCTTTAGTTAACTAAGGGGTCGTTTGTAACTCCCCCGACCTAGGACCTAAATAGGTTGAGGATATTACTTGTCGTGCCTCACAATGAATGTAAGACACTAAGCATTATGTCCTTCTTATTGTATTATTTATTATGGTTTTCGTGAAAGCCCATTAAATAGTTATAGGTCCAGCTTTATTTACAAAATTCAGTCCAAAATGTACTATTAAATTTTTCTATTTTTAATATTTTACTTTAATAGTTTAGATTAAAATAACTTGATACATGTCTTTTATTTTTGTTAAATTTTTTTCTAGAAGAAAAAATAAATCTATTACGAACGAGTAGTATGTAAGTACTAAACTAAACAAAACTATAATCATACATTATCATTTTATTACAGGATTAGCATGTCCAAAATTGGTTGTCATGGTACAACCTACTTTCTTTTTTATGATAACTAACTTAATACCGCACTATTTACCAAAAGTGGCCTTATGTATTTACAAGTCTATTATTCCTTTTTATGCTAAAGAGCTAAACCTATTTACCTAGTCATTACTTTTATCATCATACAAGACAAAGTGGTCATACCAAGTACATATAATAGAATTCCGAAGATTAACAACATGACCACATGTACTAGGTTCAATTTACATTCACAAGTAAGATACACCTTATAGACAAACGGGAGGGTCCCTTCGGTAACTAGCGCTAGCATAAACATGACAATTATTCTTTATTCTTCACCCCTACATTACAAGAACTAGGTGAGCTATTACTCAATAAATTAGTTATGCATGTTATGCATTCATGCGGTGAATGCACTTTAAAATCCTTTTTATGTCTTTTTTGAAATCCCTTTCCTTTTTCGAATGTGTCTTGTCGAATGTATGTTATATATATGAGTGTATATATTTAGCCCTCTTTTCCTTTACCATTTTCTTTTGTCGAGAATTTTACCAATTTCCTCAAAGAAGAAATATCATAGATAATTAAACCCCTAATAACCTTTTTCCTTTATCATTTTCTTCTATCGAGGCCTTTACCAATTCCTTCTACGAAGAAGTATCGGGGATAATTAAACCCCGATAACCTTTTTCCTTTTCATTTGTAAAATCATGAAAAACCTTTTCACGATTCTAACATGCATATGCATTGAAATGTCAATGCATTTACATGTGATGCATGCATGCGAGTGAATGCACTTTAAAATCTTTTTTATGTCCTTTTTGAAATCCTTTTCCTTTTTCGGATGTGCTTTGTCGAATGTATGCTATACACATGAGTGTAAATATTTAGCCCTTTTTTCCTTTACCATTTTCTTTTGTCGAGGCTTTTACCAATTTCCTCGACGAAGAAATATCATAGATAATTAAACCCACGATAACCTTTTTCCTTTATCATTTTCTTCTATCGAGGTCTTTACCAATTCTTCCAACGAACAAATATCGGGGATAATTAAACCCCAGATAACCTTTTTCCTTTTCTCGTATAAAATCATGAAGAAAAACCTTTTCATGATTCTAGCATGCATATCTATATTCTTATGAATGAATATAATGTATGTCATAAATAAATGTGCATTTATGCAATAAAATTGCATGCCTCAACATAGTAAAATGCACATAATATTTCATTACCTTTCACCTTTTAATCTATTACATGTCATTTAAGGTACACAATTCAATAAAAAAATATTTATCGTAGTGTACTACACAACATCACATTTCACATATTCATGCAATAAAAGTATAAATATATTCACACTTTGACAACAACCTTCAAGCAATAAGTTATTGTACCAAATAATTCACTTATTTCACATTTTTCATAAACATAGGAAACCATGCAATAAACACATAATTGCACATATTAAACACATGAAATACATTTAATCAACCATATAATCACTAATTTAAATAATGGCATGGGTAATTAAATTTTTCTTCTAAAATTTCATGTATGACCGAAAGTTTGCTTGGCTTAAACGAAGTGAATATTTCATTTTAATTACTAATTCACATGCTAACCCATTAAATCATGCTAACTTCATCATTTAAATAATCTAACAACAATGTTAAATGAATTAAACTCGTAACCCTAATTTTTTTTCTATTTGAGCCGAATATACACCTAGGTTAAGCTTGGTGAATTTTTCAATTTTAATGTTAATTCACGTGCTAAATCATCTAAATATACTTTTATAACATGAATTCTATCAATTAAACATCCATAAATCAAATGTACCATAAACCCTAAAATTTCTCCATTTGGCTGAAACTTTTTCCTTAAATTAGGCTAGGTAGTTCTTCATTTTTACTACTTGTTTGCATGCTTAATTGGTCTATTTCATTATTAATTTCATCAATTTCAATACTGAAATCATTTTTTCCCAATTCACATGCTCAATAATCCTAATCCTAATCCTAATTAATTTAATTTATTCATTTATTCAATTAGACTTGAATTAATTATGCAAACCTAACAATTCATGTAAAATTAATTATATAACATCATCAATTCACTTCACCAACATTAAATTCAATCCAAAAGTCACTTGTTCATGTATCAAGCTTCCATTCTCTATCAACATCAACACATTTAAACACATATACATACATCATCTTTCCATTAAAAATCATTCAAGTCAGTACCAAAATTAAATTTTTGTAATGTAGTTAGACTAACTTACTTTTAACACTCCAATTAATTTCTTTCGAGTTCAATTTTTTGCAAGCTTTCCTCACTATTTTTTATCTTCCAATTATGATTCCAAGCTTGATTGAGTGATTTAGGATGTGTTTAATATTTGGTTTAGTAGTTCTTGTGATTTTAGCAATTTTTTCGGTAAGAGTTTGACCTAATTTTTTTTTATTTTTTTCTTCATTTTTTCCTTCACCTACAAGCTGAATTTATAGGCTAAAAGAGTGGACTTTGTCTTGGTTTGACTCTAATCCTAACCCTTCATTTGTTTCCATCCCCACCATTAAATTTTCTTTTAATCTCCTCCCTCCATTACTTTGATCCTAATCATCCATTTGTTAAATTGCAGAATTACACTCGTTAAAGGAGGGATGAATTGGTCGGTTGGAGAAGAAAAATATAGGCCAAAAATATTTATTTTGATATCTCAATTTGTCACACCATTTTATTTAGTTCCTGCATTTTAGTCCTTTAAATTTTTAAATAAATATTTTTTTCCTTTCCCGAGGCTTTGCAAATATTTTAATGCCCTTTGAACTTTACTTCTAAAGTTATTTGAGTGCCAAAACTTTTAATTTTATGCAATTAAGTTTCTAATTCTTATGCAATTAAGTCCTTATATGTGCATAATTAATTCCATGCGCTTCAAAAAAAATAATTTCTTTTCATAGTAAATTCATGCACTTTCCATAGTAATTTATTCTTAATCACATAATTTTTATGCATTTATTTAGGCATTCAAAATAATTATTTTGCATAAAAGGCACTATTTATTCGAGAGAAGCCGATAAAATATTCACTAAATACAGAAAAATTATTTTAAATGCACGAAATATTCTAGCACTCCTCTAACAATTATTTTATGCTCATAGAATAATTTTTATACATATTTAAAATATATTATTTTATTTATTAACAGGTTCGGTGTATTACATCGTTGTATAATTTATGGTCTTTTCTTTTTTCAATTTGTTGGAAACAAAAGTAGAAAACTTAATTATTTGAATTATTTTATAAAAAAAAGAGCAAAACCAATAACCATTATCACAATTTTGGAAAAAAAAATTTTTATTTGGTTTTGAAAAATTTTGACAACCGCTTGTTCAATTTTTCAAGGTTTCAAAAACAAATAACAGAAAAAAGAAATGATACCAAATCACGCCTAAATTTATAAGTTTGTTTGTTTATTTTTATTCATTTATTTATTTTTTTTCTGTTTTTTGGTCATCGATTACTAAAATTTGAAGTTGGAATTAGAAAATTGCTTACATTCTGTGCATACAAAGGATTTATTTTTTATTTTTCAATAACTCAGCAAAAAGATTATTATGTTAAAAAACTAGATGATGGTATCAATTCATAATGGGTATGGTATATATGTTCAGTACATTTTTTTTATCATGTATTTATTTATAAAATGCGATATTAAAATAGTTAAACCCATTATTTGCATTGTGTGTGTTTCAAAAATCCATAAAATAAGTCTTTACTTTTTAAATTCAGTCAATTGAATACATGTATTTTCAATTTCAATTAATTGAACATGTTTATGCAAAATCAATAATTTTTATGTGTTAATTCGAATAAAAAATAACATAACTCTATCATGCGAGATTCAAATATGGTACTGATATACGTGTACATTATATTTTATTTGATTTAACATAAAAAATTATTAAAATCATATTGAAATAACTGAAATTGAAAATACACGTATTTAACCGACCAAATTGAAAACTCAGATTTATTTAATGGATTTATGAAAAGAAAGGATGCAAATAGAGGGTTTGCAGTATTAAAAAGGTAAAATTTTGAGAGAAATAAGGGTTTCAATCTTAAAAGAACAAGTATTAAAAAAAAATTTGTAATAATTTAAAAGTTGTGGGTCCACATTTTGAACGAAAATTTTAATAAAAAGATAATAAATATACGTGTATTAGTTAATGGACACAAACAAGAAACAGCTAACCAATTATGAAAAGGAAGGAAAAAAATGTCTAATCCACAAAGAAATTGCAAGGTGAGAAACTAACAGATTGATCAATTATCTCTTTATCTGTCCAAGGGGCCATAATTTAGTTGCAGCTCCCATTCAAGAAAGAAGATAACAACCTTTCATAGCAGAAAGAATAAGGACACCAAAAGCTTATCTATCATTTTTAGCTGTAATATTGTGAGGCTCTAGTTTAAACAAGATAACATGGCCAGGAGTGAAGTTTTCTGTAGGAGATACCATAAAGTATGAAGAAGAAGTCAGAGCATGAAGATGCTAACGATCAGCATGATCTTGAAATCCTCAAGGCTGTGGCACAAGCATGGCATGGTCACTCGGGCAGCTCAAGGTCTACCAATGAATATGATGCATATCGCCAAAATTTTCAAAGCAAGCCTTCTCGGTTCAAGCTAGAAGCAATGAACAAGTTATCAGCCAAGAGGGTTGAGAGTGCGAATTGGGATTTCAAGCGATCACTGTGGGATTCCTATGAGATTGTGAATGTGTCCAAAAGGTTGGAGAGAGGGCTTGTTTTGGATGGTCCATTTAGTGGGGTAGATGCTCAAAAAAGGGTCTATAGGAGGAAAAGAGAGGGTAAGAACAGTCTTAGAAATTTGTTTAATATGACGTCTAGGAGATTCAATGAGGATGAAGTTCCTCGTGAAGATAAGAATCAATTTTGATGCAACATTTTTATTAGTCCTGTCTTGTTCTTGACTTCTACCTTATGTTAGTTCCATCTTCAGGTTTTGCAGTGAAGAAGGTTAGTAACTGCAATCTTCATTGACAAAACCTGGCATGAAAATTTGAGATTTGTTTTGCAGGTTCTTTTCACACTTTGGTCTTATAGAAAAATCAAACCAATTTTTTATCTTGTGCTTTTAGTGAGAAGTATTTTCATTGAAATGTCATGCTACAAGTATTTTCATTGTCATGAACAAACAACTTACTGAAATCGGCAGACAAAGTATTTTTATTGATGTAAAACACTTGTATTTTCATTAATCAAGTTCTGTACTCTGTGTCAGAGCTACTCACGACAGCAATTTTTATTGTAGATGAGCATTACTAGTTAATACCAGAAGATTTGCTATTAAAAAGATAAAAAATTCTTGAGAAAGATATTAGTACCAGTAAATGATGAGGTTGCAAGATAGCAGTCAATTTTGATTCTTAATCTGTCAACATCACATGAGGAATATTGTAACCAAATTCAGGATTCTGTCAAATTTAACGGTTTATTTGTACCAGATATTGGAAAGGATATGGTATTCTTTACTCAATTATTGTAGTCTGGTGCTGGTCATGGTAGATTCCCTGCAAAGAATTTCAACTTTTTACCTGACAATGTCACCAGAATCTGATTGCAGCTGTCCAGCAACCTGAATAATTGTGCTGAAATTGGGTAAGCTAACAGGATCTCATCATGGGTCATCTGTTGATTAATATTCCCACTAAATTGGCTGAAAGGACCAAATCCCGACTTTATTCCAGGCCGGTGTCGACTGTTTGTTGTTGTCATTGATTGATGAACATGTTCCCACAAGAATTTCTTTGTAGTTCAGATATCTGTTGGAACATACCAGGACTAATACCTCAATCAACTCCGATGAGACCATAATCAAATAATATCTGTCATATTCATGTTAGTGTTGGTGCCCAAAATCCAATCATATTTGGATGGGCTTATGTTAATATGTTATTACATCATTTATTTTAATAATAATAAAAAAGTCATTCTATTAATTCTTATGTTTACAAGTTAGATAAATTCTGTAGAATTAGATAGAAGTCTTTATGATATACATTTGCAATAGTTATTGATCGAAAAATGTGAGACAAACACCAATGCACATAAATGATATCATTAAATGTCCTAAGTCATAGCATCGTCAAGAATGATCATTGACAATATGCGGATAGACTTGTGAGTGCTATCTCATGCTATATGATAGCGAGTAGGAGATCTCACACTTATTGGCATGGTGATGCCAAAGCAAACACTTAGATGATTTATGTTAGAGAACATGTCACCTGGATTTGACTCGTATCGAAAACCCATTTGGTTTAAGTATATGGGAATCTCATACGAGATGAGTACAAATAGTCCTTAGACTTGAAGTCATCGTGGTTATCTCATTGGAGGACTTATGCACCTTGATAGTCGTTTTGATGGACCCATTAATGGGTTGCACGTAGACGATTCGTTGGGTGCACTAGGAATCCAACGGAGATAGGTTTATGGCTAAGATAGGACATGTCATTCTTTATATGCTTAAAGAAGTTATCACATTACACTTCGATAAATGTCCGCTTAAGAAATTTGTGGCCACGGTAGGAGTACATCAATAGAGCATAGTTGGTTTACTTTAAGAGCTAAGACATTTGGGAATCGAAGAAAACTTGTGTGATCATAATCAAACAAGACTAATAACCAAGTTTGAGATCACACTCGTGATAAGTTGACATGAGGATCGAATTATATGATAACCATGCTCGTGAAAGGTAAAATGGATTAACTAATCCTCCTAGAGAATTGGGTAGTCATGATGCCTTGCTAAAGGCTAATCTTGATTTATGTATCAAGAGATGAAAAATGAGTCTTTTATTCTCGATACATTGCCAACATATCTAGGAGCATATTGAGTCACACATATAAGTTTAAGTATTCACATTACAAATGACAAGCAAAGATATTGGAAAAAGTTTCTTATTTTGGAAAGAGTTTTCAAAATGAAAAGTTTCTTAAAATAGAAAATTTTTCTAAAATGGAAAATGAAAAGTTTCTTAAAATGAAAGTTTCCTATTTTAGAAATCGATTTCTTTATTTGGAAGTTATTTTCAAATTTGAAAATAAAGAACCTTAAAGGAAAGGAGTTTCCTAATTTAGGTTAAATAGTATTTTGAAAAATTGTTTCTCGAGTGGACCTCGCCAAAATAATCTAAGAATATTTATTTGAATAGTCTAAATAAATTAATTGGTCTAAAATAGTTTTGGCCCATTAGGTTTAATTAAAAGCCTTAAGATAATTTTGATGGAAGGATAAACATCAATCTTATTGGATAAAGATGAATGTTTTAAAGATAAACATCAAGTAGTCCACATATAAAATAACTCCTTATCCTTGGAGGATAAGGAGGCAACAACTTAGAGTCCTTTATGGACTCAAGGCTATCATTTTTCTTGTCCTTGGAGGACAAGGATTCTCCTCCCCTATAAATAGGAAGAGAAGGGCGGCAAAGAAAGAGAGATAACAAAAATAGAAAATTTCGGCTAAAGACAAAAACTTAATAGAAAATTTGGCCAACCTCCAAACTAAAGGGGGTACACGGTCAAGAGGAAAAAATAGTGAGAACATAGTTTTCTCCAAAAGCCCTAACAAAAAAATACTCTTACCTTCTCTTTTAAAGTTGTCGCAAAATTGTTTGGGATTGATTTCTAGTGGAAAAACTTAATTAGAAAAGATGGAGCTAGCACCCCATCAATTTTGAGTGCTTTTTTTTGTGAATATTTGGACTACGTGGATCATTAATAGAGACTGGACATTTGGATAACTAATCAATTTTGAGTGCTTTTTTTTTTTTTTGCACATATTTTAAAACTATCTGCATAAGCCTAGATACTTCAAAAGAAAGAAGGGAAGCTGAATGTAAGTCTACTGGAGAGTCCAACAAGAGAACATACAAAGCATTAACAAAAGGCTAAAGATGCTGTATATCTGATATATAGTCGATTCTGGCAACATGTATCATGTATGAAACCCTCGATTCACAAATAAGGCAAAGCATCATTTGTAATTTGCTCTATAGTTTAGTGTCTGTAACACTCATCAAATTGGCAATTTGTTTGTTACATGCTTTATTGCTGCACTAAACTTTCAGTGTATGAAACCCTCGATTCACAAATAAGCAGCAAGGAAGATTTTTGGAGATAGAATTCTATCATTAAAAAGCTGTAGTCTATTATACTATATCATCTTACTGCAATATGAAATACTAAAATTATCTTGACATGCTATATCCAAACAACCCTGAAATAACACAAGAAACACAGGCCTTTTATTTAAATAGCTTGTTTGATATAACTCTGTAGCTGGGAGGTATGCTCCCTAGCCTATGGCAATTTGAAGGTCTTCCATTTGCACAGTTCAAAGCCCTTGCGCTTCTGCTGGATGAAGCCTTCAGCTTCATCATCAACACTATCTTCCACAACTTCTGATTTCTGATTCCCATTTTGTTCGATAAATTGCACTTGGTCCATCACCTGAACCTTCTTGGGAACCTTCTTGGGAGCCTTCTTGGGAGCCTTCTTGGGAGACTTGGCAGGATTCTTCCTGTTGACATAATCTTGGGGAACCTCGGTAGTCTCCTCTTCTTGAATTACCGTGTTGTTGAAGGCCTTGTGCACACTAGGGTACTGGGGGGCATCAGGGAGAAGACTTGGCATCCTAGATAACATTGCAATATGGGCATGGTAATCTTGGGACGTGGAGCCCCAGCCATGCTGTTGCCTTGTTTGGTAGACAGTGCCTTGAGACATTTTTGCTGATTTGCGCTGTTTACAAAATCTAGTTATGACAAGCTGCATATTTATAGACCCAGATTTTCGACTTTATTCTCTAAAGATGGTAAAGTTGCATCTAATTCCTTATCTCTTGTCAAATATCAAGTTCTATCATCCACATTTTACGAGGGATTGGGAATAAATGCCTAGAAAGTGGAGAGATATGGATTCTAGGAGTTCATACATCACCAGAATAGTATAAATTCCAAAGTCTTTCTCTCTTCCTGAAAGAAGATTGTCCCCCAGCTTTTGAATCCAGGATAGACTAGCATAGTAATCTATATAATATGTCTTATTATTTTAAATAATTAAAAAATCTAGGTTTAAAATAAAACTTAATTAACACTAATTGTGAGAATTAATTAATTAATTATATATATATATATATATATATATATATATATATATATCATAGGAATATTTTTTATTTTGATCAATGAAAAAAGAAAAAGAAAACATGCAATTAATTTTTTTTAAAAAATCAAATTAGAAGAATGTGTTAAATCAATTTATATTAGAAGAGTGTTTAAATTTAGTCAATGTGTCTATAAAAAAATAAAAAAGTAGCCATTAATTTTTTTAATATTATAAATAATTAAAAATTAAGCATAAAATAAAAATTAATTAAGACTAATTGTGAGAATTAATTTAATTTAATATATATTGTTAGGACCCAAATTTTAACCCATTTGTTTGCAAGGATTCTTAGAAAAAATAAAAAAGAAAAAGAAAAAGAGAAATTGAAAAATTAGTTTTCGGGGGCTAATTGAAAAATTAGGAGAATTGGAGACCAAAACGAGTCTAATTGAAGGGTGTAATTGAAAAAATAGAAGGCCAAGGATTTTAATTGAGAGTGAGCTTGGGTGATCTGAGAGAAATAAAAATAAAATGGATCGAAGAAGTTCAATTAAGGAATGCAATTAAAAGAAAATAAGGAGAAGAAAAATAATCCTGCAAGATGAGTGACCAAATTGAACTATGGTCGTCCAGCCCTATAAACCCACTATAAAGCTTTTTTTTTCCCCTCCTAACAGATGGAAGGCTTTCTCTCCCTTAAAAAAATTATGGCTAGCCATATAGTACCTTTTGACCACTGCCGTCCACCAACAAGGCCTTCCTTGCCCCTATCAACCTTCTCTTCGTCGATAGCCGTTTCAATCATTGCCTTAGCATCGTCGTTCTAGCCAGCACAACTTGATCTAGCCAGTACCAACCACATACTTGTTGTCGATCACCTATAAACCCCATTTCGGTCAACCACGCCTCACTCCTTACCGAACATCGACAGAAGCTCCAACAAACAAGGGTAGCCACCACAGCAGCCACCAAGTTCGGTTACCACTCTAACCACCAAGGGCAGCCACCACAGTAGCCACTGAGTTCGATCATCACTCTAGTTACCAAGAACAATCAACACCAGCCACTACTAGTGCATTCCTCTCTTTGTTGTAACCTGCTGTCATTTCTCAATGAATGCCAGGCACTAGTAGTGCCTTCATCTCCTAGTCAAAACTTAACAGTAACCCACTGTCAATTCTCAATGTCGCTAGCACACTCTAGCATTGACCACAACCATGATAGTAGCGCCAACTACCAGCTACCAGCCTCCAGCACACCACATAGTGGTACCACCATAGGTCGGGTTAACGATTTATCGATGGGCAATCACTTCTCCTTTCTAGCCGACTTCAGTCTTCATTAAGTTGAAGAAGTCAGAACTGACCCTAATTTTGGTCATTACAGGTTTCGATAGCACCTTGATAACTTTTCATAAGTTTTTTTGATCACCAAGTAAGTTATCGAAATCCTCAACTTTTAATTCATGCTAATTGTAGGATAAATTTAAATTAATTATGTTGATTTAAATTGAGTTTATAGATAATAATTAAAGTGTTTAAGATACATTGTTGTGTATCAAATCTGAAAAAGGTCAAAGACCTTAGGTACTCTTAAGGTAAAATAAGGCTAATTCAATGCTATACGATGAAGTTGAGAGAATGAGTTTATGATTTAATTTAATAGATTATTCGAAGTAAGTGTTGGCCTCGGTATGCATGATTTTTTATTGTTTGTTTTCTATTTGTGATTGGATTGAATTTGTTAGATTATGTTACTTGTGTTATTGATTAATGACTTGTTGGATACTTAACGATCATTAATAGGATATGCCATTTTCTTGATTGCCTTTTTTTGTAAAAATCATGATGATTAAAGCTACGTTGATTTGAGCCTTAATTCAGGTCATTCTTGCTAATTTTGCCTAATATGCCTATTTGCTTGCCGAATTTGTTTGTCAAATGTTTGGAAATTGCTATATCTTAAGTCACATCGATCGGAGTCATGATTCGAGTCGTTGATCAATGCATAATTTACATAATTTTTATGTCCTTTTACATTAAACTTATTAATACTTATTATATTGTATTAATGTAATTGAGAACAAGATAACAATTTTGGATTTTGTAGGACAAATGAAAAATTGATGTGAATAAACCCAAGCCAAGGTGCATAAAAGCCTAAAGCTATGAAAGACCTAAAGGAAAAAGCTACCGATTGTATGAAACAAAAAAAGAAGCTGTGTGGATGTTCAACATAAGAAGACACACAAGCAGTAGCAATCAACATGGTTTGGGTAGAAAAAGTAGGATACCCGTGTGTATTATCACTAAGCTATTCTTCAAGGGAGAAAGAAATGACACATGGGTAGTAGGCTGCTAGACATGGGATGAAGAGCAAATGTAGCATAACCATGTGCCTTAGTCAAGCAAGCCGTGTGACACCGATTGTTCAAGGCTCCAACCTATGTGAATCTAAAGAACAAATTGTGTGCCTTAGTCAAGTAAGCCATGTATCCATGTGGGGTTACCATGTATGTGTGTAACCTTACTTGTAGCTATAAATAAAGAAGTTAGGGCTTTACTTTATTCATTCTTTCATTCTAGTAGCCATAGATAGAAAAGCTTTTATAAGCAAAACCATGCAACACTATATACTCATTCTTAGTGAAAGAAAAGTTGAAGCTTTGGTTAAATTGTTATGAGATCTAAATGGATTCTATTTCTAATCTTATTCTTTTTTAGTATTTTATATTCTTTCATTATCATTGCATGTGATTGTATTGATTGATTATTTAGGATGCATACTAGTTGGTTAATCTATATCATCTATTGCTAGTTTAGAATTAAAGTCCGTAATTGCTTGTTTAATTTTACATATGGTAGAAACTAAGGGTTAATTATTATAAATGTGTTTTCATTTAATTTATGAAAAAATATAGAACTAAATTAAATTCTTCTAGCTTGCAGAAGGGTTTTTTAGCTTTACCTATCTTTCTATTACTTAATTCTATTATTGAATAAAATCTAGATAGCTTCTGCTAGGTTGTTCAATAGTTAGAGATTAATTAAATAACTTCTATTGATTAATGAATCACTAAGAAAAGATTTAGGATAACATGCTTGTTGTTGTTTCACGGTGAATATTCATAAAAAGAATGGATTAATATTTGAATCAATGATCAAATATTGAATCAAAAGTGAAAACTATCCTTTGACTAAGGCATTTAATATCTTTGTTTATCTCTTGTCTAAGTTTGATTATTTTTAGTACTCCCAACAAACAAAAACCTCTCTCTCTCTTTACTTTAACTTAAATTAATTGGACAAAAAGATAAGTTGATTGAGCTAATTCTTTGTGGGATGGACCTTGCTTACCATAGCTACAATCTTGTAATTGGGGTCTAGTGAGGAAAATAAATAAGTACTTTTATGGTGGTACGATATGCTACCAAATTTTGGCACCGTTGCTAGGGAGTTGCTTTCAAATTGATTATTTCTAGACATTCCGATTGTTTCTTATCCTTTATATCGGGTTGGTATATGACTATATCTCGCTCATACAAGTAACTTGATCTTTAACCTCGAACTAGAAAAAACATTTCACAAGTTGAGGAGAGAAGCTAGACAAGCTTGGATAAAGCGAGCTAAAACATCTAAGATAGTATCCGTTGTGTCGTCAAGCATAAATATAGCTCTTGAGTTTCTGTCTTTTAGTGATTTTGAAGAAGAATGGCTACAAACAAAACTTTAAAGGAGTTGTCCGCATCGGTAGCCCTTGTGTATTGAGTTCTTGAATCTGGATTGATACACTTATTGCCTAAATTCTATAGTCTTATTAGAGAAGACCTCCATAAACACTTGAAGGAATTTCGTGTGGTATGTTCAACTATGAGATAGCAAGGACTATCGAAGAACAAATTAAACTGCATGTATTCCCATTCTCACTAGATGTGGATGCAAAAGATTGATTGTATGATTTTCCTATGAGATCAATTGACTCTTGGAATAGGATGAAACAAGCTTTTTATTAAAGTATTTTCCTTGCATAAAAAACTACCAATATAAGGAAGGAGATTTGTAGTATTAGATAGTTTAATAGAGAAACACTAAATGAGTATTGGGAGGAGTGATTCAAGAAATTATATGCTAACTACCCATACTATAAAATCTTTGATAACATTTTAGGAAACTATTTCCTAAATTATAGGAAATCCATTTTAGAAAACTATTTTCATTTTAGGAAACCATTTCCAAAATTCTTTTAATGCTTGAAGAATTAAAATCAATTATTTTAATTCCTATTTTCTTTCATAATTCTTCACTTCTCTTTAGAGTCAATGTCAAGCTTATGCATGTGACTCAATAAGCTTTTATATATTTTGGCAATGTATCAAGAAGTAAAAGACTATTATTTTATCTTTCAATACACAAATCAAGATTGACATCTAATAAGGCATCATGACTATCCAATTATCAAGAAGGATTACTTAATTGGCAATAGCCTTTCACGAGTATGGTTTTCATATAAATTATTCCTTATGTCAATTTATCATAATGTGATCTTGAACTTGGTTTGCTTGTCTATTCGATAGTGATCACACAAGTTTTCTTTGATCTTCAAATATCTTAACTCTTAAGTAAACTAATCATGCTTTATTGGTATACATTTATTGTGGCCACCGATTCTTGATCGGATATTCATCAAAGTACAATGTGATAACTCTTTTAGCATATAAGGAATAACATGTCCTATCTCAATTATCTATCTATCTCTCTTAGATTCCCGATGTACTCGATAAATCATCCACATATAGCTCTTTACTAAGCCCATCGTAATGAACATCAAAGTACACCAATCTTCTAATGAGATAAACATGATAACTTCAAGTCAAATGACTACTTGTATCTATCTTGTATGAGATTCCGATAGACTATGGGTTCTCATGGTGAGTCATGTCTAGATATATATACTTTAGCATTATTCACATGTGTACTTGCTTAGGAATCACTATGCCAATAGATGTGAGATCTTCTATCGCTATCCTATAGTAAGAGCATAACATATACAAGTCTTACCGCATATTGTTAATATCCAATTTTGACAATACTATGAATTGAGATATTTAATGACTTTATTTAAGTGTATTGATGCTTATCTCACATTTATTGATCAATTATTAAAGCAAGGAATATCATATAGATTTTTATCTAATTCAATCAAGTTATAAATAACATGAATTAATAAAAAAAACTTATTTATTAATAAATATGCAATAATACAATATTCAAATCATCCAAATAGGTTAGATCTTGGACACATACACTAACAAATAATAAATTAAAAAAAAAGTAAAAGCATAAATAAAGGAAAGAAAGAGGTTAGGCTAGGCTCACACTAGGCCCTTCCATATGGGCTGGAAATACAGCCCAATCATAACAAATAAAATGACTTTTTTGCAACAATAATTAAATTTAGAAATTGTTTTGTATAAAATAAAAATTGAAAGACTAAAATGTAAAAAAGATGACAAATGATCAACACATCACTTATTATATTTTTTTGGTAAGAAAATGGCATCGTTTCAAGTAAAAAAAAAAAAAAAGAAAACTCAAAATGACATCATTTTGGTTCACTATAATGGAGTTTAATGACAATAAAACCATATCCACTTTTAGATTATTTATAATATTTAGAGAGAAGATGTCATGTACTATAGTTTCAACCCAAAACATTAAATTAACTTTGTGCATGTTGAAAATTACCTAAAAAGGATTCATTCATTAAAAAGAAAAATTTACATAGAAAGGTATTGTTTTGGAATGTTACTAATATAGTACCTGCACGTTGCTACGGAAAATTCTATTTTATAATATATTTTAATAATTTAAATAATTCTAAAATCTAAGCATAAAGAATGAAGTAACACTATAGGTAAAAAATTTATTAAATTTAATATATATATATAATTGAGTTTAAATATAGCATAGAAATATTTTTTTTATTTTAATAAAAAAACATGCAATTAGTTTTTTTTTTTTTTTTTACAATCAAATTAGAAGAATGTACTAAATTAATTTATATTAATTTTTTTTTTAATTTTAGTTAATGATTCTATATAAAAAATTATAAATAACTATGAAGAAAAAGATTATTTAGAGTAAATAATTAATAATAAAATAAATAAAAGCATAAAAAAAGAGAAAAAAAAAAATAGAGAGAGATGGACTAGGCTCATACCTAGGCCTTTTCATATAAGCCCGAAGACAACAAGCTCTAGCAACTGGCTGAAAGCATAGCCTAATTATAAAAAATACAAAAATCTTTTTGCAATAATAATCAAAATTAAAGTCCATTTTGTATAAAATAGAAACTCAAAGGACCAAGTGTCAACAAGTGGGCAAAATGACAAAAAAAAGTCATTTTTTTTGGAAATAACATCATTTTGAGCTTGCTCGTTTTGGTTTATTGTAAAAACCACATATTCTTTTAGTATATAGACTAGTTGTTTACCCCCGCTATGTTGTGGATCAGATAAAATAAAATTATTTTATATTTTTTCATTAATTTTTTTTTTATGTTTTTTTCATTAATTTTCTACTTAAATAATTTTTTAATGCATTGGTTTTTTAAAATAAAAACTTGTAATAATTTAAACCGAAATATTTATCAAGAATTAAAAAAATACTTTAAAAATATATTTTTTATAATAACTTATTCAAAAAATAAAGTTACAATTGATGTATATAGACTTGTATAAAAAATAACTAACAAAAATATTCTTATTTAATGCCGGTGAAAAGATTTTTGAATACACACACACACACACACACAAAATAATCAATAATGTTAGCTTAAAAAATTATATTTGAATAATTGGTTAGTTATTTTAAAAAATTATTTTATTTAAAATAAATTAGTTCTATAATGTTTTAAAAAATATATGTTCACAACAATAATTGGTGTTTTGTATGATGACGTTTAATTAATTTTTAATAAAATTGATGATTCAATAGTTTTTTTAAACGTGTTGACCATACCTAGTTGATTGAGAAAAAAATTATGAAATACACTTTTAGTTTTTTACATTAAAATATCTCTCTCTCTCTCTCTCTCTCTCTCTCTCTCTATATATATATATATATATATATATATATATATATATATATTAAAAATTATGAGAATTCATGATATATATTATATCAATTTATTTTTTTAGAAAAAAAACAACAACCAAGTTTTAAAATTTTATTCTAAATTTAGAGAAAAATTAATCATATTTATCAATAAATATTTTTATATAAAAAATTAATGGGATGATAATTTTCATAAAAAATGACAAATTTAAAGAATAAATTATATATATCTATATATATGATAAGTGCCCATTTATGCATATTTTTAGTGTCAAATTTCTTATATTTTAATTGTCTTTAGTGATAAATGGTATAATTTTGGCGATTATCTTGCTTAAATTGTGTTTCTCAAGTCATGTTATGTTATTTTGGTGAAAAGCAATGGAAACCAAGCAAGAATGAATCAAAATTAGTGAATTTCGAGTGACTAGTGAATTACACAACCAAATACACACCCGTGTAATAGGTCGTGTAATCGAAAAAAAAGCTGAATTTTGAGACACAGGCGTACACGGGCAAAGACACATTCGTGTAGTAGGTCGTGTAACTATCCGATTAAGAGAAAAATGAAATTTTACATTACACGTGTAGAGACACGACCGTGTCTTACGGAATGTGCATTTTTGCTCATATTTAAGCCGAAATGTGACCTAGGGTTTGGTGAGCCGACTTGGAGAGACGGAAAACACAACCTAGAGGCACGAGAAAAGTTGGGTTTTGAGCAAGATAATGCCGTTGGAGTGGATTCTCATCGATTATGGAGGAGATTGCATGAAGATTAAAGGGGTTACAATGTCTTCCCCGAATGATTATTGTTCTCTATTTAAGATTTATGTGTTCTTCACTTTGACTATAAACTAAATTGTGTTGGTATCTAGATACGACAAATCCTAAGATTGACTATGTGATCTAATATCTTTAGTCGGTTCAATCTTTATTTTTGTTGTGATTCAGTTATGTTGTAATTATTGTTTAATTGAATTAGAATATGCTAGCGTGTTAATTCATACTCGATTTCATACTCGTGAGACCGAAAAATCCTAAGTGTGATTAGATCAACCGTAATCGAAAAGAGTTGCATGCAATCCTAGAAATAAGACGACATAAATCTTCCGGATTAGAGTCAAATCTAATAAGGGAATTCACGGAACAAATTAATGCGATCCTAGGGGTGTTAATTAGAAAGAGATTTCGATTAATCAACTTGGGGTTAGGTGTTAGTTAACTTGAGAAAGTAGTTAGCATAATTCGAGAATTCCTATGGTCCGATGAACATAAAGAATGATTGAATGAATGATATTGTGATTACATAGAAGGTCTTAGGAGGATTCGCTATCCGGGTACTATCTTTACAATTGATTGCTTGGTTAGCTATTTTTGTTATTCTTGTTACATTTCGTGATCTTGCTTTAGTTATTGTTTCTTTTAATTGTTCACTATCACTATACTTCGGTTAGATAATAAAAAGAGGATGATTACTAGTATTCGTAGTCTCTATGGGATTGACACTCGGTACTCGTCAATTGTACTATAGAATGATAGGTGCACTTGTCTAAAGTCTATAGGTTAGAAGACGGTATATATATGACTCTTCGCTATGCTACATAAAAAAAAATAATAACGATCGATATTCCATAATTTTTGCCTAAAAATTCTTAATGAAATAAAAGTAGAGAAAAAAGAACAAAGGACTTGGGCCTTTGCACTCGGGCTCGGAGTGACGAGTCGTTTGCGCTTGGGTTTGGAAGATCGAGCCTACGTACTTGGGCCTAGGCATAAAAATAGAAGAATTATTGTTTCCTATTTTTTATGACCTCTATAATTTCTAACGAGCTCGATTTCATTGAAAAAATCATCAAAAAGTTAGATATCTTAATTTCGCCTTCCCAAAACTAAATTTAGCTCATTTGTTGTCAAAAAACACATCAAAATCACAATAACAAAATAACTAAATCCGTTTAGAACCTCAAAACTCAATTTAACTTATACAAAACACATAAAAATTTAAATCAAAATTTACAAAAAGTATAAATATTTTTGGATCCCGATTTGTCTCTTCCGATCCTTTTATCGCTTGTCACCATCACAAATAGATTCCGCTTTTCGAAACGAACAAAATAGTGACAACCTCAACCACTAGGGTGGCCGAAATGCGCCTCGTCGTTGATCTCTCTCCCTTCGTTTTTCTCTCCTCTTAGCATACAAGGACCAAAATGAATGAAAAATAAAGTTACGAAGCAAAAAAATAATGTTAAAAAATAAGAGACCAAAGCGAATATTTTTGAACAAATATTAACAAACATAATAAATGAATAGTGATTTTAAAGACGAGCATAATAAATAAATAGTATTAAGACATTTTCTTTTAGTATATTTAGTGATAATAATGTGTGCTATTAAGAATTTGACAACATGGACATGCGTTTCTATTGCCAATACAGTGATGAGTTATCTGAGAATGCCATTGTTCAAAGGTCGAGCTCGCATGGAGTATTTTGCAAACCTGGAGTCCAAAATCAAGGACCAAGTTGTAGAATGGAAAGGGTGATTACTGTCTGCCGGAGGGAAGCTCACTTCGATCCAAAGTGTTTTAACCTCCATCCCTATCTACTTGATGGGAGTTCTTCTCATTCCAAAGGGTGTTCTAGCCAGAATAAAAAGTCATATTTCCAATTTTTTCTGGAACAGCAGAGGTGACAACATACATCACTGGATTAACTGGGACACCATTTGGATTCCTCGTCAAGAGGGAGATTTGGGTATCAAAAACTTGCATGAGGTACTTAAGGCTATGAAAGGGAAACTGGCATGGGCTTTCCTAACAAGTTCTTCTCTGTTGAGTGTCGTTATGCGTTCCAAGTATGGGGAATCTTCTTCCTCTCTTCCATCCAATAATCGAAAGGGGTCTTTGGTTTGGAAAACGCTGCTACCTCACATCGACTATTTAAGGGATCATTCGTTTTGGGTGGTGAGTGAAGGCAATCTCAGGTTGTGGCAGGACAGATGGACGGTGTCTAATTTCTCTGAGCCAGTGGGTGATCCAAATATCACAATAGCACAAGCTAAATGTGACTTCAATATACCTTTCCTTACCCCAACATATTCAAGCTGAACTGGATCTAATTTATCTCGAGCAAAATGTGGAGGATAGGTTGATCTATACAGAGTCGAAGTCTGGTGCTTTCTCTACCAAAGATTACCACGAGGCCTCGTGTCACTGCTCCAAAATACGAGTGGTGGAGGAGTTTGTGGGATAACTAGCTGCTTAAAAAGATTGCAATGTTAGTCTGGAAAGTGCTTCATAATGCAATAGCTGTTGAAACAAATGTTAAATCCTGTGTATCCTGATGGCCTCCAAATGTAAATGCTGCAACTTTCCAGATTGAACAACTTGGATTAATTGGTTGCAAGCTGGCTAACTTCAGGTAAGCTGCTTTCTTAGAAACAATTTGCCCGCATGATTATTTTTAACTGTGTTATATGAGAAATTTGGCTTGCTAGGAACAAAACTGTTTTTGATAATGATGAGATGAATGGTCTTAATATTAGATTCAAGGTCAATAAATGACTGTATGAGCTCTCCCCTTTATTTTGTCGAAAGAAAGATTCATGCTTTCATGACAGAATTGGTTTGCTTAGTCTGGGCATTCGGTTACAAAATGCAAGACCTAATAAGAGCTACTGAATTAAATGGTGTTTTCTACCCATGGGCAAGTTTAAGCTAAAAGCTAATGGAGCCTCAAGGAATAATATTTGTTGTGGAGGAGGCATTCTCAGGGATGATAGGGGTAAGCTAGTATTGGCTCTCTCCAAGTTTTACGAGTCCGGAGCCAAATTAGAAGGCGAGGCCCTAGCATTATCAGATGGTTGAGAATATGCAGTGATTTTAACATGCGACTTGACATAGTGGAAGCAGATTCCTCTTTGATTTTAGGTTGTCTGTCTCGCTCCATCTTATGTCCGTGCCAGTTAACTTACATTATCAGGGAGTGTTGAAATTTTCTTCAATTAGATATTGTCCTCCTACATTCTCTCAGGGAAGCCAACATGGCTACTGATTGCCTGACAGATTGGACTTTTCAGCATACTCCCTATAAAATTGTTTTCTCAGTCCTCAACACCTGTTATTATCTTATTTTAGAAATCTTTTCTATATAGTTTCAAGAAACTTTCCTGTTTTCACTCAAGGTTTAGACTTCCTTATCCTCGCATCTTGTTGGGCTTGACTGATTTGTCCCCTTTTGTATTGTTCCATGTTTCATATATGCTATCTCAGGAGTTTAGACTTCCTCACCCTCCCACCTTGTTGAACTCTTTCCCGCCAAACCTAACTCCCATAATCAGCCATTTCCAGAGAAACCGAAAACCTTAATCTTACGATAGTGCAAAGCAACCAAAGCCTTAACTAAGTCCCCGCCCACCTCATCAGAACCTGTAGAAACCTCGAAACCCCCTGTCCATACCCATATTGGTGCATGAATACAATTTATTATACAGTCTCTTAAAACATATCCAACAAACAAAGAACCAGACCATCAAAATGTTAAATACCGTAACATGGACGGCTAAGAGATTTTCTTCTCTTTCCTACGGAACAAGAGGCTTTCATCGGTAGAAGATATGGACTCAAACCTAATCACATATATATATAGGTGGCAGAAAATCCAATTCCATTCTGGGCCTTAAACTGTTATGTTTCTTCCTAAATTGCATAAACAAATGTTGCACATAAAGAACTATGAAATTTTCTCAAGGTCATAAAATTCTCCAAAATCGCAAATATCTTCCCAGAAGCTCAGGCTTTTATTAAAGAGGGCCAATATACTGTTAAAAATTACGAGGAAACAAATACGCATTCCAAAAACGCTGCATAACACAAACACATCTTTCATCCAAAAGGGCACAAGAATAACGAAAAAGTAGACAAGGCAACAATAAGTACACAGAACATCAGAATTTACCATACAGATAAATTATTCATTCACAGTGCACCTGATATTACAAACACATTCAGCCAGCATTGGGTTGTAGCACCAACAAAAATTTACCAAAATATGATTAAACACAGAGCAGTTCTTAGAGAATCCAATTAACTTAAACCCTCACAATTACCCCTTAACCCTAGATTTATTTATAATACCTATAGAACAACTCAGAGGAGGATTAAAATTCTGGAACTAAGCCTTCTCCCCAGTGAGAATATCCATGACCACACCTTTGATACTCCCATTGTTTTTCTTCAGCAGCTTCTTGTTCATTTCCTTGTCACAGAAACCCTGCAACCACAACATATGTTATATATTCTATAATCTTGTGTTGGGAATAAAACAACACAAACACAAAAGACAAATCCTAGTCCTGCCACAAAACGACCTAAAAAATGCACTCCAGAGACGACTTACCATCTCTTGCAACTCCTCGAGAATGGGATCCCACTCAGCAACGCCGCAAAGATCATCAACAGACTGCTCCAGATCGTACTCATTCCGCCTCAAGATCTCCTTGTTCAAATCAACCTGCTTGAAACCCATTTCCTCAAGTTCCTTTAGGAGGGTCTTCTCAACAGCATTCTCTAGTTTGATCCCTTCAGATAAGATTGGAGCATTTGCAGCAGGAACAGATTTGGAAACACCAGTAGGGGCTGTTTCAGAAATGTCTATCATTGCATAAAATCCAGGAACAGATGTAGGCAAGGCCTGTGGAGGAGCAGAGGCTGAAACACCATGGCCAACAAGCAAGGCATCGTCTATAGGAAAATTCAGTTCCTGCCTCTTTGGCTGCTCATCAACCAAGGGCTCTATTGGTTCTGAAAGTGAGGTAGTGTTCTGAGGCTCCACAATACAGCCATCCACAGCAGGCTGAGCATTCATATCTAAAACTTCAGGGCATTTAGAAAAATTGCAATTGGGGGTCTCATTCAGGTTCAGATCTTTGAAGAATGGGTCTTTCAGGGAAGCATCAACCTGCAAGGACAAATTAGGAATAACTACAGTGTACTTTCTAGTGTGTGTGTGTTTGTAACAAGACGGAAAACCTATAAGACAGAAGAACGGGAACACCGATAATGCAAATACCTCAATAAGAGCCCAGACACGCTGCCCAAATTTCCCACCTGAGGGGTATGCCAACCTCCAATATGATATGTATCTACCAGGCGATGCAGGAGATACAAAATCAGCAGCAATGTCAAGTTCACCATCAATGGGCACACCATTGACTGGAATCTGCACGGATTAATGAGACCACAAAACAAAGAAAGATCAGAAGAATAGTTGAAAGCAAAAGCAAAAGCAGATGCTAAACATTACTATACAAACTGAAGAAGACCACCTCTATCTCAACAGAATCAGCATTGAAGAATCGGTCTCCCCCGATCCACACAAGCCGCACTCCCTGAGGCCATGCAACACTACCACTGTTGCGCATTCGCCAAATCTTAGTAAAAGGAGTAGATGGAGGCATCACAGTACCATCTGACACATTGACATCCAAAACAAAACGGCTGTCTAGCTTAGGTTGAGCTCCTTTTACTCCATAAGAACATTTAGAGGGAGGCTGTGGGAAGACCCAAGGCTTGTGAGTCTTTTGGTAAAAAAGAAAAAGAAAATGATAAGTCAGGAATGAAAAAATCAAGCGCAAGATTTTATCAACAAAAAAAACACACACATGCAATATCAAATATCAGGACAGATACAAAGTCTGCATACAGGTTCATTGAACCCCTTGAAAGACCAAGGAGTTCGGAAAGGGCTTGGCCTATCCATCTTGATATAATCAGCTTCATTGCCCATTTCAGAAAAGCAGATGCTGCAGAGATCATAATCCTCTTTTCTGCCAGAAACCAAAAAATAAAAAATATAAGTGAGAAGATGGCAGCAATCCAACAGCCATTATCTTTATAAGCATAGGCATGACATCAAAGCTTGATGTGTGTCTCTTACACTTTGGATTTGTACCGAGGCCCGGTGATCGGATGAACGCCACAACCATCACATTGAACACCCCTATGAAACATGCCAACCATGGGATTATTGAGAAAATTGTTTCTCTTAATTACGTGACTTTTGGGAGTGCGTGCAGCTGAGTCATTTGCCACTGGCATTCCACTAAATGGACAATCAGTGCGTGAAGGAAAGACATGATTCACAGGAATGGAGGGAAAACCGAAATGGGTGGGCTTCCCAGTATGAGGACCCATATTCTGTTTCTTGGCTTCCTTCCCATCATCACCAGCAGGGACAAATGATGCAAGGGGCGCACAATGCGCAAACGGATTGGTAGCTTGAGGGTTCTCATTCATATTAACAGCTGCAGGGACAGCAGTGTGTGGTGCCACTGAAGTCCTAGTTTCCAAGCCGTCCTCCCGGCTAATTTTGAAAGGTGAATTTGAATTTGGCAAGTCTTCTTGCATGCTTCCATCCTTAGGAGCATCTAGGACTGTAGGAGCTGCAGCACCAGTTTGGACACTGGAACCTGCACCATCTTGAGACTGAGGGGCTGGAGTACCGTGGGATTGCCCCAACTTTGAAAAGCAGTCCACAAGCTCAGTAAGCACTGCATTCGAGGCCACAGCTTTTGAAGCCAGGTCAAGAGATATCGTTGAAAGCACTTCACGTAGGGGCTCTGGCACAGATTTCAACACTTCAGCAACACCATTGTTCAGGCATGGCAATGGACTTTGGACTCTGGGGGACCTCATAGGAGTAGAACAACCACTAGATCTAGCATAAGATTTACCAAACTTGTCATTATTAAGCTGTACATCAATCCTTAGAAATTTCAGATTTTGACTCATCACATCACGTAGATCATTATCATCAGCAAGAGTAACCACATCCCCATCTTCATCAATATAAGTTAGAGTCAGATCAGCATCTGGAGGGAAATTAAAAAGGCCGAGGATCTTTGCCCTCAGTGCAGTCATGTCAAGATCGAGTTGCTCATTCTCCTTTACATGAGCATTAAAACGCCTAAGTGTATCAACATATTTAACCTGTACGCGCATGAGCGAATATAAATAAATAAAAGGGCGAGTAATATGGAATACACAAAAACATAAAGAAACGCCATCTATCATATAATTCCATTTGCTTGTAAAAACACTTTCTTTATTGAAATACCCATAAAAAACAAAGATATTGGAGAAACTCAAACAAAAATATATTCTCCCTTTATTTCGACATAACCCTACTCAATCCAGAAAAGATTCCTTTCACAGCCAAGATCAAAGTTCAAACTGTTAAAAATCCTTTCTAAAATTAGCCCATCAGGCTTGAGTGCCTCATTAAACCCTAGTCTAAGCAAAATGAAAGAAAAAATAGCCAAATAATTGAAAAAGCCCCCAAAATTGTTGAAAAGAAAAAAACATAAAACCCAAAATTCCAAAAGACCAAAACATAAAACTCAAAATTCCAAACTCTCATATTTTACTCAACAAATCAACAAAAAAATCAATAACCCTCGATCAAACCCCACTAAGAGCAAACAAACAATAGAAAAACACAAAAAATATCAAATCTTTCCCTTAAAAAGGTATCATTGAAGCAATAAACCAGTGTATATAAACCCAAATTGTTCAAAAGAAAAAACTCAAAACCCCAATTTCCAAATTCTCTCATAATTTACTCAAAAAATCCAAAAAAAAAAAAAAAAAAAAATCAACAACCCCCGAAAAAAAAAAAAAAAAGAGAATCAAACAAGGTAAAACATTAAAGCACAAACCTTGATCACCATAGTAGAATCCATCGCGTTCCAGTAAGCCGCGCAATAAAAGAAAAACCGAGCAAAAAAAGAGAAAACCTAAAAAACCCAAAATTAGATTAAGTACGTTTAAGAGAAGGGATTGTTCAAACATGTAAAGGAATAAAAAACGGGGAAGAGAATATGAAGAATCACTTACAAAGCGTACCGGTTAGCCGCTTTTGCCGTCTGAAAATATTAAGTGTGAATGAATAAACTTGGTTTATTTTCCTTTCTGTTTCTCTTTATATTTATACTCTTTGTCTGGCTTATTGGATAAGTAATAAAGACTTTTTTTTTTTTTAGAAGAAGAAAACCTCCGGGAGTAAGGAACTGACTTGGTTAATTCAATATGAGTAAGACTATTTTAAGAATTTATGAATTCATACGTGGGCGTATGTTATTGGTTGCTTAGTTGCCATCTGCATGGTGGAGAAGTGGAGACATGGAAACTATCGCCTAGTTAGGCATGGTATTAATCGAGTGAATTAAGACTAGAAGATTGATGAGCTTTAATTTGCTTTGTTGAGTTGGAGTTAAGCTAGGCTTTCCAGAAGTTGAGGTCAAATCCAACTCCAGCCCTTTTCCCAAATTTCCTTTAAAAAAAAGAAAAAAAAAAATCATCCCAACAAAATTTGATAGTGCTAATTCTTTAGCATTGTTCTTGTTACAAAATCATGGTAAAAGAAATCCGGAGGAGGGGTGTTCAGGTTAGTCCTTCTCCTATAAAGTGAATGAAAAGCCAAAAAGAGCCAGATGATGGTATTAATTTCCTATCAATTTATTGAGACCGACCGTGAGATAGAATCTACTATTGTTAAGACAAACCCTTTAAAAAAGATATGCAAGAAACATGTACTAATAACCCATTATGCTATTATATATGTTATTATTAGAAAAGGAAACAAAGATGAAATATAATGAAAAAGGCATTGTTGTCATTGCATCGCTATGATTTTTGCCAAAATACCAAGACAATTGATTAAAGAAAAATACAGAGAAATTCTTTCAAATGTTTCAATTTCCCTTTACATAGTGAATCGCTTCTCAATGGCTCTAAGCACAACCTTTAATCAAGTACATAACGACATCAGTAGTGATTTTCCTCCCTTGTTGAACAAGCAGCCGGCGTCTCTTTCCTGCAAAAGCTAGAAGCACCAGCACCGTGATCCATGTCAACACCGTGGCGCGGGCAGCTATAACCAGCAATGTTGATGTCAATACGACCCCAGAAAGCAAGGTGGCCCACCCAAAGAAACCAGACCAGTTGAGT
The DNA here is from genome assembly GCA_963924115.1 of Dovyalis caffra. Lineage (NCBI taxonomy): Eukaryota > Viridiplantae > Streptophyta > Magnoliopsida > Malpighiales > Salicaceae > Dovyalis > Dovyalis caffra. The sequence goes on along the minus strand of CAWUPB010001198.1, from coordinate 1,858,824 downwards.
CTACTAGCGTTAGCGTAGAAGTAGGACACGAGAGCAGAAAAAGAAAGCAAGAGAGCCAAAATTGCTGCTGTTCTTCTTGTTTTGGAAGAATAACACGTTGTAGACCACTCGAAGATAAAAAATTCGACAATGAAGAAGGGAGAAGAAAGACAAATGGCAGTTTCTTGGAGGATTATTTTCGATTGATTGATTAGCAAGACTTTGATGGATTGAAAAAAGGAATGAAATTGGAAAGCATGTGAGCACATGGGAGGTTGGTGCTTGCCTTGCTCCTTTTTTTTTTTTTTTATAGTGATGTTGTTTTCCTTAGTCGGTTCGGATTGTTGATTGGGGCGATATTACTGGACTGGAGATGTAGTAGTATATAATTTAATTACTATTTTACTGCTACAAATTTTGTTCTGAGGGTGGATTTGATTATCAATGACTCTTCTATTGGGATGGGAATTACCTACCTAGTTTTTGGTTCCCTTATCCAACGTTCAATGTACTTGCTCTTAAGGATTAATCTTTACTTGGAATGTTCAATGTCTGTTGTCTCTGTCCTAAACACACGCTCACACACCCTTTATTAATTAATTTGTTATGCCTTTCATTATTATCATTACACTTATTATTATTTACTCAATAACAACAATTGCTCTCAAGCATTTTTTTAGTATATACGTGTGTGTTAAATCTTTAATCACGCAGATGCTTGACTTAATTTTTAGGCATGAAATATTTTAATTTATTTGGCCTATTGTCTTGTACTTGAAGACATCCCAATTGTTAAATTTGAAATACAGGATAATGAAAAATTTTAAAATATTTC